>CATIWC010000619.1:0-273294 GCA_948472305.1 Vicia faba | reverse complement strand
AACTGCTTTTGTCAAAACCAGAAAACTAAAATTCGCGGCAGAACCCGATTTCATAAATGAGAAAAACTGGTTTCCTCTTCGAAAATTTCAATTTCTGCACAGGTCCAGAACAACTTTTTCAGATAAGCTGTTTTCCAAAACAACTTCCAGAGGCTTCCAAACAGCTTTTGTCTTAAACATAACATTCAATCATCACCTTAAGTCAAGTGCTCAACATTCCTCATGCCCAAACTCACAAGCTTCTTGAACACCTCATTTGTCACACATTTCGTCAACAAATTCGCAAGTTGTTCTTCGCTTTGACAGTATCCCAACTTCAGCTGACCTTCACATACCAACTCCCTCAAGTAATGAAATCTCATCTCTATATGCTTGCTCCTTACATGTGCAATGGGATTCCTTGCAAGGTTAATAGCTGAAATATTGTCAGCCAATAGTGTACAACTTTTCCTTCATTGCTGCCCAACTCCCTTAACAGATTCATAAGCCACACAGTCTGACACACATACATCGACACAATGATATACTCGGCCTCACAAGAAGAAAGTTCAACCACAAGTTCCTTTTAGAGCGCCGAGAGATTGGAGCTCCGTCGAACATAAAGACATAACCAGTCGTAGACTTTCGATCGTCCTTATCTCTGCACCAATTCGAATCTGTATAACCGAGTAGCCCGTAATCACATGCGAGAAAGAGAATTCCACAGTCAAAAGTTCCTTTGATGTATCTTAGGATCCTCTTAACTGTTGCCAAATAAGAAATATTTGGTTTCTCCATGAATCTACTTGCAATACCGACACTAAACGCCAAATCTGGCCGCGTATTGCACAAGTAACGCAATGATCCAATCAACTTCCTATATTGAGTTGAATCCACATCTTGCTTATCCTCACTTTTGAACATCTGTAATCTTGCTTCAGTTGGTGTTATGGCAGTATTACAATGCTCCATATCACACTTTTTCAAAATCTCAAGAGCATACTTCCTTTGATGCATAAGCAGCCTCAATTTTAACTTATTGAACTCTATACCAAGAAAGTAAGTCATGATTCCAAGGTCGCTCATTTCAAACTCTTCCATAAGCTCACTCTTGAACTTAGAAATATTCACTTCATTGCTGCCCGTAATCAATAAGCCATCCACATATAAGCAAAGTATAATCACTTTTTTGCTTGCATTCGTCTAAACACCATGTTCGGATACACACTTCTTGAAGCTAACTTCAACTAGAAATGCATGTATGCGTTTGTTCTAAGCTCTATGTGCCTGTTTCAAACCATAGAGTTCCTTATTCAATTTGTAGACTCTTCCCTCTTGATTCTTCACCATAAAACCAGGGGGATGCTCTACATAGATTTCCTTCTCAAGTGGACCATTTAAAAATGCATATTTTACATCCATTTGATACATTGACCAATTATTTCTATTCGCAATACCAACAACCAGCCGTATAGTCTCCAATCTAGCCCCCGGAGGAAAGATCTCATCATAGTCTATTCATTCTCTTAGCAAAAATCCCTTCGCGACTAATCGAACTTTATGCTTAATAATTTTGCCTTTTGGATTTTCCTTCACTTTATAGACCCATTTCACTCCTATTGGCTTTTTCCATTCTGATAAATCGACCCGCTCCCAAGTATTGTTTTTCTCAATCGATTCCAGCTCCTCTTTCATCACACACACCCAGTTTGAATTTCTTAATGCCTTCTCCGTGCTCACGGGCTCAGATTCGGCCATAAGGGCAAAGTGAATAAGATCACCATCATTATTGATCTCATTATCATGGAACACTTTATAATCTCGGAGCCTTTGAGGTAGACCTCTGTATCTTGATGGTCGTCTACTGGATTCACCATTTTCAAATTAGACCAGATGTGGAATTGGTTTTGTAGGCTGCTGAGTTTCTGCATTTTCTGGTGGAAACTGGTTTCCAGGAACATGGGAACCGGTTTCTGCTTCTAGAAATTCAATTCCAGCAGCTTCAGAATGTAAAAATTGCGAAGGAAACTAGTTTCCTTCTGTTGGGAAATTGGTTTCTTCTACTGAACTGTGAGTTTTTCTACTATCAAACAGCCTTAACTCGTCCACGACCATATCTCGATTGAGCACAATCTTCTTGCTACTCACATCAAATAATTTGTAGCCTCCGGTAGGATGATAACCAACTAGTAACATTATCTCTCCTTTGCCATCCAACTTCTTTCGAAGCTGACCCGGAACATGTCAAAATGCTACCGAACCGAAAACCTTCAAATGACTCAACTTGGTTTATGACCATATCATATCTCTTCTGGAGTCACTTTGTCCAACTTCTTTGTAGGACACATATTCAACAAATAGGCGGCTGTAGACACGGCTTCTCCCTACAATTCTTTCGGTAAATTTTTGCTCTTCAACATGCTACGAACCATATTCATTATCGAATGATTTTTTCTCTCAGCAACACCATTTTGTTGAGGCGTATAAGGTGGTATAATCTCACACACTATACCCTCAACATCACAATAATTCCCAAACTCACTCGAGGTATACTCGCCTCCACCATCAGTTTTGAGAATTTTCAACTTGTGACCACTTTGCCGCTTCACCATGGATTTAAAATGTTTGAACACATCAAACACCTCATATTCCTCTTGATTATATAAATCCATATCTTCCTACTAAAGTCGTCAATTAAAGTGGCAAAGTACCTATTTCCACTATACGAGTCAACTTGCATTGGTCCGCAAACGTCCGAATACACCACTCAAGATGATGTATGGTTCTATGATCTGCATATTTGCTGAAAATACCCTTGTGTTGCTTCCCTTGAACACACTCATCACATATCTCAGCTGAAAGATTGATCTTTGGCAGCCCGGTAACCATACCATTCCTTTACAATCCGTTGAAATCACGAAAATTGAGATTTCCAAGACAGTAATACCATAACCACTCATCACGACTTGCCGTTGTAGTAAGACACTTGTGCTCCATCACTTTCAACTATATCTTGCAGCCATTGATGCTCTAAGAGTCAAGACTCCGTTTCGATCCAAAACACGCAAAATCTTGTTTTCCATGTGAATTATGTAATTCTTCTCAAGCAATTGACCAATGCTCAAGAGATTACATTTAATTCCAGAAATGTATAACACATCTTTGATCAAGGAGCGGATCCCATCCTTCTTCATGATCAAAACATCACCCACACAATCGACCGCTAAAGTGGTGTCATCCGTGAATTTTACTCTATTCTTTGTGGCTTGATTGGTTCTAACAAACCAATATTTTCTACCCGTTATATACGTTGAACAACCGGAATCCAAGTACCACTCATAACTGCCTTGAGCTGCATCTCAAACCGTTACCATTGTGTTTCGCTTCGAACGCATTTCTGCAGAATTTTCTGCACTGCAGACACTGTTGCCCAGCTTCTGACAGTTGCTACTGCTGTTGTCTACCAGCTTTTTCATGCTATAATTCTCCTATGTAATCATGACCAGAAGTGTATTATCATAATCCACCTCTTTTCTTTCTACCTTAGCCTTATCACCTTGATTTTCCTTCAATTTTGCATTACATTCTCTTACGAAATGCCCAAGTTTGTGACAATTGTAACACTTTACACCACTCTTGTCAATCTTTCCGGTGTAGTTACCTTGACTTCCACCTTTGGAGATGATTTCTCTCCTTTACACCATCGAAGCCTTTGAATTTTGTGACTCTTTGCCACCAAAATTCTGAGAATTTGTCTTCCCTTTTGAAGATCATTTTCCTTTCGATCTCTTGTTCTTCTCATTGAAACATGCTTGTAATGTAATCTCCGCTTTAGCCTTGTCACTTCCTCTTTCATCCATCCTTTGTTCATGAGCCTCTAATGAGCTTTGAAGCTCTTCCTTGCTAATTGTAAGAAGATCTTTTGATTCTTATATTGCAACTATTATGTTGTCAAATTTTGGCGTTAAAGAATGTAAGATCTTTGCTACCATATTTTGTGATGTCACAATTTCATTGCAAGACTTCATTTGATTCATCAAACGCGTTATGCACGTAATGTAATCATTTACCGATTCCTTCTCTTCCATTTGCACTAATTTGAACCGCCTCTTGTGAGTTTGTAACCTCAAAACCTTCGCTTTATCGGCCCCTTCATAAGATTTCTTCAAGATCTCTCAAGCTTGCTTTGCCGATGTGAAATCTCCAACCTTATCAAAGTTATCATTGTCGATGCAAGAATGTGTCAAGAAGAGTGCTTTGTAGTCTTTCTTCTTCTCTTCCTTGAATGTAGTTTGTTATGAAATTATAGCTTCTTCTCCAAGAGGCGTAACACCATTGTTAACGACTTCGAGAATTTTTTGATACCCAAACTAAACTTTTATTTGTTTGCACCATTTGTCATAGTTCTTGGAATCAAGAATTGGAAGGTTGGTAAGGATTCGATCACTAGAAATGGTAGACATAATTTGCAACGGCTTAATGGAACAGATCCAGACTCTGATACCACTGTTAGGGGAAATTCCGAGGAGGGAGCATATTTTTACTTAGAACACACCTTTTGTGAGAGACACGCCCACATATCCACCTAAAACGTTTAGGTGGATAAGTGGTGTGTCTCTCACAAAGGTGCATAATCTTCAACTTTGTATCAATGCTCTGAGTAACACCCCTAATAAATTATATCATGAGCCTTTGGTTTCTAGAAAGAGACCGATTTACTTGTATCGAAACACTTACCGCAGGTAGTGGGTAGAAGGTCTTCCGTTGAAGAGTGTCAACGGGGGGAACATTGTAGACTCACACTTGAGAGGGAGTATTGAGAATCAAGTGTGAGGAAAAAGTTCCATATTGATTAGAAAATGGAATAATGATCACTTTATAAGTGAGAGAACCCACACACCTATCACCTTGAGGTTTTAGGTGGATATGTGGCGTGTCTCTCACAAAAGGTGTGTCCCAAGTAAAAGATGCTCCCTCCTTAGAATTGTCCCTAATAGTGTAAACAACAACAATGCAAGTATATATGAATGAAAAAACTTTCATTTGGACAAAAGCATACTTATAAATTAAACAATAAGCTCACACTTGAGTAAGAATTTGTTGGTATATCAAATACAAAAATAGTCTCACGTTTATTTGATAAGCACATAATTACACTTAATAAACAAAATACTCATAAATCTAATGTATTGAAAAGCAAATAATTAGCACTTAATAAATAAAATACTCATAAACATCTAATGTCTTAAAGTTTTAAATTAGAATGTGATGATATATCATTTAGGTGATTGTTCAAGCATAATATAACGATCTCTGATCTGGACCCCTCATGATCCAATAAATTAGAACTAGATTGAACTTTACCATTCCACTGCCTAATCATGATCATAATTTTATCCACCAATATAATAGAATATTGAACAAACAACTTCTTGCTAGCTAATGAAACTCCCAAATATTTGAAGGGAAAGAGACTCTCTTCAAAGTTAGTGATATTTTGGATATGAGCTTTAATCTATTATCAACACTACCAAAGTATATCTTACATTTAAAAGAGTTAATATGCAGACATGCGGACTTGGAGAAACCAGACAAAGCCTTCATAGCAAGTTACATTGGTTTGGCATCACCTCTGGAAAAGATTAATAAGTTATCTGCAAAGCTTAAGTTGACAATCTGAAGCTTTTCACATTTTAAATGGAAGTTGAATTCAAGATTCTCTTTAAGTTTTTGTATAGATTTGTAAAAATATTCCATCATAATAACAAAAAGAAGGGGGATAGGGTTCCCTTGTCTAAGGCCCGTATTAGCCTTCATAATCTTGGTGTAACTTCCATCGATGTTGAATTTGTAGGAAACTGTTGTCACAACCAACATTACCCATATGATGAATCTATTATGAAAACGAATCTCTTTTAATACACTCTCTAATCCAATCCAATCAAATGCATCATAAGTCTTCTGGATGTCCGATTCTAATAAATATGAGTCTCCACTTTTCAATTGTAGCCCCTAATAAACTTATATGTCAAAAGAATGTGATCTATAAATGTGATGCCTAGGTACATATGCAACCAGACTATGATGGATAATCTTTTCCATAATCTCCCTTCATTCTTTATGATAAACAATTTTTTTTAGATACATTAAATAATTAATTTATTAAATAATTAATTTATGTAATTTATATATAGATTAAATATATCATTTATTCAATAAACCTAAAAAGTCAAATATACTTATAAAAAAGAATAATGAGAATACAATTAATAAGTATATTTTAGTAAATAATACTCTCATCGTCTCATAATAGATGTCTTCTTTAAGATTTTTTACATTTTTTCAAATAATTATTAGTTGTGTTGATTTAATTGTAAAATATATGTTATTTATTAAAATAACTTTATTAATAATAGGTAGTTGAATAATTACATGATTTAAAATATAATAATTAAAAATAAATTTGTGAAAAAATAATAAATAATATATTGATATTTTAAAATGACAAATAATTTAAGACAGATAAAAATATAAAATAGAACACGTATTACAAAATAAATAAATAAAATATTAATTTTATCATTAAAACCAATATACTTAATTGTTAAGAATCATGAATTATATTTACTTAATTCTTAAGAATCATGAATTACTTAAATATGACACTTTTATGAGATGGGTGATGTATTTACTAAAGATCAAAACCTTAATCAATTTACTTTCCAACTTCCATAACTATTAAATAAATTATGTACAAAATGGAAGCAAAACTTTTTTTAATTATTTAATTTAATATTTCTTTACATTGATAACTTTTTAAAACATATCTCAATTAATGTTTGCTTAAGTCATGAACTATTGTATGATTTTGTCCTCCTACTTATCTCTTTCTCTAGCTCTTCTAGTCCTCCCACCTCTTCAAGTTCCTGCACACCAATATTTGTTTATCACCCATTAGTTCTCATAAGATAAGAAATGGTACATATGAATTAAATTCTTTTTAAAAAATAATTTAAATTCTTTATGTAAAAAAAGAAAGAAATTATTTAAGTGGTTTGGTTTTAAACATAAAATAGAAAGAAATATACAAGAATACAGCTCTTACTTTTGGTCCCAAAAACAGCCCATATGGGACTCCATTGAATTTGTCTGAATGGTGAAGCTGAAACAAAAAAAAAAAAACAGAATCATGGTATCATACCTTATACCTCAAACCAAAACAAATACATTTTTTATAAATAATAAAAATAATATTGAGGATAATTACTTTGTGGGCTGCAGCTACCCTTCTGAAATAGGGTACATTGGCAATGGGTCCCACTGGGAATCTTCTATGAACTAAACCGTCATGTACAAACATGTAGGCCATTCCAAAAACCGTAATGCCAAGACCCTGCTCATAAATAAGGGGGTGTCATTAGTAAAATGTTAGGAATATAAATTTTTTGTTTCTACTGAAATCGAATTCAATATTTCTGAATCTTCGTTCGGGACCAAGAGCTCGTGTCCCACTCATGACCAAGAGCTCGTTCATGTTAAAATCAATTCTACACCTCTAGAGAATGAATTTTAAAGAGAGACTTACGGCACCGAAGCAAAGACCAGGGATCAATCCTTTGTGAAAGAAACCAAAGTTAAGGAGAGCGATAGCAGGAACAGCATTGATTATTGCAAAAACATCGTTCAACTCGAAAGCTCCTTCTCTTGCTCTATGATGGGACTGCAAATTCAACCAACCAAACAACCAGTTTTTTCAAATTTTGTTTCTTTCTTTTTTCTTCCTTCCACGTATCAAATACTGCTTCATACCAATTGCTTATTATTATTCAAAATATTCAAAAAGTGCCAAATATCATAATCACATACATTTTTGAACCGTGTGGTCTTAAACTTAGGTAGAAAAAACCAAATTAAAATTAAACATCAACACATTTTTTTATGCTTTTTTTTTTCTTGAATTGTTTAGAAACTAATTGGAAGAAGCATATGTACCTCATGCATGTGCCATAAGGAAGCATGCCAAAGAGCCTTGTGAGCCCATCTAGCCCAAAACTCCATTCCAACCTAAAAATTATGAATACCCAATTTAGCTTATTATCACCAGAAATTAACAATACACACAAAAGAAAATAATAGAGTTTTAATTAGTTAATTTAAAAGAAAAAAATATGTTTGCTTAAGCAGAAATCATGAGTTCAAATAAAGCTTTAAGTAACTCTCTTACATTTTTTTTTTTAAATTTTATCACAATAAAAATTAGTATATAGAATTACGCACAGAGCTTAAATCTAAAATAATAAAAAACAAATTTTGATTGGTGAGCATAGTCACTATTAAACGCCAATCAAACCGCTTAAATAAATACATGCACCCAATCATTTTTACTGTTTAAAAAAAATCATATGTATTTAAATCAAATTCTGACTGAATACATTGAACTTTTTTATTTATATTTAAATATTTAACACGTGAAGATGATTTCTAATTAAAATATTTTTACAATATTTTTAGTAATCCAACATATACCATATCAATTAAACACTAAAAAAATATCTCGCACTAACCGTGTGTAAAATAGTTTTAAAATAAAAAGTGACTTAATTGAATGTATAATATATGATTGTGATTGGTTTGCATCAATCATTTTTTTAAAAAAATATTAATTTAATATTAAAAGAAATTAAAATCATTTGAGGGATAAAAAAATTAATTTACAATTAAAAAAACTGCATATTACCAAACAAATTACCAAAAATTGAAACTAATTAATAAAGAGATGAAAGAAAATAAAACAAAATTGGAACTTACAGCAGCACCAACAGATAGAGCAAATGTACCAAACATTTCAGACCAAGGAATTTCTCCACTACCCTAAACAAAACAAAGCCAAATTTCAGATTCAGATTCAGAATCTTAATTTCATAAAAATAAAAATAAAACAATGTACTACATAAACAAAAACAAAAACAAATTTAAGGAACCATCACAACACTTACCTCCATTTGCCATGAAAACCTTAAATAAACCGACAAAACACCCAAAGATGTTATCCCAAGACTTGACATAACAGCTGCAACAAGATACGTCAATCTCTCTGATTTTTTCCTTGCCAATTTCTCTTCCATTTTTTGTGACACAACTAAAAGGGGTTGTTTTTGTTCTTCAATTTCCGATTGGGTATCATGTTTTGGATCTTCCATGAGAACACAAAGGGTAAAGTTTTTCAACCTTTGTGTTTTTGGGGTTGTTCTGCATCTTAGAGGAGAGAAGATAAATGTTGAGTTTGGTTTTTGGAGATGAGGGAACAAAGGTTTGTGGTGACGGTTTAAGGGTTTCAAGGTTATAGTGGCGGTTAGTCCTGTCGCCATAGGTGGAGTATGGTTTTTTAAGAGGTTGAAAAAAATTGATGCTTGGTTTTGTAGTTGTTGAGGTTTGTTTAGAGAGAGAAAGAGAGAGATAGAGAGAGATTGTGAAGATGGAATTGGTGTTGAGTGAAGGTTTAAAAAGGAGGAAGAAGAGAGACCATAGGTTTTGTGATGTGTGTTAGAAGTGTGTGGGACATTTATTAAGGTGAAGGTGTTTTTTTGTATGTTGGAGGGATGTGGGACCCATTTACCTCGTGGAACATTGCTATCCTTTTATGGCGGCATGTTTACTTTTGACAATTGTTATATTTTATTGGAGTTTATTTATTTCAAAATAACTCAATCAAACCAAAGAGATTAGTTAATTGAAGTGTGAAGTGATATTACTTTTGAATTTATGATTTAAGCGGTTTTTATTGCTATTTTGTTTTGATTTAAGTGGATGGATTCTTGTGAGATAGCCATTGGGTGAGCCCTTCTAGAGATTTGGTTATGGAAGTTTTTTCTCTCTCAAATCTATTTTCACCTTGACAATTTTTTTTATAGTAAAGCCTTTCTATTAATAAGATGGAGGCAACAAAATTCAATCATATCAATATGTTTAGAAACAGAAGTTTCACCCTCACTCTATATCTTTCTTTTAATGAGTGTTCTCTCTCTTCTTGTAAGGGTTTCTTCTCTCTCATCGAAGTTTTTCATCGCTAATATAATGGTCACCTCCTCTTTTATAAAGGTTCTTTCCTTACTATAAGTTTTCTCTCATCTCTCCTCTTTCCTTCGAAAGCCCATCTCTATTAGATCTACACATGGCTCTTCCTCCAACCTCCATCAAGCTTCACTTCCTCTCTGCCATCAACCATCAATCGCGTGTAATTCTAAAATCATATCCATCAACCGATGAGCCAAAATGGTACTAACATGGAAGACACCCCCAATAGAGCCACCACCATCGAAAGACCTAATAGTCCTGAGTTTATGTGTGCGTGTGTATTTATGTAATGTTTTCTATTTTTGTGTTTGTTTTGTTGTGGATCCTGTCTTTTCTTGTTTGGTTTGTTCTGTTGTGTGTGGTGCTCTTAGGTTTTGGGTGTCTTAAGTTTGTGCTCAAGGTATTTGATGAAATGCCTCAAAGAAGCTTGAATGAAATAGTTGTGTTTTTTAGTAAGAATCTTGCTAAGGATGTGGCAGTTCAAACTCCTCCTTCCAGTCAACAAATGTTACCTCCACAAGTTGTGAGAGTAATCATTCTTAAGAACCTGTATAATCGAATTGGGCATGATAAAGATAAAGAAATGATCTGTAACTGGATAAATTTAAAGATTGAGGTTTTAAAACTCACTTGGCTCTTGCGAAAGAACTTTGTTTGGTTAATTGGATTAAGGATTTGGATTGATAACCTTCTTCGAGGTTCTAATTTCTCAAAGCTTTTTGATGTCCATAGTTTGTTTGGGTTATTATTAGTGTTGTTGTTAAATTGCGGATGGAAAATGCCCTAACACGTATTCTTTCTCTATATTTGTACTCTCTCTTTTTCATATATTGAATGAGATTGTTTACTGTAAAAAAAAAGATGGGGCAACAGAGGAATTACAAATGGGAGAACATCCAACTCAGGGATGTAATCTAATCAGGTTCTAGAGTCATATCTTTTTCTTATGTCTACCATATAATTAGAGGAAGCAAATGAGTATGCTCTCCCCGTTTAGATTCGTCTCGAAAAGCTCGTGAAAAAACGGAGCGACACAGGGAAAACATAATTAAAAGCGTGAGTTTAAAATTTAGGCCCGCTTTGTAAAAAAGTGAGGCCATGGCACTGCATCTTTTAAGCCTAAAAATACAAAAAATCATGTTAATATATGCGCCCGTAAAAGCTTGCATAAAAATGGGACAAGACGGAGAAGGCACATTAGAGGGTGCAGGCTTAAACACTTGGCCCGCTCCGCACTAAAGTGTAGGCAAAACAGGCGGCCCAACGGGCCAAACCCGTTTTGCCCCTACATATGGTGAGCTTCAAAATTAAGGGACCTATCCAAAAGAAATAGAGAAGCATTCTTAAATCTACTTAAAAGATGTTTCCAGTCGACCACGACATGATCAAGCACAATAGAGTAACTAACTGAATTAATACAATAGACTATAATAAGAGCACCTGTTTGAAAGAGTACATTATCTAGATTCAGTTCTTGTGCTAACTACAAGGCCCACCTGACTGCAAGAAGCTCAACAATGCTCAGATAAAAAACTATATGGTCTTTTTTGCTCGATGCTTGGATGATTCTTGCATCCAGAGTTTTGATCACACATCCCATTAATACGAAGTCTTCTCGGAAGCATCCAATGTCAACATGGACTAACGAAATACCTTCGGAAGGAAGTTCAAAAAAATTACTCTACACTGATTTTTCCTTTACCCACAAATTTGGGTTGGCCCTGTTAAAATATAACACAAACTCTAAGGCATCCTTTGCAACCACATGTGTCTCAGTTAGCTTATGGTGGAACTCATTATGGTTACGAGCACGCCAAATCTTTCATATAGCAGTACATATCAATTGGGTAACCATAAGGTCACTTTAGTTTAAAACTTGCAAAAGCCAATCATTAGATCAGTGTTGGGATGCAGAAAGCCCATAAGGGGGACATACCCTCTTTGTGATTTCACATTGTAGAAATAAGTGTTGGGATGATTCATGAAAAATGGAAAAGAGAGCAATTTATGTTTGACTTATTTCCTTTTTTGTGCAGGTTGAACTTTGTTAGTAAGATGTTCTTAGCAATGTTTTACAAGAAGTTCTTGATTATCGCTTGCACCGACACATACTGTTGTACCCCAAAATTTTCCCTCCCATTTTTATTTAAAGCATTCTTTCAAGGCTCTTCAAATGGTCGAAACACTCAAGGTTTGATTAGTCAAGGTGCTCCTCATAGACCAAAGATCCATAACTAGGGTTTGGAATTTCTCAAGCAAATTTGATTTGAAAAGGTCTCAAATGGCTTCCATGGTTCTTCATAGGTCCTCAACAAGGTTCATGTCAAGTTTCAAGCCCTACATCACAAGTTTGCTCAATCAATGGCTCAAATGCTTGAAAATCAACTATATTGATCAAAAAGTCAACTATGGTCAACATATAGTCAAACTTCAAGTTTTTTTGTCAACATAAACATTTTTAAGTGATATTCATCATTTGATCAAGGGTTTATCATTATTCCCAAAGGAAAGTCCTTAGATCCTCAAAAGTCAAGAATTGCCAAATTAGGGTTTTCCTTAGGAGAAGTCAACTAAACTTTGACCAAGCATAACTTTCTCATGCTTCATCAAATTTTCCCCAACCAAATCCCATTTTGAAGAAAATTATATTCTATACTACTTTGTTTTTATACTCAAGTCCAAAAAATATTTCATTTGGAAGATATGATCTCATACATTATAGGTCATTTTAAAAAAGTCAATAAAAGACACTTTTTGTCAAGGCAACTTACATCAAGATAATTTCTCCAAATGCGAAAATGATTAAAAGAGAAAGTGTATAGGACATCTTGGGCTTTCCAAAAAATCCAAGATCATCTTCAAAAAATTAAAGTTGAACAAGTTATGAGTTGCACAAGTTGGATAATTTTCAAGAAATGCATGAAATCTCAATTGAGCAAATTTGTGATTTTAAGTCATTGGGCCTAACTTTTTAGAGTTCAAACATACTCATGACATATCCAAGAGCCTCTAAAACTATCCATACATTATTTTGATTTTGATTTCTATTTATTTGAATTTTTTCATTTAAATATAAAAGAAATCAAGTGAAATACCAAACAAATGGATCAAGGCTTAAGCAGGCTTCATTTGGATCATTCAAGAGGCCCAAATTCGTGCAAGGTACATCACAAATTACCAGGTTCATGCAGCAAACAAAAATGGCAAGGAATCATAAAGTTTGGAAACTTTTCAAAACTTGATTTTTGTTTTTAAACCATGGTTTAATGGTGTGATTCCTTGCCATGTTGGTGGCTTTAATGATGTGATTCTTTATCATATCGATCTATCCTCCTACTCCTATATAAATACACAACATTGCAAGCTTAAAGGGGATGAAAAAAACATTGCAAAGAAAGCTTCACTAAATTCTCAAGAAAAAATTCTCAAAGTTACAAAATTCATAATTGCATTCCCATGCGTGATCAGTCCAAACCAGTGACCAAATCATATCCCTGAGGCTCCCAGGATTTGAACCAGGCCGATAACTAATCCCTTCCACGTCCAAAACTCCCACATCCGATCATATCAGTTTGGTAAGGTTTTAATTCCTCGTACTCTCTATTCATGTGATTTAAAGTAATTCTATGCATACATCCATGTTGTTATCAATATTTAGAGTGGATCTAACATGTCACATGTAAGGTTTGGTGCAAAAACACTAAAATGCCATTGTTAGAGCTCAAGAACCATTTAGTTTTAGATCTCACTCTACAGGCTGTTTCAGGCCAAATTAATGCCATATTTGAACTCACAACATGCGATTTAGGTCCAAGGATTCGAGCTGTTTTTTTTTTGTTTGCAGGTTTTCAAAAAAAAACATCATCGGAGAAGATGGTATTTCTCCTTCATGTCTTGCTACAACGCCTAGGCTAATGTTATTGGGCTTCGGGGATTTCAAATCTCTGCACCCCCTAATTACTTGTTTTACAGCTTGGCCCAATTTAATTTTTTGTCTTTTCTTTTATTACTTGTTTTCTTTTATTTCAACTAATTTTTCCCCCTAAAAATCATAAAATCAAAATCACAAAAATAATTAGACTTAGATTTTTATTAATTAAATTAATTTTAATTAATCATTTGTAATCACTTTTTAAAAAAATTAATTAATCAATTAGTATTAGGTTTTCTTTTTCTTAATTTAATTTAAATATTTTCCTAAAACAAATAAAAACAACAAAAACATTTCTTTTATCACTTAGAAATTTTTCTTAGGTTTTTTCTCCATCCTTTCATTTTTCTTTCTTTCTTCCCCGCGCATCTATTTATTTATTCGCATTATTTTTCATAATTATGTAACTGTATAACAGATGTAATAGTTTTAATTAGGACTTTTACACTTTTCTTTCCCCCCGTTTTGGTGTGTAATTCCCCCACCCTGAAGCCTTGTAATAGTGTAGATTTAAATTCCCGCATCTTTATTTTTGTACTATTATTAACTGTTAGATGAATGCTAATAGGCTTGTATGAAAAGACTAAAAGAAAACGCTAGCAAACCTAACATCTGAAGATAAATAACTGAAACACAACATACTCGCACACATGTACCTCTAAGGTACCTCCACTTGTTGCCTTCAGAATAAACAGTCACGACTCTCGAACGTAAGAGATTTTAGTGGTGACCCTTTGGTTTAAAGATCATAAGTACTTCGATGACCCTTTCGATGTTGCCTTGGTATATGATCTTAAAACCTTAGGGTAATTACTAAAGTATCTTACTATCTGCTTTCGTGAATGTATGATGAACCTCGTCTGTCCCTCAAAAATCTAACGATAGGGCTACTTACTCAGTAATAGTAGGATAGTACTGTCTAAAGGAAAAGAGGAAAAGAACAAACCTTTCGAGTAGGTAGATAACTCCTAGTTTCTTGCTCATAAAAACAATCAAAAACATTTTTTCACACATACACAAACTCTTTTCTAAATATTTTCAAAGACAAAAAAACACTTTGTATATTGTTGTACCCCAATTTTTGCCCCTAAGATCCCTTCATCATACCATATTGATTCAATCACAACAAGATCACATTAGGGCTTTTGGTTCTCCTCCAAATCTTTAGCTTTTCTCTTTGAGGAATCACCAAGCACCTTGACTTGTTTTTATTTTGTGGTCATGCATGTTTTGTTTTGACTTTCCTTTTAATTAATAAAATGCAATGTTGGTTTGTCTTACTTGTTACTAATGTAGGTAAAGGCAATATGGCTTAACAAGTTGATCCATGGGTTCATGAGTTTATTTCCATGCTCTAGTCAATAAAGCTTGAGAAGTTCAAACCTCACCATTGAAGTTATTTTGGAATAAATGGCATGGTAAGGTTTATCTTGGTTCACCATATTTCAAAGTTATCAAGATTGATTCAAAGGTACAAGGGATTTATTGAAGAAGTTGTCATGTTTGGACAAGGCTTTGTTCCCATTGGTAACAAGTGCATATTTCTCTCAATTCTCAAGATATGGAAGTTGTTTTGGTGGCTATGAGTTCTCATTATTATCCTCAACAAATTCTATTTACAAAGCAAAAGTGTTGGTACAAGAAGGTTGTTCAAAATTGTCAAAGTTCCCCAAAGTATTTTCTTGATCTAGGAGCTAGGGTTTTGAACTTCAAAGAAGTATATCTTGCTCATATTTTGGTATTTTTAAGTGATTCCAAATACATACTTCTCTTTAAAGGGTTATTAACAAATCACTTCAAAAGTTTCAAGGAGTTTTCATGTGGAAGAAGCTTGATGATGAAGAGAGATTACAAGTCCTCCAGATGAACCCCCAATTTTCCATGTGTGACTTCAAATGATCATAATTTGGTCAATTTTTATCACCTTTAGCCCACTATTTTTCCATAATTATCTTGAGGATGTGAACATTATTCCTTATTTTATGTGCAAAGTGAGAAAATGGATGAAGGATGCCTCAAGGATACAAAAGATTATAGGTCGGTGCATGATTTTTTGCCAACTTCAACAATTCATAACTCTCATAATTTTTGGAGATTTTGAATGGTTCAAGTTTCAAAATGTCATTCAAGAGGTCTATTTTATACCATCTTTTTTGGTCAAGAGCAAATTCCAAGAGGAAGGCCATGTTTAGATGCAAAACATTATAGGTCACTTTTGAAGAAAAACTTGAAATATTTCTAAGTGTGGAAAGTCAACTTCTTTTTCTCAATTTTGACTCATTGTAACTTTCAGCTCAAACATCCATTTGATTCCATTCTTTTCCCATTGCAAAGCTTGTAATCTCATATTTCTAAAGCATCAAGAATCATGCCCTAAGACCCCTTGAGCTGAGAATGCCATTGATTTGAACTTGGTAACTTGAAACTAAAGTTTCATCAAAAGTCAGAATTTAGAATCCTTGATTTAGCTTCTAAACACATTGTTTCTGCGTGTTTTGGCTTCTAAACATGTTTAGTGAACTTCCAGAAGTGATTAGCATAGCAAAACGCGCGTTTTGGATGAGTTTTGATCAAAACAGAAGTCACACTTTTCTTGTTTGCAACTTCACACGATTTCCCTCCAAACTTCATCATTTCGCACGCTTGAACATTCCATTTGATGCCCTACAAATAGAGGGTCATCCCTCATTCATTTCCTCAAGCTTGAACAACCAGAATCACCCTATCAAACTTGCTCCATAACTCATTTTTCTGCAACTTCGAAATTAGTGTTCAAGCCTTTGTCAATCCAATTTTTCTATCAATTCACCTTTCTTGATTTTACCCGAAGCTAGCCATACAACCACCTTCAAGAATTGTGACCTATATTGATCCATAGAAGTCCAATTTCAGAGCTCTGCAACTCAACTTCAATAGGTATATTTCTCCATCAATTCTTCAAAACTTTGATATCATTGTGAAGCTCTCATTGCCCTGGTTCTAGTCGCAACACTTGCTTTTATCTGGAAACACGTTTTGACCATGAAATTTCAAATTCCTTTTCAAAATTTCTCTTCCAAATTGCTTGAGCTATAGTTTATATAAATTTGTCGCAAAGGTGTTGCTATCTTCGTCTTAAAGAGACGAAGCGAATGGCATATGTATGTGCTCTAATTTTACAGATTGAGCAACCTGGTTTTGGGACTGGCTGGAGGTTGAAGATGACCAACGTGTCATCCTTCAACTAATGAAACATCGCCGTTTGTATTTTTTAAGTTTCTGATTTATATTTGATCATATGCTTTATTCAGCAATGACCATGATATACACAATGCGCCAGATCCCTTGGATTTGATTACTAACGCGTTTTGACTATCATCCAATGGTCCACATATTTTTAACTTTATTTCTTATTTCTGATTTTTATATTTAATTGTTTTAAACTTCAAAAAATCATAAAAAATCATTTTTAGTCCAAAAAATTATGAAAAATATTTTTGATTTTTCTCTTTCTGATTTTTATTTTTTCACAATTTTATTTTATGTTTTGATATTTTTTATAAATTTTCACTTTAGTTGATTTGTTTTAAATGTTTAAAAATACTTTTATGCATTTTTAAATTCTAAAAAAAATTTGGAATGATCCAATGATATTGTGACAAATATTGGTGACCTCATTTATTTTTTATTTCTGACTTTGTTATTTTTGTCATTTTTGGTTTATTTTACTCATTTCTTTTAATTTTAAAAATAGTTTCTGACTTTAAAAAATTACCAAAATTTTTATAAAAATATTTGAGTTCATTTCTGATTTTTCTATGGTCTTACTTAATTTTTTTGAGTAATTTGAACATAGTTGATATTTTTCTCTTTTAAAAACATTTTAAAAACCTTTTTTAATGTATATATTAAATGAAATATTATTTTGTGATTATTTTCTGACTGATCTTGGGTTGAATTTTTTATCATGAACTTTATTAACATCATTGGATCCATGGTGTTGAGTCTAACTCCACAAAAATGGATGAATGATTTTAATAATAGTTTGATTAAATTTTAATTCAAATGTGGTTTGTATATTCTTTCCCGCCCCTCTTCATCTTATCCCTTTCTTATTGCACTAAGTGTTATTGGAGCATAATCTCTATATCATGTCTCAAAACAAATGGTGCATAGATTGCTATTGACTGACCTCAAAATAGGTACGACTTCTATTTAAGTCCACTTACGATTGCTTAACATAACGCTAAATTTTATCCCGATTCAAATAAATGATCATTCGTGGCCGTAACCTATGTTTGCAAGCCCAAGTATATTGATTTAATCTCTTTGATCCAATAACCTTGAGATACGTTGTGTGAAGGCTTTGGTTCTACCAATCCTCTAATGGATCTACAACACTTTTGGTCAACGCGGATCACTTAAACATTGTTGATCATTAAATGGTACTTTTGAGGATTCCAAATGGATGATATACTTGACAAAAAGAAAATGCAAGTTGTTGTATGAAGGCTTTGGTTCTACCGATCCTCTAATGAGTTCCAAATGCAAGTTTCAAGATGGTCATCCAACTAACCACTAATTATTAAATTGTTTTTACTTTATGCTTTTATTTTTATGCTTTATGTACCATTTACTTTAAGCATTACATTTCATGCCATTTTTATTTTGCTCACTTGGGCATTTACTTTCTTGTCATTTTTATTTTTTCTCACTTGAGCTTTTTCTTAAGACACCTAATAATCAACATGAACCATAAAAAGCTTTAATGATACTTGGACTATTTGGTTACTATCCTTGGCATTATAGAGTATTGGACTTCTTAGACTTAGGATTAGAAACCTTGGCCTATGTTGGAGACCTTGTGACCTTAATTGATATTTTGTCTGGAGTTCTTGAGGTTTACCTCAATACATTGGGTTGTTTGTTTGTTTTGTGTGCGGGTTATTGTGATTACATACTTTGTCTGTAATCTGGAATTCACCCGTATACAGCCGTTACACTGCCTAATTTTTGTGAAGACTTAATACATTTGAAGCCTGTTTCTCTCAAGAGGTCTAGTATCTTTGCTTGCTTGGTTTCAATCCAAGGAATGAGAATTCTATCTTGACTCATAATGTCAAGTATTGCCTTCTTGTTGGTTAGATGGTTCTTAACCCTAGCTTTTACCTTATGCTTTAGTATAGTCCCTTCTTCTCCTCCCATCTTCTTTAATTTCAAAAATCTTCTCCCTCCTTTTGAAAACTCTTTTTGTTTTTTAAACTTGAACCACTTTCATAATAAACTTGGACTTAGGTCCATGCATTTTCAAAATGTTTGTTCATAAATAAAATCCAATCAATTTAATAATACCTTGACATTTTTGTGAGAAGACTAAAAGTAAATCAATCTCATTTCAAACCATTTTGCCACTTTGGATTTTTACTTTAAAACTTTCCTCAAAAGATTAGACTCTTGTCAATCCTTGTAGTGATGCAAACAACTATACTTCTATAATATATAGTGAAGTGAGATATTTTCCACTTGGGTGTTGAGTGAGGCATTGTTGATTTTAAAATCCAAGCCATATCCTCCACTTTGAGATGATGCAAATTCTCATTTCTCATAATTGTGGGTAGTAAGTATGTTTTCCAGACGGACAATGACGATGATGTCTTATAACATAAAATCAATCAACACACTTGTATTTTAAATTTTTTTAAAGGTGAATTATGTGTACCCTGATCCCCTATTGCATGAAAGGTGGTACGTAGGAACTAAAGATTCGTAACCGCGGCGGATGCAAAAAAAATCATAAAAAATATTTATTTTCTCACCTCCACCAGCTATTTTACATACAACATTTTATAGCCAAAATATACAGATTTTTACAAAGAGGTTCCTACAGAGTACCATAGATGTTTAGGGTGACAATACCTTTCCTTTTCATAACCAACCCTCTTACCTTGAATCTTTCCCCCTCTTCTTGGGTTACTCGCTCTTTTCTCATTCCTTTGGAAATAATAAAGCGCGGTGGTGATTTTTATTTTGATCTGTATAAGTCTAGTCAATCTAATGACTTAGTCTTAAACATTTCTACCGCTACAGAAAAAAATGGCAACTTCACTGGGGAAACATTGACCTCTTGCTAGTCCATCCATAAGTGGGTTGAGCATATCTTTGTTTATATCTGTATATGTGCTATTGTTGTTTATGTGTTATATGTTGTATATATGTTTGTCTGGATTTTCCTGGTTTTCAGGGTGCTTGGTGATTACTTATAAGTCCTATACCTGGACTTGGGCAAACTTTAAGATAGGACGGGAGGTATAGTCATGTTAACTTTGAGGGAGTAATCCCAAAAAAGGAGGCATGAGATTCCTCACTCAGTGGAGGCCCCTTTGACTGTAGTGTCGTTTACCGAGTAATTAGGAAGATGTACTGCTTTCGACCTGGGAGCCTGCTGAAGCTGAGGACTGTAGAATACCTAACCCATTTTGGACTTTTAAGTGTAGTGCAGAAGCTATGACAGAGTAATCTAGAAATAGTTGTCACGGGATACTATTCCCGAACGAGTTTTTCTTGAGAATATTACTAATTACCGAGTTAATCGGGAAGTTGGTAATATCTGAAGGAAGGATGTAGACTCTAGGAACCTCTAGAACCTTGTTCAAAAGGTGATAACTTTTAGACCATACCTTATGGGTAGTACCTTCGACCTCATGCTCGTGACGTTGAACCAATGAACCCTATGTTTGTGATCTTGTGTGTGATTGTTGCATCATGCATTCATGCACTCATAAGCATCTTTTGAAGAAATTTTATTTCGAGGGACTTAAAAGTTGACCATTTGCGAATATCTCAGGTACCTTTTGACCATGGATTCTGAGAAAAGAAAGACCCTAAAATACAGTTTCAAAGATCCCAAGATAGATGAGTTGATCAGTCTAATTCCCGATATTGAGTGTTCTGTAGATTTTCAGAAGAAGTATGGATCCATCATTCCTCTCATGAAGCTTAGGATGAATGAGGGTATTCTCTCGACCTTGGTCCAGTTCTATGATCCGATGTATCATTGCTTTACTTTCCCTGATTATTAGTTGATGCATACACTAGAGGAGTATTATTATCTGTTGGATTTACTGATTACTGATCGTGTTCCTTTTACTGGTTTAGAGGGTGAACAAAAACCACACGAGATTGCTGCTTTGATCCATCTGGGGAAGTCTGAGGTTGAAGCCCCTATAACTACTAAAGGAGGGATTAGAGGATTACCAGCTCAGTTCTTATTGGAGAAAGCTCGTTACTTTTCCAGGATGAAGAGTACAGTCGCTTTTGAGGCCATCTTTGCTCTACTTGCTTACGGGTTGTTTTTATTTCCTAATGTTGACAAGTTTGTTGATGTTAATGCTATAAGGATCTTCATGATTGGAAACCCAGTTCCTACATTGTTGGGTGATGCTTATTACTCTATTCATCTTCAGAATTCTTATCATGGGGGGATGATTGTCTGTTGCACGCCTCTGTTGTACCAGTGGTTTATTTCTCATATGCCTCAGTCTGATGCTTTCTGGGATGTCAGGAAGGAACCTCGTTGGGCTCCTAAGATCATGGCACTTACTCACTCAGATATTAATTGGTATCATCAGACTTACCAAGATGTAGAGATTGTCGAAAGTTGTGGTAGTTTCTCCAATGTACCTCTTCTTGGTACAAAGGGAGGAATTAACTACAACCATGTTCTTGCACGATGACAACTTGGTTATCCGATGAGGGATAAACCAAATAGTATTCATTTGAGTAGTTTCTTCCTGAAGGAGGGAGAAGACCACAAGGAAGCTAGGGAGCAGATTGTGAAGGCCTGGAGTAACATTCATAGGAAGAGTAGGAAAGACTTGAGACCTAGGGGGTCTGGTTCTTTGGAGCCTTATCTTCAGTGGGTCCAAACGAGAGCTATTCAGTTGAAGATGCCATATTCCCAAGAAGCACCTATGCCTGATTTGTTTGTGAAAACCACTCCTCCCCTATTGGATGATGTGGAAGAGCTACAACTTGCTTTGGTCAGGATGCAGTAGGAAAAGGATGCTTGGAAGAATAAGTGCCAAACTTTAGAGATTTCCTATAGAGAAGACTTGAAGGAGAAAGACGACTTGATTAAGATTCTTGAGAGTCGAGAGGTAGAGACCATGGAGAGGCAAGGGGATTTATTTTCTCCTAAGCCTTAGTCAGATTCTAGTTGCTCACTTCATGATTCAAGTGATTGGAAGGAGGTTGCCACCAGATATGCGGAAGAAAACCAGAGGTTGAAAGCTCAAATTGCCAGGCTTACAGAAAAGCGCCAGCGTATAGAGTGATCTCCATCAGTTTTACTTCTTAGGGTTTTAGACTTTATTTTCATCTTGTACTTGGGATTGTTGAAACCTGTAATCCATTTTGAAGTTATTATAATAAAAATTTCAGTATTTCAAATGTATTATTGCTTTCATATTTGCAATGTGTTTATAAATCTTTAAGTCCCTTGATCACGTGCACTGCATATCATGCATCATATTGCACATATTTCTGGCATTTGTTATGCATATCCAAGTGTCTTACCAAGCTTCTTTACTTTGTTCAACAAGCTATCTCACCACTACAACACTCGAGCTAATTTCAGAAGGAAGATGGACAACTTATAACAAGAGAATCGCGATCTGTGCGAGGAAGTTTCTGCTCTGAAGGCTGGCATGGACAATCTTACTGCTCTGATGGAATCTCTAATGGCTGCTCAGAATCAGCCACTGAGTGCTCAACCTCAACCAATAAAGGTTACTACTGAAGCTCTGACTATTCTTGTGTCTGCTACTCCAACTATTGTTCAGAATCACATGCCTCAAGGTTATCCATGGGGAATGCCAGAGAATTGTGTGCCTGAAGGTTTCAATCTTGGTCCTCAAGATACTCCAGTTGTTCAAACTATTGTTACTCCTGCACCTCTTGTGGTGCATGCTGCTCCTGCTGCACCTCCTTCAGTGAATATGGTTCCATTTGCTAATGATTATATGTGTCGTTCTTTTCCTCCACCAAGTGAAAGCTTGGGTCTCTATGATAGAATGGATGATTTCCAAGACCAGTTTGACAAGATGCAGAGGGAGATGAAGGCCCTCATGGGAAAGGAATTGTTCGGGCAGAATGTGAATGATTTATGCTCGGTCCCGAATGTCAAGATACCTGGGAAGTTTAAAGTCCCGGAATTTTAGAAGTACAAGGGCAACACTTGTCCTCGTGCTTATCTTGTGATGTATGTAAGAAGAATGTCTACCCATACTGATGATCATCGTATGCTGATTCACTTTTTTTAGGATAGTTTGACTGGTGCTATACTGAAGTGGTATATGGGTTTAGACAACGTCAATATCCATACTTTCAATGACTTGGGAGAAGCATTTATCCGACAATACAAATACAACATGGACATGGCGCCTGACCGTGATCAACTCAGGGCCATGGTCCAGAAAGACATGGAATCGTTCAAAGAATATGCACATAGATGGTGTGAAGTAGCCGCCCAAGTGATTCCTCCCATGGAAGAGCAGGAGATGACTAAGATTTGCTTGAAGACCCTGGGTGCTTTCTACTATGAGAGGATGGTAGCGAGTGCGCCAAGTGACTTTACTGAAATGGTGAGCATGGGTATCCGCTTAAAAGAGGCTGTAAGAGAGGGCCATTTAACAAAAAGTGAAAATCTCGAAAATACGAAGAAGCCATCCTATGGGTTTGCCAAAAAGAAGGAAGGAGATACAAACGCTGTCATGCAATAAAGGAGGGTTAATCCTCCTAGAATAAATTATCAACGTCATCTGCAACTCGCCTCAGTTACTCCAATTGTTGGTGTAGCTCCAACCACCGTTGCTTATCAGAGACCATCCCATCAGGGGAATCAAGGGTATAATCAGAGAAGGGAGAGTTATGATCCTATCCCTATGAGCTATACATAATTACTCCCATCGTTAATTCAGAAGAAGTTGGTTCAGACCAAACCACCTCCCGTTGTACCATCACCATTGCCTTGGTATTACAAGGTAAACCAAACATGTGCTTTTCATCAGGGAGCACCAGGGAAAAATGTTGAGAACTACTATCCTTTGAAAACTGAAGTACATAAATTTGTGAAGTCTGGTATCTTATCCTTCAAGGATGTTGGCCATAATGTGAAAGATAATCCTCTACCAAAGCATGAAGGAGCAAATGCTGTGAACATGGTGGCCGGTTGTCTAGGCGACTTCTGAATTTTTGATATTAATTTGGTTAGAGGAGATTTGGTAAAAATGCATGCAGACCTCTATGAATTTAGCTACTATAAGCATGACCATGATGGTTGTGCTATTTGCAGTACGAATATACATGGTTGTGACAAGATAAAGGCTGATTTGCAGGAGATGATGGATAAGGGCCTCATCCACATAATCAAGCCTAGGGCAGAGTATAAAGAGGAAGTAAACATGGTTTCTGAATGTCCTGGAGAGTTCAGAATATTTGATTTGGAATATATGAATGAGGATCTTATACAATTGCATGCTACTTTCTGCCACATGGCTGGTTAGGTAGAACATCAGTATGGATCTTGCCAAATTTGCAGTCGGGACTCCCGAGGATGTTCAATTGTAAAGAAAGGTGTTCAGTTGTTGTTGGATAATGGAACTATCAAGGTTACAGGCCAAAGGGATGATTACCATGAAGTGATGGGATTGAGGTTTGTTTGGATGAAGAAGAGTCAGATGATGAGTATGCATATGCGGATGAGTTCTTCTCCTCAGATGAAGATTTGTTTTCTAGAGATGACTCTGTAATGACTGAATGTGTTGAAGAGGGAGTAAATGTTATTGTGCCTTGTTTTAGTGCGCCTACCCCTTTTGAAGTTGAATACCATAGCAAGCCAGCTATTACTCTATTGGTGATTAGTTTATCGGGTCCTGTCCCTTACAAGTCAGACAAGGCGGTACCCTACAAATATAATGCTGCAATTTTAGAGGATGGTGTGGAAGTTCCCATCCAGCCAATGCCTAATGTTGGAAATATTGCCGAGACTAGCAGAGTGACCCGCAGTGGTCGCGTATTTGCGCTAATTGTTCGTGGAGATGTTAGTACTGGAAAGAAAGTTATGGAAGATGTTAAACCCAAGAAGGCGGTGGGGGAATCTAGTGGAGCTACGCTAGAAAAAGAGGTGGATAATATTTTGAAGATAATCAAGATGAGCGACTACGTAATTATAGATCCGCTACTGCAGACTCCAAAAATATCTATCTTAGCTTTATTAATGAACTCCCCCGCTCATAGAGAATCTTTGATGAGGGTATTGGACCAAGATTTCATGGAAAGTGACATTCCTGTAGACCAATTCAACAGTGTAGTAAGGAATATTTCATCATGTAATAACTCGAGTTTCTGCAATGATGAACTGCCCGATGAAGGAAGGAATCACAATTTGGCCCTCCACATATCTATGAACTACAAGAATAATTCATTATCAAATGTGCTGATTGATAATGGATCCAAATTGAATGTTATACCAAGGAGCACACTTATGAAGTTGAAATATCAAGGAACGCCCATGCGCCCAAGTGGCATTATTGTGAAAGCGTTTGATGGATCAAGGAAATATGTTATTGGTGAAGTGGACTTGCCTATTCATATAGGCCCATATTTATTTCAGATTACTTTCTAGGTCATGGATATTGTACCCGCTTATAGCTGCTTGCTGGGAAGGCAGTGGATACATGAGGCAGGGGCTGTCACTTCGACTTTACACCAGAAGCTGAAGTTTGTACGTGAAGGAAAAGTGGTAATTGTAAATGGAGAACAGGCATTATTGATATCTCATTTATCCTCTTTCAGCATTGTGGAGGCGAATGAAGCTACTGTTGGAACCCAGTTCCAAGCTTTATCCATTGATAATATAATAGGAAATGAGAACTCTATGGCTTCATTTAAGGATGCGCAACAGGTTGTACGTAATGGCCATAACGACGTATGGGGACAAATTTTTGATCCACCTGTGAACACGAATAGAGCTGGATTGGGGTTCTCTGTGAAGAATGATAAAAGTAAGAGCATGAAGCTGAAGTCTGCTGCAAGCAAGTATCAAGACATATTTCGTAGCGGGGGTTATCTTCATCCAACTGTTTTCGGGATTAATGCCATTGTGGAAGATGAAGCAGAGCCAGAAATGCCAAATTACGTGACGCACGAAGTTAGGGTTCAGAACTGGATCACCATTGATGTTCCCTCTTGCTACATGTTTCAAAGTAATTTGTTTTGTTAATATTTTTGAAAAGCTTTCACTCTGCCCAAGGTGAAAGTATTGATATTGCATGGGCTTATCTGCGTGCTTTGATTTTTAAAATCAATAATAAAAGTTGTCTTTGTTTCCCAAATTGTGTTTTTATTTTTTACTTTTTTCTTGGAAAATGGTAATCAGAAAAAACCTTTCAAAATAAATAATAACTGAAATTCAATCTGCATGATCGCTTGTTATGTGTCAGTTTCTAAAATCAATCATAAATCATATGTGCAGATTAATTAAAAAACCCGTTGAATACAATGACCTTGCACCCTCTCCCAACTTTGAATGTCCTATGTATAAGGCCGAAGAAGAAGACTATGATGAGATTCCAGAAGAGGTCTCACGGTTTCTTGAGCGCGAGGAGAATGCCATTCAGCCATATAAAGAGCCATTGGAAGTAATAAATTTGCGTTCAGAAGAAGATCCGAAGGAAGTCAAGATCGGAGCATTGCTGCATCCTGATGTGAAGAGCAGGTTGATTGAGATGTTGAAAGAGTATGTGGATATTTTTTCTTGGTCTTACCAAGATATGCCTGGTCTAGATACAGATATTGTAAAACACTGTTTTCCGCTGAAGCCAGAGTGTCCACCAATCAAACAGAAGTTGCGAAGAACTCACCCTGATATGGCAGTGAAAATCAAAGAAGAAGTTCTGAAGCAGATTAATGCCAGTTTTCTTGTGACATCAGTGTACCCTCAGTGGATTTCCAATATTGTCCCAGTACCAAAGAAAGATGGAGAAGTTCGCATGTGCGTAGATTACAGAGGTCTAAATAAAGCTAGCCCAAAAGATGATTTTCCATTGCCACACATTGGTATGTTAGTAGATAGCACAAAAAAAATTCAAATTTTTCTTGTCATGGACGGATTTTGCGGGTATAATCAAATAAGGATGGCTCCTGAGGACATGGAAAAAACAACTTTTATCACACCCTAGGGAAAATTCTGTTACAGAGTGATGCCCTTCGGGTTGAAAAACGCTGGTGCAACGTACCCGAGGGCTATGACAACCCTATTCCATGATCTGATGCACAAGGAAATTGAGGTATATGTTGATGACATGATTGCTAAATCCCAGACTGAAGAAGGGCATGTAGAAGATTTGTTGAAGTTGTTTCAGCGTTTGAGGAAGTATCGTCTCCGCTTGAATCCAAATAAATGTACCTTTGGTGTTCGGTCAGGGAAATTGTTGGGTTTCATTGTTATCTAGAGAGGGATTGAAGTTGACCCTAATAAAGTCAAAGCAATTCAAGAAATTCCAGCACCGAGAACTGAAAATCAAGTCAGAGGGTTCCTCGGGTGTTTAAATTATATTTCCAGATTCATTTCCCACATGAGTGCAACGTGTGAACCGATCTTTAAGTTGTTAAAGAAAGATCAAGGTTGTGTATGGACAGATGACTGCCAAATGGAATTTGAAAGGATTAAAGAATATCTGCTTGAACCTCCTATCTTGCTCCCTCCTGTTGAAGGAAGACCATTGATTATGTATCTGACAGTGTTAGATAATTCTATGGACTGTATTTTGGGACAACAAGATGAAATAGGGAAGAAAGAGTATGCCATTTATTATCTCAGTAAAAAGTTTACTGCTTGTGAGTCGCGGTATTCCATGCTTGAAAAGACATGTTGTGCTCTGGCCTGGGCGGCAAAATGTTTGTGGCAGTATATGTTGAATCACACTACTTGGTTGATCTCCAAAATGGATCCAATCAAGTACATTTTTGAAAAGCCTGCTCTTACTGGGAGAATTACCCGCTGGCAAATGCTGTTATCTGAATATGACATCTAATACCACACTCAAAAAGCTATTAAAAGCAGCGTGTTGGCAGATTATCTTGCTCACTAACCAGTTGATGATTATCAGTCTATGAAGTATGATATCCCTGATGAGGATGTGATGTTGCTGAAATTGAAAGATTGTGATGAACCATTGCCTGAGGAATGTCCTGATCCTGAATCTCGTTGGAGTTTGATATTTGATAGAGCTGTGAATGCTTATAGTACAGGAATTGGT
Organism: Vicia faba; assembly: GCA_948472305.1. Taxonomy (NCBI): domain Eukaryota; kingdom Viridiplantae; phylum Streptophyta; class Magnoliopsida; order Fabales; family Fabaceae; genus Vicia; species Vicia faba. Next base: position 245,013 of record CATIWC010000619.1, on the reverse strand, counting down.
ATTGTGATTGTCACCCCACATGGATCACACATTCCTTTTACTGCAAGGTTGATATTTGATTGTACTAATAATATGGCAGAATATGAGGCTTGCATCACGGGCCTCGAGGAAGCTATTGATCTTAGAATTAAAATTTTAGATGTGTATGGTGATTCGACTTTGGTAATAAATCAGATTAAAGGAGAATGGTATACTCGTCACCCCAGATTGATCCCTTAAAAAGATTATGCTAGAAGATTGTTACCTTCTTTAATAAAGTTGAATTTCATCACATCCCTAGAGATGAAAATCAAACGGCGGATGCTCTGGAAACTCTGGCTTCTATGTATCAAGTGAATACTTGGAGTGATATACCTCGAATTATAGTTTGGCGACTGGATATGCATGCTCATGTGTTTACAACAGAAGAGGTAACAGATGAGAAACCTTGGTATTACGATATAAAACATTTTCTCCAGACTCAGGAATACCCGATTGGCACTTCGAGTAAAGATAAAATGACATTGAGAAGATTGGCTGGCAGCTTCTTCCTCAGTGAAAATGTGTTGTACAAGAGAAATTATGACATGGTCTTGCTCAGATGCATGGATAGACACGAAGCAAACATGTTGATGCATGAGATTCATGAAGGTTCATTTGGTACTCATGCCAATGGAAATTCGATGGCTAAAAAGATGCTAAGGGCAGGTTACTATTGGCTGACAATGAAATCTGATTGTTACAAATTTGCAAAGAAGTGCCATAAATGCCAGATTTATGCGGACAAGATTCATGTGCCTCTGACACTTCTAAATGTTATTTCTTCCCCGTGGCCTTTCTCAATGTGGGGTATTGACGTGACCGGGATGATAGAACCTAAAGCTTCGAATGGACACTGTTTTATCTTGATAGCAATCGATTACTTCACCAAATGGGTGGAAGCTACTTCATATGCTAATGTTACTAAGCAGGTGGTTATGCGCTTCATTAAGAATAATCTCATATGTCAGTATGGTGTGCCGAGCAGAATCATCACCAACAATGGCTTGAATCTGAACAACAAGATGATGACAGAACTTTGTGAAGAATTCAAGATTATCCGTCACAATTCATCTCCGTACAGGACGGAGATGAATGGGGTTGTTGAATATGCTAATAAGAATATCAAGAAGATCATCCAGGAGATGGTTGTTACTTATAAATATTGGCATGAAATTCTCCATTTTGCTTTACACGGATATCAGACATATGTCCGTACTTCAACAGGAGCAACCCCGCTCTCCCTTGTGTATGGAATGGAAGAAGTGCTCCCAATCGAGGTTGAGATTCCCTCCTTGCGTGTGATAGTGGAAACCAAGTTGTAAGAGGATGAATGGATCTAGAACAGGTTTGACCAACTGAATTGATCGAAGAGAAGAGAATGACGACTTTGTGTCATGGGAAGTTATATCAGAAGAGAATGAAGAAAGATTTTGATAATAAGGTCAAACCTCGTGAGGTCAGAGAAGGCGACCTCGTGCTCAGGAAGATCATGTCTTTTAATGCTGATTCTAGGGGCAAGTGGACTCCCAATTTTGAAGGCCTATATGTTGTCAAGAAAGCCTTCTCTGGCGGTGCATTAATTCTTGAAACTATGGATGACGAGGAGTTACCACGTCCCATGAATGCTGATGCAGTCAAGAAATACTTCGCCTAAAGAAATAAAAGAACAACTCGCTAAGTTGAAAACCCAAAACGGCGGCTTAGGCAAAAAAGAGCATCTCGGTAGGCCAAAAATCCGAAAGGGCGGTCTAGGCAAAAATTAGAGACATAAACAGAATAAAACTTCCCGCTAAGTTGAAAACCCGCAAGGGTAGCTTAGGCAAAAGTTAGGGACTTTCTTGGCAAGTAACTGCATCAGACAAGACTTGATCATTGAAGCAAAAATCTTCTTGGGTCCTCACTGTACTTCAACAGGAGCTGTTGCTCAGGATTTCAAAGTTGTTAGAGGGAATAGTGGTCATTGTATCTCAATGTATCTTTTCCATTATATATTACAATTTTCTAAACTTTGTAATTATTCATGGAGTCTCACCATTCGTAGACTACCATTCTATCAATAAAATTTGAGCTTTTACCCAATTCTTTATAGTTCTTATTTTTATTCATCTTACAAAGACTCCATTTATTATTGATAATAATTTTCAAAGCAAAAAGATTAAATAACAAAATTATTTTTCAAAAAGAATTTACAACTTACTTTTACTTTAAATTTTATGATTCAAGAGGAAAACAAAAAGTGGTGATCCCAGGAATGGACGAACTCCAGTAATTTTGAGAAGTTTTGTTTTCCCCAGGAAGGTTTTCTCAGGTCGTTTTCGCTGGTATATGCGTGATTTTAGTATATTGAAGACGATACCAATTGGTGTAAGGTGCCGTATCAGGTTTGTGATCCCAGTGTTCCCAGTCAAGCCTTGGTTCATTTTTATGATTTTTTGGGTTTGCATGGTCTGAGGCCTCTATCCCAGATTCCCCATCAAATTTTTCCCTCATATGATGAAAGGTCTTTTTCCCTTGATATGCTGAGATGGAACTATTTGAAAAATGTCTCTCTTTCTGTAGTATTGGTATTATTGTTGGTATTTATTTCCCAGGCAGCTAGACCAGGGCAGTATATTTTCTAAGAAGTGTTGAGACAGTTGTCAACCCTTTGGGTTTTCACCCGCCAAGTGCTGGGTTTGATTTAAAATCCCCAGGGGTTTGACCTCTTTCTATAATGTTGATTTCTTGATTCCCTAGGAAGGCTATCCCATGGCATCTTTTGTTGGAATAAGTTTGCATGATATGAAGGTTCAATCCAGGGTTCCCTAGTGAAGGCCTTGCTATTTAATAGAAGTCTTTTCTCCCCGTGCATGCTGAGTTTTGACTCATTTACGAAGCATCTCCCTCTCGGCAGTACTTGTAGTTTGTTTGATTGCCCGATAATCAGGCAATGGCAGTGTTTTATTTAAGAAGTGTTGAATTGGTTATCAAATTTTGGGTTTTCACTCACCAAGTGTTGGGTTTGATTTAAAATCCCCATAAGATTGATTCCTTGCTATAATGTTTGACTTCTAAACTCTCCAAGTTGTTGTCCCCGTGAGATTTCATACTTTTCCCCCAGAGAAGTTGGTGCAATACTTACTCTAAATATTGAAGAACGTATCTCTGGTTTCCCCAGTGAAGAACATATCTGGGCTTCCCCTCTTTGATGTGGTGTTGGTATCTCCCCAATGAAGTCGGCACGAGGTCCCCCGATGATATCTCGATGATGAGGCACTATCTCCCCTAGTGAAGTCTGTATGATATTTCTTCATTGAAGTCAACTCGAAATCCCCAGTTGATGTTTTGCCAATATGGTGTCCGTCTTCCTTATTTGAAATCAGTATTGCAATCCCCAATAGAAGTGCGGACCGTGAAAGCATTTGTTTTCCCATTGAAGTCTGAGTGCTATTCCCCAGTGAAGCCTAGAGAAGGATGTTGTATCCTTGTATCTGTACTATTTTGTCGCTATGTTTTGATTACTTTCGGTTTATGTTCCTCCCCAGTGAAGTTAAGTCGCGAAATAGGATTTTGCTTCCTCAGTTGGTGCTTATTTTTCTTATGGAATGTTCATTTTGGATGTGATTTAGCCGAGTATTGTTTGTGCCCGAGTTGGTTTTGCCTGGTTACTCCCAGTGTTATATGTCTGTTTTGTCAGCATATAGATGATAACACTCATATATTCATACATACATCATGCATAGTTAAATTTAGCAAATCATTGTTCATTCGCATTCACTAATATTTTATTGGCATATTACCCGATTTTGCGGATTTGTGTTGTCCTCTCTCCAATAGAGTGTCAGCCTTAAGCAGAGAATGTATATTCTTTCAATTTCCCCACTGAGTTATCCCTCTTGGAATATTTTTGCTTTAGCCTTCTTGCACATCTCTTTGTCTGGATAGATTGGGTTTCCCTCTCTTGAGTTTATTTCTCAAAGGATGTATTATGGTTGACTGTTACATCCTAATTTATTTCTGGTTTGAATCTTTGATCCTCGACAATATTATTACTTATGATATCTGCAGGCTTCGAGACTTGGTTTGAGAATGTGCATTTATTTTGCATGAGAAGACTTTATCTCCTCAGCAGAAATATATTGGCATCTCCCCAGGAAGTCATATTTCTTTCCCCAGGAAGTCATATTTCATTCCTCAGGAAGTCATATTTCATTCCTCAGGAAGTCATATTTCTTTCCCCAGGAAGCCATATTGTTCTTCCCAGAAAGTCATTTTTACAATCCTCCATAACATCAAGTAGCAAGTCTCTTTATTTGAGCAACTTGTACTTCCCCGTAAAAGTCGACATTACTTTTTTGTTATCTTCTCTATGATTGGATAGTTTGCAGTTCATTGTCAAGTTACTCCAGTGGATGGCAAGTATTTCAATATCACGGAGACAATTCATTGTGAAATTTTTGTAAGTGGTAGTCTCTTTATTTGAGACAACTTATATATTACCCTTTCCAGGCGGAATGTATTGGTTAAAGAAGAAGTTGAGACCCGTTCTAGGTGAAACACCGAAATTTTGGGGTAAACTTGTTACCTTTTTGCTATCCTTAGTGAACGTTGGTAGTTCATCATCAGTGAACGGCGATGCTATGATACTCTCTTACTATCTTCAGTCAAAGTTGGTAGTTCACCATCAATGAAAGTTGGTGATTGTTATCTTTTTTCTACCCTCAGTGAACGTTGGTAGTTCATCGTCAGTGAACGACGGTGCTATGATATTTTCCTTCTACCTTCAATGAAAGTTGGTAGATCACCATCAGTGAAAGTTGGTGATTGTTATCTTTTTGCTACCTTCAGTGAACATTGGTAGTTCATCGTCAGTGAACAGCGATGCTATGATATTTTCCTTCTACCTTCAGTAAAAGTTGGTAGATTACCATCAATGAAAGTTGGTGGTTGTTATATTTTTGCTACCCTCAGTGAACGTTGGTAGTTCATCATCAGTGAATGGAGGTGCTATGATATTTTCCTTCTACCTTCAGTGAAAATTGGTAGATCAACATTAGTGAAAGTTGGTGATTGTTATCATTTTGCTACCTTCAGTGGATGTTGGTAGTTCATCATCAGTGAACGACGTTGCTATGATATTTATTTTCTCTCCACCTTTAGTGAAAGTTGGTAGTTCACCATCAGTGAAAGTTGGTCATTATTATATTTTTATTACCTTTAGTGAACGTTGGTAGTTCATCGTCAATGAACAGTGGTGCTATGATATATATTTTCTCTCTACCTTCAGTGAAAGTTGGTAGGTCACCTTCAGTGAAAGTTGGTTATTTTTATCTTTTTGCTACCCTCAGTGAATGTTGGTAGTTCATTGTCAGTGAACGACGATGTTATGATACATTTTCTCTCTACCTTCAGTGAAAGTTGGTAGTTCATCGTCAGTGAACGTTGATGACTTTTTCTCTCTACCTTTAGTAAACGTTAATAGCTCACTGTCAGTGAACGTCAGTGTTGGTTTTCTTCTCTCTTTCTACCTTCAGTGAACGTTGGTAGTTTTCGCCTTCAATAAAAGTTGGTGTATCCTTTGACCTTTTTACCATCCTCTATGAGTCTGGTCTTTTTGATTCACCAGTGATTTATTTTCCTGGTCAGGTTTCTCTTTTGATTCTTTATTTCCTTTGCTACATCCCCAATGGTGTTTTGCGTCCCTTTAAAGTTGTCCATATGCATTCATACTCATAAGCATTACATGGCATCTTAGGGCCAAAAATAGGGTTTGTTTTATATTTAAGTATCTTCGATCGCGTCGACATGAAGATTTTTAACCTTCGTATCTCTTGATAGAAGAAACTTAAATAAGGGCAGCTGTTGTACCCCAATTTTTGCCCCTAAGATCCCTTCATCATACCATATTGATTCAATCACAACAAGGTCACATTACGGCTTTTGGTTCTCCTCACAATCTTTAGCTTTGATCTTTGAGGAATCACCAAGCACCTTGACTTGTTTTTCTTTTGTGATCATGCATGTTTTGTTTTGACTTTCCTTTTAATTAATAAAATGCAATGTTGGTTTGTCATACTTGTTAATAATGTAGGTAAAGGCAATATGGCTTAACAAGTTGATCCAAGGGTTCATGACTTTATTTCCATGCTCTAGTCAATAAAGCTTGAGAAGTTCAAACCTCACCATTGAATTTATTTTGGAAGAAATGACATGGCAAGTTTTATCTTGGTTCACCATATTTCAAAGTTATCAAGATTGATTCAAAGGTACAAGGGGTTGATTGAAGAAGTTGTCATGTTTGGACAAGGCTTTGTTCCCATTGGTCACAAGTGCATATTTCTCTCAATTATGAAGATATGGAAGTGGTTTTGGTGGCTATGAGTTCTCATTATCATCCTAAACAACTTCTATTTACAAATCAAAAGTGTTGGTACAAGAAGGTTGTTCAAAATTGTCAAAGTTCCCCAAAGCATTTTCTTGATCTAGGAGCTAGGGTTTTGAACTTCAAAGAAGTATATCTTGCTCATATTTTGGTATTTTTGAGTTATTCAAAATACATCCTTCTCTTTAAAGGGTTATTAACAAACCACTTCAAAAGTTTCAAGGAGTTTTCATGTGGAAAAAGCTTGATGATGAAGAAAGATTACAAGTCATCTAGATGAACCCCCAATTTTCCACGCGTGACTTCAAATGATCATAACTTGGTCAATTTTTATCACCTTGAGCCCACTATTTTTCCATAATGATCTTTAGGATGTGAACATTATTCCTTCCTTTATGTGCAAAGTTAGAAAATGGATGGAGGATGCCTTAAGGATACAAAAGATTATAGGCCATTTCATGATTTTTCCCAACTTCAAAAATTCATAACTCTCTCAATTTTTGGATATTTTCAATGGTTCAAGTTTCTAAATGTCATTCAAGAGGTCTATTTCGTGCCGTATTTTTTGGTCAAGAGCAAATTCCAAGAGGAAGGCCATGTTTGGATGCAAAACATTATAGGTCACTTTTGAAGAAAAACTTGAAATATTTCTAAGTGTGGAAAGTCAAGTTCTTTTTCCCTGCTTTGACTCATTTCAACTTTCAGCTCAAACATCCATTTGATTCCATTCTTTTCCCATTGCAAAGCTTGTAATCTCATCTTTCTAAAGCATCAAGAATCGTGCCCTAAGACCCCTTGAGCTGAGAATGCCATTGATTTGAACATGGTAACTTAAAACTTAAGTTTCTTCAAAAGTCAGAATTTGGAATCCTTGATTTAGCTTCTAAACACATTGTTTCTTCACATTTTTGCTTCTAAACATGTTTAGTGAACTTCTAGAAGTGATTAGCATAGCAAAACGTGCGTTTTGGATGGGTTTTGATCAAAATAGAAGTCACACTTTTCTTGTTTGAAACTTCACACGATTTCCCTCCAAACTTCATCATTTCGCACGCTTTAACATTCCATTTGATTCCATATAAATAGAGGGTCATCCCTCATTCATTTCCTCAAGCTTGAACAACTAGAATCACCCTGCTAAACTTGCTCCATAACTCATTTTTCTGCAACTTTGAAATTAGTGTTCAAGCCTTTTTCAATCCAATTTTTCTATTAATTCACCTTCCTTGATTTTTCCTGAAGTTAACCATACAATTACCTTCAAGAATCGTGACCTATATTGATCCATAGAAGTCCAGTTTCAGAGCTCTGCAACTCAACTTCAATAGGTAGATTTCTCCATCAATTCTTCAAAACTTTGATATCATTGTGAAGCTCTCATTTCCCTGGTTCTAGTTGCAACACTTACTTTTATCTGGAAACACGTTTTGACCATGAAATTTCAAATCCCTTTTCAAAATTTCTCTTCCAAATTGCTTGAGCTACAATTTATATAAATTTGTCGCGAAGATGTGGTTGTCTTCGCCTTGAAGAGACGAAGCGAATGGCATAGGTCTCGTGCTCTAATTTTACAGATTGAGCAACCTGGTTTTGGAACTGGCTGGAGGTTGAAGATGACCAACATGTCATCCTTCAACCAATGAAACAACGCCATTTGTATTTTTTGAATTTCTGATTTATATTTGATCCTATGCTTTATTCAGCAATGATCATGATATGCACAATGCGGCAGATCCCTTGGATTTGATTACTAACGCGTTTTGACTCTCATCCAATGGTCCACATATTTTTGACTTTATTTCTTATTTCTGATTTTTATATTTAATTGTTTTAAACTTCAAAAAATCATAAAAAAATTATTTTTAGTCCCAAAAATTATGAAAAATATTTTTGATTTTTCTCTTTCTGATTTTTATTTTTTCACAATTTTATTTTGTGTTTTGGTATTTTTTATAAATTTTCACTTTAGTTGATTTGTTTTAAATGTTTAAAAATACTTTTATACATTTTTAAATTCTAAAAAAATTCTGGAATGATCCAATGATATTGTGACAAATATTGGTGACATCATTTATTTTTTATTTATGACTTTGTTATTTTTATCATTTTTGGTTTATTTTACTCATTTCTTTTAATTTTAAAAATAGTTTCTGACTTTAAAAAATTACCAAAATTTATATAAAAATATTTGAGTTCATTTCTGATTTTTCTATGGTCTTACTTAATTTTTTGTGTGTAATTTGAACATAGTTGATATTTTTCTCTTTTAAAAACATTTTAAAAACTTTTTTTAATGTATATATTAAATTAAATATTATTTTGTGACTGATCTTGGGTTGAATTTTTGATCATGAACTTTATTAACATCATTGGATCCATAGTGTTGAGTCTAACTCCACAAAAACGGATGAATGATTTTAATAGTAGTTTGATTAAATTTTAATTCAAATGTGATTTGTATATTCTTTCCCACCCCTCTTCATCTTATCCCTTTCTTATTGCACTAAGTGTTATTGGAGCATGATCTCTATATAATGTCTCAAACCAAATGGTGCATAGATTGCTATTGACCGGCCTCAAAATAGGCGCAACTTCTATATAAGTCCACTTACGATTGCTTAACATAGCGCTAAATTTTGTCCCGATTCAAATAAATGATCATTCGTGGCCCAAACCTATGTTTGCAAGCCCAAGTATGTTGATTTGATCTCTTTGATCCAATAACCTTGAGATTCATTGTGTGGAGGCTTTGGTTCTACCAATCCTCTAATGGATCTACAATACTTTTAGTCAACACGGATCACTTAAACATCGATGATCATTAAATGATACATTTGAGGATTCCAAATGGATGATATACTTGACAAAATGCAAATGCAACTTGTTGTGTGGATGATTTGGTTCTACCAATCCTCTAATGAGTTATAAATGAAAGTTTCAAGATGGTCATCCAACTAACCACTAATTATTAAATTGTTTTTACTTTATGCTTTATGTACCATTTACTTTAAGCATTACATTTCATGCCGTTTTTATTTTGCTCACTTGGGCATTTACTTTCTTGTCATTTTTTTTGCTCACTTGAGCTTTTCTTTTCTTTTTTTTAGGACACCTAATAATCAACATGAACCATAAAAAGCTTTAATGATACTTGGAATTTTTGGTTACTATCCTTGGCATTATGGAGTATTGGACTTCTTGGACTTAGGATTAGAAACCTTGGCCTATGTTGGAGACCTTGTGACCTTAATTGATATTTTGTCTGGAGTTCTTGAGGTTTACCTCAAGACATTGCGTTGTTTGTTTGTTTTATGTGTAGGTTATTGTGATTACATACTTTGTCTGTAATCTGGATTTCACCCGTATACAACCGTTACTCTGTCCAATTTCTGTGAAGACTTAATAAATTTGAAGTCTAGTTCTCTCAAGAGGTCTAATATCTTTGCTTGCTTGGTTTCAATCCAAGGAATGGAAATTATATCTTGACTCATAATGTCAAGTATTGACTTCTTGTTAGTTAGATGGTTCTTAACCCTAACTTTTACCTTATGCTTTAATATATCCCCTTCTTCTACTCATATCTTCTTTAATTTCAAAAATCTTCTCCCTCATTTTGAAAACTCTTCTTGTTTTTTAAACTTGAACCACTTTCATAGTAAACTTGGACTTAGGTCCATGCATTTTCAAAATATTTTTTCATAAATAAACTCCACTCAATTCAATAATACCTTGACATTTTTGTGAGAAGACTAAAAGTCAATCAATCTCATTTCAAACCATTTTGCCACTTTGGCTATTTACTTTAAAACTTTTCTCAAAAGATTAGACTCTTGTCAACCTTTTAGTGATGCAAATAACTATACTTTTACAATATCTAGTGAAGTGAGATATTTTCCACTTGGGTGTTGAGTGAGGCATTGTTGATTTTAAAATCCAAGCCATATTCTCCACTTTGAGATGATGCAAATTCTCCTTTCTCATGATTGTGGGTAGTAAGTATGTTTTCCATACGGACAATGACGATGATGTCTTATCACATAAAATCAATCAACACACTTGTGTTTTAAATTTTTTTAAAGGTGAACTACGTGTACCCTGACCCCCTATTTCATGAAAGGTGGTACGTAGGCACTAAAGGTTCGCAACCGCGGCGGGTGCAAAAAGAATCATAAAAAATATTTCTTTTCTCACCTCCACCAGCTATTTTACATACAACATTTTATAGCCAAAATATACAGATTTTTACGAAGAGGTTCCTACAGAGTATCGAGATGTTTAGGGTGCTAATACCTTCCCTTTGTATAACCAAACCCCTTACCTTGAATCTTTCCCCCTCTTCTTGGATTACTCGCTCTTTTCCCATTCCTTTGGAAACAATAAAGCGCGGTGGCGATTTTTATTTTGATCTGTATAAGTCTAGTTAATCCAATGGCTTAGTGTTAAACATTTCTACCGCTACATATACGTTCTCGCGGAAACGAGAAACATTACAAAGTTCACCGCACTAAGACGTCTTTTCAAAATATCTTCAAAACACACTTACACAAAAATAATTCTCAAAGTGAGCTAGCAACTAAGAGCCCGTAGACAACTACATATGGAAAGGGTTCTAACACCTTCCCTTTCCATAACCTACCCCCTTACTCAGAAAATTCTCTCGAAAGGTATTTCCTTTTCTTTTCACCCTTTCTTTTGTTGGATAAATGAAAAGTCGGCGGCGACTCTTGCTAACCGCAACATTGCGATAAAACGTAAAACCAATAAAGTCAGTTCTCCCACTGTATTACAGAACTGGAGACTCTGCTGGGGAACATAAACTAAAAGTGGGGTTACCTTAGAGCTAGATCATATAAAAAATGCTTTACTTGTTTATTTTGTGTGCTTTATCTTCCAGGTTTATGTTTGGTTTATTATTAAAGATCCTATACCCGGATTTGGGGCACCTTTTAAGTAAGTAGCAATAAATCATGGAGGTTGTACGGCGTAGTCCAATATGGATGATATGATAGCTATATTAGATACTCGAAGTTGGTTGATACTCGATACTACACTCATTAATATTGGACTTTTGGGATATTTTGTTCGCAATTCAGATGCTTGAGCTGAAATAATGCCTGAGAGAAAGATCAATGATTTGAGATCCCTAGAACCTGGTTACTACTGCTAGGACAGGTTGAGTAAACTAAAACTTCAAGAGGATACTTACCTACAAATTCCATGCAAGCCTGAACCTAAGGCTACTTGTGTGACTTGTTTGCTTTCATTATCTAACAACTTGATCTCCTTGAAGGGTTTTCTTTGTATTCATTATCTAACGATGTGAGTTCCTTGCAGGACTTGTTTGTAGTCATTATCCAATAACCTGGAATTTTTGCAAGACTCACTTGTCTTCATCATATTACATTTTTTCTTGGTGCATAGTATACACATCATGACATCATGCCATAGCATTTCGTTAATTATTTCCAGGATCTCTAGGGCCTGTGATGTAGGTTATGATGAACCAGACGTCTAGCAAGGGGAAATCGGATTTATTTTCCTCTAGCCAATGCCGTCAAAAGACCAAAGCACGGTAACTTTAGTCAGAGGCTATGACCCAATCGACATGGTGAGCTTGATTCTCGTAGAAGGACATTCAACGAGACGAAGTTCTTCAATCAAGGCTGCAGTCAAATTCAATTCAAACATCTTCTTGTGTTTACCCTGCGAGATACTTGAAAACATGGCATGTATATCATTACATAACATGTATTCTCAAGACATGTTTCTCATTTTCTCGCTGTTTATTTCAGCAAGGAAAATGGCTCTCGAACAAAACGACAAAGATCTCCAAACTCAAGATGCTCAGTTCAAGGAAATGTTCCTAAATCTATCCAAGGGGCAAGAAGAATTGAAAACACTCCTCGTTGGGAACATGACCAAGAAAAATCCTGAAGACAACAAGGATGACCAGTTGGAACAACTTCAAGATGAGATGGAAAGGATGAGAATCCAGATGAGTATTCAGATGGATCTTAACCAAAATTTAGCACGGGGATAAGAAGAGTTGAGGATTCTCATCAGAAAGATTCATCAAGACAGATACGACCGTCTGGGGAAAATTGCTAGAGCTTGGGGCTTAGTCAATGATCAACCTCTCTTGGCAGACAGAGAATTGGGTGACATGTTCATGCAGGGACATGTTGAGAATAAACTCAAGAGCAATGAAATTCAGGGGACGGCATCTTCAAGTACTCAGAAGAGATTATTCATAAAAAAGAAGGAGTCCAATACTGTGTACGACCAGAAGGATCGTAATAAGAGCAATCTCATCCAATATGTGGGGGTAGTGTGGATCTCTAATCCAACACCAATGCAACAACAATGACAACAAGGTAATCAACGTAAGCAAAATACATCTAAAAGATGCTTTACCGAAATCAACGTGTCATTGGCTCAAGCATTGCAACACGTGTTGGAGGCCAAGCTGGTCACATTGAAGGATCCTCCTCAGAATCCCAACACCGCCTCTCCAATGTACAATCTAAATGCAAGGTGTGCGTACCACTCCAAAAGTCCTGGATATGACACTAATAGTTTTTGGACATTGAGAAATAAGATTCAAGACTTGTTCGACGAAGGAATGATGGAGTTCACACAAGATGGTCAGACTGAAGTCTTCTGCCATCCCTCAAAGGCACACCATCTGAAGTGACAAGTTCAGACAAAGAGGATTTTTGTTCTAGAATTTTCAAATTGTAATTTTCTTTTGATTGTTCGAACACTTATTTCATGTCAAACTTTTTTATTCCATTAATGCATTGCATATGTTTGTCTTGAATTAATCCATTCGTTGTCACTATACTGAAACTATGATTTTACTTCCTTTTTGTGATATTCAACTCTTGATTAAAATCTTAAAGCTTTAGAGGGAGGATGACAAAAACAATACCATAATATCATACAGTACGCTTTTGAACAGGCCCTGCTGACGATGTACATGCGTTCTTTCAAATCCTAAATAGTGGAGTTATAAGGAAGATAATCCCTAGTCAACCCCTTTGATCCTAAGAAGTAGGAGTTTTCCTTTTCACATAAATTGAAACCTTTAAACATAACCCGGGGCAGGGTAGTATATCAGTTAATTCAATTGTGCATTCAAACACAAGCTTTACCCTCATACACAATGAGTAGTGTCGAAGACAGTCTTCTAAATCAAAAGATAGTGATGGTTCCCCGTAATCACTAAAACAGACAGTCATTATCTCTCAAAAGAAAAGCCCGCTAAGTCAAAAACTCTGAAGGAGAATGTTGTACCCCAAAATTTTCCCTCTCATTTCATCAACATTTTCTCATCACAAGACTCTTGGAACTCAAGACCAAGCTAGGGTTTGCTCTGCTCAAGACACCTCCTTGCACTGTTGACCTAAATTAGGGTTTGAGTTTGCACAGGGATGTTTTGACCTACAATGCCCAAAGTGACTTTAATACTTCATGTTGGACTCACAAGATTGTCCATACCAAGTTTCAAGCCTTGAATCAAACTTTTGCCCAATCAATTGGACAGTTGACCTAGAAATCAGCTGTATTGGGAAAAAAGTCAAATGTGGCCAATTGACAGTCAAACCTCATGAATTTTGACCCACATAAACATTATGAACTCATATGAACCATTTGATCAAGTTTGAATCATAATTCCACAAGAAATTTGATCAGATCACCAAAAGGGCAAAATGGTTATTTTTAGGGTTTTGATTGTGCAAAGGCAATTTTTGACTGTTTGATCTAGCCAATGGCAAATCAAGCTCAAACATGGACTCATGGACTCAATTACATCATCTTGACTCATTCAACAATTTCAAAAGGTCTCAAATGCATAGGATTGACATATGAATTTTTCAGTCAACTGATCAAAATTTGACTGTACACTAAAAAGTCAAACTTTGACTTTTTAGTCAAAATCAAGTGCCAAGAGTCATTTTCCATCAAAACATGTCAAATTATGAAACTTTTTCATCAAGAAACCCAAAATTGCAAATTAGGGTTTAAAATGGAAAAATTTCATAACTTGGAAATTTTCTAAGTTATGAAATTTTCTTATTTTTTCTTAACTTTGCCCCACATTTTCACCAAGATGCAAATGGATTCAAACAAAACTTACAACATGAAAGTTGTAGTACATCACAAATTCTAAAAATTTGATTCACAAAGTTTTCTCAAAAGAAGCTTGGATCTCAAGTTATGATTTTTGGAACAAGGGTACCTAAAACTTTTAACTTAGAGAAATTTTGCCCTAGTTTAGGCAGGATTTTGACCCATCTTCTTGGCCATTTTTCACATAGTTCAACTTGGATTCTTAAGTTTCATTTCAAAGATGGATTATATTAAATGTTGCAAGCTTTCCAAATTGTCCAAGAACTCCTCAAACACCTTTGTGGTTAGGGAGAATCAAATGCTTGAAGTTGGCAAAAATTCACTTTGTAACCATGGCCAATACATGTTCATACCAAGTTGCAAATCTGACCAAACTAGCTTAGTACACAATTACAGGTCTCTAAACCAATTTACACTAAAAAATTGAATGCAAATACATTGGTTAGAGGCATTGTTCTGATCAAGGGAGCATTGTACATTGAATAATTCCATTTTAAGCATAAAGATGGCACTTCCATTTTCATAAAGCATAACTTTTGCAAAGTTGTCTTTTTTGAACTTTGAACTTATTTATTTGCAGCAAACAAGTTCCACAAACTTAGGCAAAGGTACAAGGAGTTGGTGCATGCTTGGAGATAGCCTGTACAGGTCTATCTCATTTCACTTCGAACTTTTTTTTCAAAACAAGTCAAATGGCCAAAAGCTCATAACTCACTCATATGATATTTTGAACTCAAGTAAAGTTGTCAAACAAGTTTCTCATATCCTTGCAAGCCAGAACCACGAGCCTTGGACCTCTCAAACCTCCTCATACTCAAAAACCCCATTTTCTTGCAAAACAAGGTCAGTTCTGCAAATCACAAGCCACAATCAAATCCCCTCGTGCGTTTTGTCCAAAATCACTTCAAACACATTCTAAACAATATACCTAAGCTGTCCAGACCATTCACAAGTTGTAGTAACTCCATTTACACACATCACCATTTTGGTTTGGAAGCTTTGCAGGTTGAGTTCTGTGGCACGATTCAGGCCACTTCAAAATAAACTAAGCATTGGGAAAGGTTCAAGGGACATCAAGCAAGCTCAAAAGAACTTCAGGCCCCATTGAAAGTTGCTTCATTGTCCAGCTCGAACTCAACTGAAACAGGTATTTCATGAACTTCTATCTCTCTATTTAGGAACATTTAGACTTAGGTTTGTGAATGAAAGATGTTGTATTCATTGCCCTGAAACCATACATGTGCTTAGTTTTCATTTATATTAATCGTGCTAGGAGAATTTCATCCATGAACTTTCTGAAAAAACTAGGTTAGAAATTAGGGCCAGAGAAATTCTCTTTGGTCTTTGAGAGTTAGCTTAAGTTTTTTATATGGTTAGATTCGTTGTTTGATGCTCTACAAGTTTCATGTTTTGAGTTTTGTCAAAAAGCATTAAAACAGGAGATAGAAGTTTGAACTGGCCATGCGCGCGTTTCTGTTGGACAGAGGAAGAAGATGAAGTAGCTGGGCTGGGCCTGGCTACTTCCTGCTTTTGACACCCCCATTTTCAGTTTCACACCCCCCTGGCCCATTTCTTGTATAATTATTATTTTTGCATTTTTATTTCATTTATGACTTTATTATTTTATTTCCAAACATAAAAAATGCCTAAAAAATATTTCCATAAATTTTTACATTTATTTGGTATTTATTTTAATTATTTCTAACATTAAAATGTATAAATACTTTATATTATTTTGTTAAAACTTAAAAATAATGTAAAAAATACTTATATTTTCATTTATTATTTTTATTCACATTTGAAAATATTTTCTTGAAATATATACATTTTTGTAAATAATTTATTTTATTTTTTTACACACTTAATATATTTAATATACATATATATACATATATATTTTATTTTATTAAAAGCATAGAATAAAAAATGCAAAAATAATACATTTTTATTTTTATTGATATTTTATACTAAAAAACACTTTTTTTTTTCAATATACTTTTATTTTTGTACATATTAATATATTTTGTATATAAATAATACAATTTTATTTTCTTTAAAGAAAATTAGGGTTTACCCCTTTATTAAATAAAATCAATCCTTTTTTTTATTTTTATTATTTACACCTTTTTTCACATTAAAAGAATGCTTTACATACATAAACAACCAAAAACTTTTTTTTGCATGATGCATTTTATTTAATATTTATTTATTGTGTTTATTTAAATATTGTACATTTAAATATTATGCCTTGCAAATTCAATTTGGTTGTAATAATTTAGGGTTTAACTTCTTATAAAATAATCCCCTATTCAAATTTGTACCCCCTCCCTATCTCATGTTGTAATAGTGTAGAATTTAAATTCTCGCACCTTTAAGCTTTCAATTATGCCATGATTAGAGAATTAGGGTTTGTATGCAAAAATCAAAACCAACAACTAGTTTGACCTAATCAAAGACAAAAATGCATGAAAAACAAACACAATGCACACTTGCACCCCTAGGGTTACAATCCACTTGTTGCCTTCAAAAATGAGCCATGGTATGCATGTCAAGTACTTTGGCAAAACAAAAACAAAACAAAAGATCATAGTCCCTCGATGATGCTATCTAAGTTGCCTAAACAAAATGATCAAGTCCCTCAAGAAAATTGCCAAAAATGCTTGACACTATTGCTATCATGGTCTATACAATGACCCGCGCATGTCCCGTTTAATATCCTAACACAAGGTTGTTCACCAAATACAATGGTGAAACAACACTGTTAAAAGGGTTAAAAACATAAGAAAGATCTTTGAGTAAAATAGGGTAGACAACTCTTAGTTACTTGATCAAAAGCTTGCAAAAACATCCTTGCTATCTTCAAAACACACTTCACTACACAATTTCAAAACCCTACTTTCAAACATTGAAAACTTTTCAAAAGACAAAAACACCTTTGTATACATTCAAACAAGAATCATTACAAAGGTTGCCACAACGATGGCATCTTTTCAAAACATCTTTCAAAATCACACACAAAGCACCATTTCAAACAATTGAAGAGCACCATTTCAAAAAATTGAAAAGCAAAGCAAGTGATCTAAACAAGTAACTAAGAGCCCATGGATAACCATGGATAGAAAGGATGCTAATACCTTCCCTTTCTATAATCTACTCCGCGAACCCAAGAAAACATCTCAAAGGTCTTTCCTGTGCTTTTTGACCTTTCCTTAGGATAAAATAAAAAGTAGGTGGCGACTCTTGCTAAACCGAAACATTTGCGAACACAAACGCAAAACCTCAAGTCAGTTCTCCCATCGTATCACAGAACTGGCGACTCTGCTGGGGAAAACTTTAAAAGTGGAGTAACCTTAGGGCTTAGATCACCCTTTGCATGATTATATTGTTTGCTTTGATTGCTTTACATTTGGTTCTCTTGTTTGGGCTTGAAATCCTCTACCCGGATTTGGGAAACATTCATAGGTAAATAGCAATACATTGTGGAAACTGTGCGGGGTATACCGACACGGTTGAAGCAATAGCTATATTAGTGCGACATATTTGTGAGTACCGGTAGCCTTTGAGTCAATCAAAGAGAATACAGGGCCGCTGAGTGATGTCATGAAGCACTAATAAACTCTTAGAACCTTACTTGACCATCTTGGCCTTTTATTAGGGGTAGTGAGATGACCGGCTTTGGTGTAGTCCGAAGTTGGTAGATACTCGATACTACACTCATTGAGGGTTGTTTTCTTGGAATATTTTGGTCGCTAGTTAAGTGGCTAAACCAAAACAATGAACAGAAAACAATCCAGTGATATTGAGCTCCTTAGAACCCGGTTACTATTTATAGGACAGGTTTGAGCCAACTAAACTCAAGAGGGTATTTACCTATGAAACCTCATGCAAGCCTGGAACTTGGGTTTTGTGTGACTTGCTTGTACATGTGCTTGTGCATACGTCATGAACATCATAAAGCATCATATGCATCCACTAACCATTTCAAGGGTTTGGATCTTCATCTTTGTTCTTGTTTTGTAGGTCATGGAATCTCTTCGCAGGAAAACAATTCAAGTCAACCTTGTGAGGATCCCCCCTCAACTCAAGGAGCTCACTTCCAGGATTCTAGAGAATTCTCTCTTCAGTGAAAGACATGGTAGACTTCTCAACTTGGTCAACTCCAACATTGAAGAAGACATGGTGAAAGTTCTCTTCCAGTTCTTTGACCCCCTACACCACTGTTTCACATTTCCTGATTACCAACTAGTACCCACTTTGGAGGAATTTTCTCAACTCCTGAGAATTCCTATTCTTCATCAACTACCCTACAACAAAGTGGATAGTAAGACACTGGGGCACAAGAATTCATCCCCCTTGAGCCTTATCTCAAGTTGGTACGAACCCGCGCCCAGAATCTTATGATGCCATATCCTCACATTCTCCCCTTGATCAAAGAGCCTGTTATGGAAGGATAGGTTCCATACACCCTCCTACATCCTGACATGCCAACATCATGGGAAGAATTACAAAAGAGTTGGATCCAACTCAAGGAAGAACGAAATACTTTTGAAGCCAGCTTCTATGCCAGTGAGAAGAAGGTTTTGGAGCTTACCCTCCGATTTCATGAGGAGGAAACCCTCAACACTTACATCGCACCAAAGAGGATGCGCAATGTCTTTTTACATTAAGAATTTTGTAATATTTTGCCCATGGGGCACTTATGTACTAACAATTTCTTCTTAATATGACATGTGTTACTTTTTGTTTACAACAAATTTGAATTTCTGAATCCTTGAATGCATTACATGAATAACACATCATTCATCATATGCATAAACATGTCTTCACACCAGGTTTCCTTATCTTTCTGCTGTTTATTTCAGCAAGATGGATTTGGAGCAGACGGTTAAGGATCTGCAAGCACATAATTCTCAATTCCAGCAACTCCTCATGACCTTAGCAAAGGGTCAAGAGGACCTTAAAGCACTGTTGGAGAAAAATAAAGAGAAAAAGAAGAAAAGGCCCGGAGTAGCCACTTTTGGAAGAAGGTTTGAAAGCAATGCTAGAAAAGTTCTCGAGTTCCCCTCAACGTATGATGAAGGGGCTGGTAAAGGAAAAGGAGCTGCGGGACCTTCTGAATCTGAAGTTGAAGAGGAAGAAGAGGAAGAAGATGAAGACTACTCCGAACAGCAATATCCCCCGACGGATGATAAATATAAGAATCTGGAGGATAGATTGGCAGCCATGGAATTGCAAATGGTACCTGGTTTAGATTTTGAAGAACTAGGGTTGGTCGCTGGGATTGTCATTCCTCCCAAGTTCAAAGTACCAACATTTTCTAAGTATGACGGCCTGTCCTGCCCAAAGATGCATCTAAGATCCTATGTCAGAAAGATCCAACCCCACTCATCTGATAAAGACCTCTGGGTACACTTTTTCCAAGACAGTTTGTCAGGCACACAATTGGACTGGTTCTATCAACTTGAGAGGTCTGAGGTTCATAACTGGGAAGACTTAGCTGCTGGTTTTTACCGTCAATACCAATACAATGCTGACTTGGCACCCACTCGTACTCAGTTACAGATTATGGGTATGGCTTCTAATGAGGGATTTAAAGAGTATGCCCAGAAGTGGCATGATCTGGATGGAAGGGTGCAGCCACCATTATAGGATAGGGAGCTAGTTGATATGTTTTTAGGGACCCTGTCTGGCCCTTTATTCAATCATTTAATTGGGAGTTCCTCCGCGGGATTTACCAAACTAATTTTGACTGACAAAAGGGTCGAGGCCGGTATTAAAAGTGGTAAGATTCAGAAAGATACCTCCGCGTCCACTGTTGTTAAGAAAACCTTCCCAGCTAAGAAGGAAGCCTCTGCTGTTTATTCTCAGAAAAGTCAAGGAAGAACCGAGTGCCGACCAACTGTAGGGGCTGTGATGATTCAAAACTCTTCAAATGATCAACCTCGCGGAAATCAGCCAAGACCTGATCAACAACGGGTAGAAAGGCCACAACGGAAGTTCACCCGAATCAACATGACGCCAACTCAAGTACTCCCTCATTTGTTAAAGCTGAATCTTACCAGTTTGAAGGAAGCGCCAAAGAACCCTAATACCTCCTCTCCATACTACCACTATAATGCCAAGTGTGCTTACCACTCTGACAGTGCAGGACATGATACCAATAATTGTTGGGCGCTTAAGAACAAAATCCAAGACCTGATTGACGCCAAGGAAGTAGAATTCGATGCGCCTGAAAAGCCAAATGTGATTTCTGCCCCAATGCCCAAGCACGGCCATAATGTTCATGGCGTTATGGAAGACCTTCATGTTACCAATATTGCTGACCTTTTGACTCCCTTACCAGTGATTAAAGAGAATTTGATGAGAGCCGGGATATTCCTAGGCTGTGGAAAAGACTGCTACTTTTGTTTAAACATACGAGCTGACTGCCCAATGTTGAAATCAGGTATCCAACGCCTGATGGATACCCAAGAGATACTCTTCCAGAAGACACCTGTTGATACCTTCACTCCTGTTACTCCTGCTACTTTTGCTACTTCAACCAATGATATTGCAATAATAACCATTTCCGACAATCTTCCCAAGGCTTGCAAAAGGCCTGTCAAGATTACACCTGTTCCTGAGTTTATACCATTAAAAATCACCATGCTGGGGCCTGTCCGGTATCAATCTAGCAAGACGATACCATGGAACTACAGAGGAGAAATCTTTTATCATGGCATCAAACAGATTGAATCAGTCCAAGAGAATTCTGAAAAGGAAACCCCTAATATAGGGAACATTGCGGGAACAAGCAAGATAACCCGCAGCGGCCGGATTTTTTCTCCGGAGATTGCTCCCCCTCGAGCAGTTTTCGGACCCTCAAAAGCTTTTGTACCTGTTAGGCCATCTGTGCAAGACCCGATAATTGAAGAATTGGATACTCCTGAAGTAAGACCATCTGTTGATACTACCGATAAGGGTAAGGGGATACTAGAAGCGCCTGTCAGGACGAAGGCTCATGCTGTGGTTATCCCCGAAACCACCCAGAAAGAAATGGAGGAAATCTTGAAAATAATCAAAAGGAGCGATTTCAACGTCGTGGAACAGCTAGGGTAGACCCCTTCTAAAATATCCATGTTGGCTCTTCTACTCTGCTCTGAGGCCCATGCTAAGGCCTTAATCAAGTCTTTAAAGACGGCACACATGCCCCAAGAAACTTTGGTTGACCAGTTTCAGGAGTGTGTGGCCATCCTTACTGCTGATAATGGTCTTGGCTTTTTCGATGCTGATTTGACTCCCAAGGGAAGGAAACACAACAATGCGCTACATGTCTCAGTTGAATGCAGGGGAACCACCCTCGCCCATGTATTAGTTGATACTGGTTCTTCCTTGAATGTGCTGCCGAATAAAGCGTTAGACCGTTTGGATTGCGAAGGATTGACCCTCAAACCTAGTAACATCGTCGTTAGGGCCTTTGATGGGTCCAAAAGAATGGTTCATGGAGAGGTTGACATTCCTATCAAAGTGGGCATAGAGGTTTTCAACTCCACCTTTTATGTTATGGAAATCCGTCCTTCGTATTCGTGTTTGTTGGGAAGACCGTGGATCCATTATGCTGGGGAAGTTACCTCCTCTTTACACCAAATGCTGAAATATCCTGTTAAGGGTAAGATTATAACGGTGCACAGCGAGGAAGAGTACATGATAAGTCACCTCAACTCCTTCCGCTATGTGGAGTTGGATGGCGAATTCATCGAAACGCCTTTCCAACATTTTGAGGAAGTTTCTCCTGAGGTCGCAGTTGCGAAGACAATGGTTGAGGTGCCTATCATTCCCAAGCATGTATCTAGGATGGCATCTCTCAAGGACGCAGAGGCGGTAATCAAAGAAGGAAAGAGAACAATGTGGGGGCAACTGCCTGATTTTCCCCATAAGATGGACAAGTTTGGATTAGGGTTTACTGCTTCCGGACAGAAGGCCATGCGTCGCTCCATGGCTGGAGGACCACCCGTCAAAATCTCTCACCATGGAATCAATGCTGTAGAAGATGAGGATGAAGAGAACAACTTTGAAGATTGGATCTTTCCAACCGTCGAAGGGGGTTTAAGCAACTAGGAAGCAAAGGATTTTATTCCCATCACCTTCATCAACCAGTAAATTTATCTTTGAAAAATTTCCTATTTTGGTATGTAATAACTAAACAATTAGTACACTATTTTCACCTTATGCCTTGCCCGGGGCATATAGGTCCATTTGTAAGGGCTTGATTTTCTTCATTATCATATGCCATGTTTTAATGAATCATTGGACGTCTTCATCTATAAACTGTTGTGTTCATTTTCTTTCCTTTTGCATTTTGCTTTGTTTAAGGATGGCTATCCCTTACACACACCCACACTCACAAATACAGGTACCCATCCACTCCGGATTCCATGGGTGACTATTCTGCTTTAGCCTTCGGTAACTCTGAAGATTTGGTCAATCATGCTAAGTACGAAGTTGACGAAGACTGTGAAGTGCCGGGAGAGTTAGCCAGACTTTTGCAACAAGAAGAGAGGGCTATTCTGCCTCATGAAGAGTTTCTAGAAACCATCAACTTGGGAATAGAGGAAGACAAGAAAGAGGTAAAAGTGGGTGCCAACCTGGAACCAAGTGTCAAAGAGCGCTTAGTGCAGTTGTTGAACGAATATGTTGAAATCTTCACCTGGTCTTATGAAGACATGCCGGGACTAGACACAGATATCGTGGTTCACTGTCTCCCTACAAGAGAATACTGTCCACCGATCAAGCAAAAGGTCCGCCGAATGAGGCCCGACATGTCTGAGAAGATCAAAGCTGAGGTAATGAAGCAATTCAATGCTGGCTTTCTGGCTGTTACTTCCTATCCACAATGGGTTGCTAACATTGTGCTTGTGCCTAAGAAGGACGGCAAAGTCAGAATGTGTGTGGACTATCGAGACTTAAACAGGGCTAGCCCTAAGGATGATTTTCCACTGCCACACATCGGAATCTTGGTTGACAACACAGCTCAACACAAGGTTTTTTCCTTCATGGATGGATTCTCGGGATACAACCAGATCAAGATGGCCCCCGAGGACATGGAGAAAACTACTTTTGTCACGCAATGGGGTACCTTCTGCTACAAAGTGATGCCATTCGGACTGAAGAATGCAGGGGCAACCTATCAACGCACCATGGTAGATTTGTTTCATGATATGATACATCATGAGATCGAAGTTTACGTAGACGACATGATAGCTCAATCACAGACGGAAGAAGAACACCTTGATCATTTACAAAAGTTGTTTGCTAGGTTGAAGGAGTATAAGCTCAGACTGAACCCGAGCAAGTGCACTTTTGGAGTTAGGTCTGGTATAATTTTGGGATTTATTGTCAGCAACAAAGGCATTGAGGTTGATCCAGATAAAGTAAAGGCTATACAAGAAATGCTTTCCCCTCGCACCGAAAAGGAGGTTAGAGGATTCTTGGGACGCTTAAACTATATTGCGAGGTTCATCGCTCACCTGACATCTACCTATGAGCCAATCTTCAAGCTGCTGAAGAAAGATCAGGTAGTTGAATGGAACAATGATTGTCAAGTTGCTTTTGATAAGATCAAGGAGTATTTATTGGAACCTCCTATTCTGATGCCACCCGTCGAAGGAAGGCAGTTAATCATGTATCTGACTGTTTTGGATAACTCAATGGGGTGCGTACTGGGCCAACATGACGAGTCTGGCCGAAAAGAGCATGCCATTTATTACCTTAGCAAAAAGTTTACCGACTGTGAGACTCGCTACTCACTGCTCGAGAAAACTTGCTGCGCTTTGGTATGGGCTGCTCGCCGGCTAAGGCAGTATATGTTGACTCATACCACTCTGCTGATTTCCAAGATGGATCCGATCAAGTATATCTTCGAGAAGCCTGCTTTATCTGGAAGAATCGCTAGATGGCAGATGATCCTGACTGAGTATGATATCCAGTATACTACCCAAAAAGCTATAAAGGGGAGTGTACTAGCTGACCATCTAGCTCATCAAGCCGTCGAAGATTACCAATCTATGAGATTCGATTTTCCTGACGAGGACATCATGACATTGGACAACATTGAAGGTAACAGACCGTATGACGGACCTGAACAAGGATCCCGATGGACCCTGTACTTTGATGGTGCTTCAAACGCACTTGGCAACGGTATCGGTGCGGTACTCATTTCTCCGGAAGGTTCCCATACACCCTTCACTGCCCGACTTTGCTTCAACTGTACCAACAACATGGCTGAATATGAAGCTTGCATCTTTGGTCTCAAGGCTGCTATAGACTTGGGAATCAAATCTTTGGTCGTATTTGGGGACTCGGCTTTGGTTATCAGTCAAGTCAAAGGAGAGTGGGACACCAGACATCCTAATCTTCTCCCATACAAAGAACATGTTTTGACATTGTTTCCTCATTTCGAGCAGATTACCTTCGAGCATTTCCCGCGAGAAGAAAATCAGTTAGCCGATGCTCTGGCTACAATGTCTTCCATGTTTAAACTCAACTGGGATAACGAGGCTCCCCAAATTACCATCGAGCGAATGGACGAACCTGTGCACTGTCACGAGATTAACACTGAAGAAGTAGTGGAACAACCCTGGTTTCATGAAATCAAAAGGTATCTCCAGACTCGAGAATACCCTGAAGGAGCTTTCGTCAATGACAAAAAGTTCTTAAGGAGATTTGCTGCCAAGTTCTTCCTAAGCAATGGCATCCTTTATAAGCGCAACCATGATTGTGTTCTACTTTGTTGTGTGGACAAGGTTGAAGCAGAGTTGATCATGACCGAGATACATAGTGGCACATTTGGCACCCACTTGAGCGGACATACGATGGCTAAGAAGATTCTAAGGGCAGGCTACTACTGGTCTACCATGGAAGCTGATTGTCATCAACATTCTCGCACTTGTCACAAATTCCAAGTCTACACCGACAAGGTACATATTCCTCCTGTTCCTCTCAATGTTCTGACAGCTCCTTGGCCATTCGCAATGTGGGGCATTGACATGATTGGAGAGATCAAGCCTACGGAATCCAATGGACATCGCTTCATCTTGGTCGCTATTGATTATTTTACCAAGTGGGTTGAAGCAGCTTCCTATGCCTCAGTTACAAAAAATGTGGTTGCCCGCTTCATCAAGAAGAACCACATATGCCAGTATGGTATCTCCGACAGGATTATCACGAACAACAGTACAAATTTAAACAACACGATGATCACCGCTCTATGCGAACAGTTCAAGATTTATCATCACAATTCATCTCCCTACCAACCGAAGATGAACGGTGCTGTTGAAGCCGCAGACAAAAATATCAAGAAGATCATTCAAAAGATGACAATCACCTACAAGGACTGGCATGAGATGTTACCGTTTGCTCTGCACGGATATCGTACCACGACACGTACTTCAACAGGGGAAACCCCATTTTCTTTGGTATATGGCATGGAAGTCGTTCTACCCATGGAAGTTCAGATTCCTTCCTTGAGAATTATGAAGGATGCTGGTTTGAGTGAAGACGATTAGATTCAGACCCGGCTTGACCAACTTAATTTGATCGACGAGAAGCAACTTACTGCTGTTTGTCATGGTCAGACGTATCAAAAACGGATGATCAAGGCTTTCAACAAGAAAGTCATGCGTCAGGTATATCAAGTCGGAGATCTTGTAATCAAGCGGATCATCTTGCCGCAAAGTGATCCTAGGGGCAATTTGACTCCTACTTACGAAGGACCATTTGTGATCAAGAGCATCTTTTCTGGTGGGGCAATGATTCTGACCACTATGGACAGTGACGACTTGCCGCACCCTGCGAACGCAGACATAGTCAAAAGATACTACGCATAAAACGACCCGACAAGTTGAAAACCCGAAATGGCGACTTGGGCAAAAATGGGCATATCGGTGAATCGAAAACCCGAAAGGGCGGTTCAGGCAAAAATTAGGGATAAAACAAAAAAAAATCTGTACACCCGGCAAGTTGAAAACCCGAAAGGGCGACTTGGGCACAAAAGGGTTTCCCGGTGGATCGAAAACCCGAAAGGGCGGTCCAGGCAAAAGTTAGGGAATAAAAGCGTATGACTATGTCTCGTCGGATCACTTTAAGAACAATCTCTTCACCAACAAAGCTCCAAGCTACTGATCAATCCAATCATCGGCAGACGAAGCAGCGAATGGACAAGATACTCAGAGTTGTGAAGGCTATAACAGAATGGGAACCCCATGGAATTATCACATAGCCATCTTTATTTTGTGTAAATATTTTTAATTTTTATGACAACATTCTCTTACTAGGATGTCTGTCTCCTTTGTACAAAGATACTTACAAAAGTTAATACAAAAATACTTCAAAGTGCAAAAATTTGTTTGCTTTTCTTTTCTTTTTTATACTTATGTTTTATTTGAAAACGTCCAATGTTTTGTTAAATAGGCATATGCATTTGAATATAATCACTGCTTACAAATAAAACGAAATTGAGAAAGGATAATTACTGATAGGTTGAGGGTGTAGGAAGATATCTTTGTGCCATTCCAGAAGAAATCCCATGCAATACATGGTTCAGATCTTCAGCAAAGCCAAAGTCTTAAAGTATGTGTCCCCAGCGGAGTTAAAATTCAAGACCCCCAGCGGAGCCCGAAAACCCTAAAATACATATCCCCAGCGGAGCCAGAATATTTTATACCTTCTTCCCCAACGAAGTCAAATTTCCAACTATCAACCCCCGGTAGGAACTATCCAACTTCCCCCAATTTCCCCAGCAGGCTATCTTAAAAGTCTGAAAACCAAGCAGATAACAGTTAACTTCTTGGCTTATCCCTAACTAGGATGCTTCCCCAGTAGTTTGGCATACAACCCAAATCTCCTGATTTCATCGACCGAGTAAATATTCTCCCCACAGAGTTATCTCCCAGCAAGATCGAAGATTCTCGGTCTCATTTTTCCAAGCAGAAGCCTCCCAGGTTTTAGCTCCCCAGTAGAGATTTTTGGAGTTTTCCCTATTTCCCAGGAAAGTGATGAAGGATTCTCATTCCCTGCAGAAGTTCGTCAAAGGCCTTGTTAATCCCCACAAATCGCCGAGGATTTTCAATCTCTAGTAGTGGTCCCAGGATTTCTCCTTCTCAAACAAACAAAGATCTTTAATCCCCAAGCAGTCAGCAAGGATCTCTCATCTTCAGCAATCAAAGAGTTTTGAATCTTCAACATCGGTCAAGGATTTACTTTCCCCGGCAGCAGTCAAAGATTACTATCCCTAGCAGCAGCCAAGGATTTATTTGCCTCAGCAAGACAGCCACTCGGCTTACATGCCCATCCATTACATTCATATATCATAAACATTTATGAAACACAGTTCATTGCATCATACATATCATGCAACATAACTTTGTGTTTTAGCTAACATTTTACCCTTTTCAGGATAAGATTAAAAGGCTATCGTTAACAATTTTTCTGATACAGTATGGATACACCCCAGACACGGCGGTCATTCTATTACTTGTTCACAATTTCAAGTCAAAATACAGTGCGAATACACCCCAGACACGGCGGTCATTCTACTACTCATTCAGACTTCAGCAATCCGATACAGACTAGATACGCTCCAGACACGGCGGCCATTCTATCTCTCATTTAGATTCAACTATCCACTTCAAGATTCGGATACGCTCCAGACACGGATGCCATTCTGGCCCTTACACCAGAAGTTTGATTCTCCCTAGTGCAGTCGCCACAGAAGTCATTCTATCACTTATTCAGATCCCAGTTACAGTCTCAGATACACTCCAGACACGAAAGTCATTCTACTACTCATACAGATCTCAACTTCAGATACAATACATATATACTCTAGACACGATATTCATTCTGATATTCATTCAAAGTTTAAATACAGTTACAGCTCAGATACGCTCCAGACACGGACGCCATTCTTTTGCTCATACAGACTCAGTCTCCAGATACAGTTCAAATGCATTCCAGACACGGATACAATTTTGATGCTCATTCTTCTGACCTACAACATTGCAATTCAACAAACATTCTTGGATGACATCTTTAAGCCCATCTCCAGCAATATTCCACCATCTCCAAATGGCATCTTTAAGCCCATTTCCTTAGCTATATTTGGACGAGTGCAAATTTACGGGCACTCTAGTGTCCAATCCTCTTTTACCTTCGAGTCGCGAGAGGAAAACTTGCCAATCTAACTCTTCAGGTTCAAGAAGATTGAACAGGGGAAACTGTTGTACCCCAAAATTTTCCCTCTCATTTCATCAACATTTTCTCATCACAAGACTCTTGGAACTAAAGACCAAGCTAGGGTTTGCTCTGCTCAAGACACCTCCTTGCACTGTTGACCTAAATTAGGGTTTGCGTTTGCAAAGGGATGTTTTGACCTACAATGCCCAAAGTGACTTTCATACTTCATGTTGGACTCATAAGATTATCCATACCAAGTTTCAAGCCTTGAATCAAATTTTTGCCCAGTCAATTAGACAGTTGACCTAGAAATCAACTGTATTGGGAAAAAAGTCAACTGTGGCCAATTGACAGTCAAACCTCATGAATTTTGACCCACATCAACATTATGAACTCATATGAACCATTTGATCAAGTTTGAATCACAATTCCACAAGAAATTTGATCAGATCACCAAAAGGGCAAAATGGTCATTTTTAGGGTTTTGATTGTGCAAAGGAAATTTTTGACTGTTTGACCTAGCCAATGGCAAATCAAGCTCAACCATGGACTCAAGGACTCAATTACATCATCTTGACTCATTCAACAAGTTCAAAAGGTCTCAAATGCATAGGATTGACAGATGAATTTTTCAGTCAACTGATCAAAATTTGACTGTACACTGAAAAGTCAAACTTTGAATTTTTGGTCAAAATCAAGTGCCAAGAGTCATTTTCCATCAAAACATGTCAAATTATGAAACTTGTTCATCAAGAAACCCAAAATTGCAAATTAGGGTTTAAAATGGAAAAATTTCATAACTTGGAAATTTTCTAAGTTATGCAATTTTCTTATTTTTTCTTAACTTTGCCCCACATTTTCACCAAGATGAAAATGGATTCAAACAAAACTTACAACATGAAAGTTATAGTCCATCACAAAGTATACAACTTTGATTCGAAAAGTTTTCTCAAAATAAGCTTGGATCTCAAGTTATGATTTTTGGAACAAGGGTACCTAAAACTTTTAACTTAGAGAAATTTTGCCATAGTTTAGGCAGGATTTAGACCCATCTTCTTGGCCATTTTTCACATAGTTACACTTGGATTCTTAAGTTGCATTTCAAAGATAGATTATAGTACATGTTTCAAGATTTCCAAATTGTCAAAGAACTCCTCAAACACCTTTGTGGTTAGGGAGAATCGAATGCTTGAAGTTGACAAAAATTCACTTTGTAACCATGGCCAATACATGTTCATACCAAGTTGCAAATATGACCAAACTAGATTAGTACACAATTACAGGTCTCTAAACCAATTTACACTCAAAAATTGAATGCAAATACATTGGTTAGAGACATTGTTCTGATCAAGGGAGCATTGTACATTGAATAATTCCATTTTAAGCATAAAGATGTCACTTCCATTTTCATAAAGCATAACTTTTGCAAAGTTGTCTTTCTTGAGTTTGAACTTCTTTCTTTGCAGCAAACAAGTTCCACAAACTTAGGAAAAGGTACAAGGAGTTGGTGCATGCTTGGAAATAGCCTGTACATGCCTATCTCATTTCACTTCAAACTTTTTTTTCAAAACAAGTCAAATGGCCAAAAGCTCATAACTCACACATCTGATATTTTGAACTCAAGCAAAGTTGTCAAACAAGTTTCTCATATCCTTGCAAGCCAGAAGCACGAGCCTTGGACCTCTCAAACCTTCTCATACTCAAAACCCCCATTTTCTTGCAAAACAGGGTCGGTTCTGCAAATCACAAGCCACAATCAAATCCCCTCGTGCGTTTTTTCCAAAATCACTTCAAACACATTCTAAACAATATACCTAAGCTGTCCAGACCATTCATAAGTTGTTGTAACTCCATTTACACACATCACCATTTTTGTTTGGAAGCTTTGTAGGTTGAGTTTTGTGGCACGATTCAGGCCACCTTTAAACAAACTAAGCATTGGGAAAGGTTCAAGGGACATCAAACAAGCTCAAAAGAACCTCAGGCCCCATTGAAAGTTGCTGCATTGTCCAGCTCGAACTCAACTGAAACAGGTATTTCATGAACTTCTATCTCTCTATTTAGGAATATTTAGACTTAGGTTTGTGAATGAAAGATGTTGTATTCATTGCCCTGAAACCATACATGTGCTTAGTTTTCATTTATATTAATCGTGCTAGAAGAATTTCATCCATGAACTTTCTGAAAAAACTAGGTTAGAAATTAGGGCCAGAGAAATTCTCTCTGGTCTTTGAGAGTTAGCTTATGTTTTTTATATGATTAGATTCGTTGTTTGATGCTCTACAAGTTTCATGTTTTGAGTTTTGTCAAAAAAGCATTAAAACAGGAGATAGAAGTTTGAACTGGCCATGCGCGCGTTTCTGTTGGACAGAGGAAGAAGATGAAGTAGCTGGGCTGGGCCTAACTACTTCCTGCTTTTGACACCCCCATTTTCAGTTTCACACCCCCTGGCCCATTTCTTGTATATTTATTATTTTTGAATTTTTATTTCATTTATGACTTTATTATTTTATTTCCAAACATAAAAAATGCCTAAAAAATATTTCCATAAATTTTTACATTTATTTGGTATTTATTTTAATTATTTCTAACATTAAAATGTTTAAACACTTTATATTATTTTGTTAAAACTTAAATATAATGTAAAAAGTACTTATATTTTCATTTATTATTTTTATTCACATTTGAAAATATTTTCTTGAAATATATATACAATTTTGTAAATAATTTATTTTATTTTTTTTACACACTTAATATATTTAATATACATATATATACATATATATTTTATTTTATTAAAAGCATAGAATAAAAAATGCAAAAATAATACATTTTTATTTTTATTGATATTTTATACTAAAAAATACTTTTTTTTTCAATATACTTTTATTTTTGTACATATTAATATATTTTGTATATAAATAATACAATTTTATTTTCTTTAAAGAAAATTAGGGTTTACCCCTTTATTAAATAAAATCAATCCTTTTTTTTTTATTTTTATTATTTACACCTTTTTTTCACATTAAAAGAATGCTTTACATACATAAACAAACAAAAACTTTTTTTTTTGCATGATGCATTTTATTTAATATTTATTTATTGTGTTTATTTAAATATTGTATATTTAAATATTATGCCTTACAAATTCAATTTGGTTGTAATAATTTAGGGTTTAATTTCTTGCAAAATAATCCCCTATTCAAATTTGTATCCCCCTCCCTATATCATGTTGTAATAGTGTAGAATTTAAATTCTCGCACCTTTAAGCTTTCAATTATGCCATGATTAGAGAATTAGGGTTTGTATGCAAAAATCAAAACCAACAAATAGTTTGACCTAATCAAAGACAAAAATGCATGAAAAACAAACACAATGCACACTTGCACCCCTAGGGTTACAATCCACTTGTTGCCTTCAAAAATGGGCCATGGTATGCATGTCAAGTACTTTGGCAAAACAAAAACAAAACAAAAGATCATAGTCCCTCGACGATGCTATCTAAGTTGCCTAAACAAAATGATCAAGTCCCTCAAGAAAATTGCCAAAAATGCTTGACACTATTGCTATCATGGTCTATACGATGACCCACGCCTGTCCCGTTTAACATCCTAACACAAGGTTGTTCACCAAATACAATGGTGAAACAACACTGTTAAAAGGGTTAAAAACATAAGAAAGATCTTTGAGTAAAATAGGGTAGACAACTCTTAGTTACTTGATCAAAAGCTTGCAAAAACATCCTTGCTATCTTCAAAACACACTTCACTACACAATTTCAAAACCCTACTTTCAAACATTGAAAACTTTTCAAAAGACAAAAACACCTTTGTATACATTCAAACAAGAATCATTACAAAGGTTGCCACAACGATGGCCTCTTTTCAAAACATCTTTCAAAATCACACACAAAGCACCATTTCAAACAATTGAAGAGCACCATTTCAAACAATTGAAAAGCAAAGCAAGTGATCTAAACAAGTAACTAAGAGCCCATGGATAACCATAGATAGAAAGGGTGCTAATATCTTCCCTTTCTATAATCTACTCCCCGAACCCAAGAAAACATCTCAAAGGTCTTTCCTGTGCTTTTTGACCTTTCCTTAGGATAAAATAAAAAGTCGGTGGCGACTCTTGCTAAACCGAAACATTTGCAAACACAAACGCAAAACCTCAAGTCAGTTCTCCCACCGTATCACAGAGACTTAATAAAAAAACTGGGGTATTCCGCTAACTGTAATCACAAAAGAAATAGTTCAGGAAAAAGGTAGGGATAATTAAAAAAAAGAGGTCGCTACAAATCCTCAACAAAAAGAAAATGTTACAAAAAATGACTGCCTCCTCAAAATAAACTTTCAGTATCCGAACCATCACCGAGATATCAGGGAAAATATTCCAGACTCAATTGGGATTTAAATGCACAATTAACTGAGTATAGGACTGAAGAACATCACAAAGAATGGGTTGGGTACAAATAAATTTTGAGCCTTTATCCTTTATTTCTTAAACCGTGAACCAGGCCACGTTACAACCCTTAAAAGTCCTAGCTGAAACATGGGTTAGTTTGAAAGCATACTGTTACAAAAGGTATCATGACTCCTATAAGGTTTACTATAAATCCTGAGTTGAATTCATATTCTTACAAAATTCTGTTTGTTTACTAAAAATGCATTTTCAAAACTTCAAGACAGACATAAGCTTTGCATTCTTTAAATGCCATTATTTGCACATGACTAATCGTTCGACAACATAGAAATTCGCACGACGAAAATTTAATGAACGAAAGTCCTCTCAATGGACAAAATCACCTCAGATGGAAAGACATTTCCAGTAGCAGGCCTTTCATAATTAAGGGGCATGACATGGTGTCTAACTGATCTGGGGGAAGTCGGGTCAAGATTCGAGGAATCTCTCTAAAGTGCCAAATAGCCAGGGGAAGACCTCCGTCTGAATCACTTGGGGAATTTAACATGAGTTCCAGCAAAGGGCCACGTGCAATCAAGAAAAAATCTTTCTGGAAGTTCTACAACACTTACTACTATGGATAGTGACAATTCTCCGCACCCTGTGAACGCGGACATAGTTAGAAAATACTACGCATGAAAAAAAATATACACTAGGTTAACTGACCTAGGAAAAAATATGGGCATCCTGGCGAACCAAAAGAGTTCGGGCAAAAATTATGGATATATAAATAAAACTATACCCCTGACAAGTCGAAAACTTGAAAAGGTGACTTGGGCAAAAAAGGGTATCCCGGTGGACTGAAAATCTGAAAGGACATTCCAGGAAAAAGTTCGGGATTAAAGCGTACGACTATGTCCCGTCATCTCGTCACTTGTCTATCAGTAGAAGACTTAT
This sequence comes from Vicia faba, assembly GCA_948472305.1. Classification (NCBI taxonomy): domain Eukaryota; kingdom Viridiplantae; phylum Streptophyta; class Magnoliopsida; order Fabales; family Fabaceae; genus Vicia; species Vicia faba. The sequence continues at coordinate 210,926 of CATIWC010000619.1, read as the reverse complement.
CACCCTGATCAACATTCATCAAAGGCTTTAGAAGTTGAGATATGTTCAAGTCTCCACGAATCCCCACAGAGCCACTGCCATGAGATTATCCCCACAAGGTAATCTTCACAAGTTCATACATACCTCACAATTTCTCTGGCATATCACTCTGGCTGATAGAGTATGATCTTCTCCTCGACAATGTCACCAACATACAGGATCCCAATATTTACAGTTTATGGGAATTCTTCTCCCCAGCTGAGTTTACAAAATTGTAAGAGCCCCTGCAAATTACTTCTCTCCAAGCAGAGCACATTCTCCTCGACAAAGAGCTTCCCTCAGCAGGATATTCCTCCATCGCCAGGGTTTATTTCCCCAACAAGCTCCAGATTCCCCACCACGAGTTTTTTCTCAGACTATTATAAATCAATGGACAAAACCCCTTGTCCCCAGCAAAGTTGATACTATTCCTAGTAAGTTATTTCCAAGCCTGGAATCCGACCAGATAACAGTTTAACTTCATCCTCCTAGAAATTTTTTGTGAAGCCTGGAATCCAACCGGATAACAGTTTAAATTCATCCTCTTATAAAGTTGCTGCGAAGCCTGAAATCTGACCAGATAACAATTTAACTTCACCCTCCTAGAAAGTTGCTGCAAAGCCTGGAATCCGACTAGATAGTAGTTTAACTTCATCCTCAGAAAGTTGCTGTGAATCCTGGAATCCGACCAGATAACAGTTTAACTTCATCCTCCTAAAAAGTTGCTGCGAAGCCTGGAATCCAACCAGATAACAATTTAACTTCATCCTCTTAGAGAGTTGCTGCAAAGCCTGGAATCTGACCAGACAACAATTTAACTTCATCCTCCTAGAAAGTTGTTGCGAAGCCTGGAATCCGACCAGATAACAGTTTAACTTCATCCTCAGAAAGTTGTTGTGAAGCCTGGAATTCGACCAGATAACAATTTAACTTCATCCTCCTAGAAATTTGTTGCGAAACCCGGAATCCGACCAGATAACAATTGACTTCATCCTCCTCAGAAAGTTGATGCGAAGCCTGGAATCCGACCAGATAACAATTTAACTTCATCCTCCTAGAAAGTTGATGCGAAGCCTGGAATCCGACCAAATAAAAATTTAACTTCATCCTCCTAGAAAGTTTCTGCGAAGCCTGAAACCGACCAGATAACAATTAACTTTATCCTCCTCAGAAAGTTGCTGCGAAGCCTGGAATTTGACTAGATAATAGTTACCTCATCCTCCAAAAAAGTTGCTGCAAGCCTGGAATCCGACCAGATAACAGTTAACTTCATCCTCCTTATAAAGTTACTGCGAATCCTGGAATTCGACCAGATAACAGTTTAACTTCATCCTCCCCAGAAAGTTGTTGTGAAGCCTGGAATCCGACCAGATAACATTTAACTTCATCCTCCCAAGAAAGTTGCTCCAAATCCTGGATTTCGACCAGATAACAGTCAACTATCCTCTCCAAGACGAAAGTTTAACCATCTCTTTTATCCCCAGTCAGGGTAAATAAGAACTAAATTCCCAAATAAAGCGATAGACAACCAAAGGTTCCTGAACTCTACTCCCCAAGCAGAAATCAACATCCCCTGCAGAGTTTCCTCAAAGCAAACAGGAATCTCCAGCGGAAGTATTCAAGACAAAATTGAAGATACACATACTCTTCATCCACAACGACAATCAAGGATATATTTTCCCCAGACTAAGATGCTTCTCAAATTTGCAAATACGCTTCATTAACATTGCACATCCATACATTATTTACGAAATATCATAGCATATGCATATGTTGTACCCCAAAATTTTCCCTCTCATTTATCAAGTATTTTCTCACAAGATCTCCCTTGGTTCAAGACTGCACAAGGATTGATCAGTTCAAGACACCTCCTTAAGCATTGATGACTGAAATTAGGGTTTGAGATTGCACAAGGGTAATTGAACTTTTAATGCCTCATTTGACTTTCATGGATCACTGTCGACCCTCAAGATTGCTCATGTCAAGTTTCAAATCTCAGATTACATTTTTTCAAGAAAACCATTCACAAGGGAAAAATGGTCAAAAGCACACTGGAAAGTCAAACCTTGACTTTTTGATCAAAAAATCAAGTTTCATCAAATATATTTCATCAGGACATGAATTTGGTTCATCAAAAATTAGAAGTCAAAATTTGCTTTGAAAAAAAAATCAAATTTTCTAAACAATTAGAATTTACTAAGTGTTAAGAGAATATGATACTTCAGAACTTCTGAGCCAGCTTCCACGCAAGATCAGTCAGAATCTGCAAACATGGTTCAGAACATGATTCTTTAATCAGAACGTGGCCCTTCAGCATATGGAGGTTATGTTCTGTGTTTCAATCAGAGCCTCACCCTTCGAATCTCACTCTGGTCTTCTCCGATCAGAACATCACCAAATTCCAAAACTTCGTTTGAGCAACCTGCTGCACTGCTATAGCCCAGTCCTGCCACCAGCTGCCACAATACTCCAAGGTGCTGCTGATCCAGTCCACGCCTGCGTTTTTCTCAAACCCCATAATTTCACCAAATCAGCATACGAAAACTGTGTTTAAAAAGAAATGGAACAATATGCCAAAAAGGTTTAAATCCCATTTATCCCCCCCCCCCAAAACCACAACAAACCCGTCTATAAATAAGTTTCTCCATCACACGTTCAAGGGGCTGGATTTTGGATAGAAAAAAAGGAATTATCAAAGAGAAACAGTAAAAAATTTCGTAAAAACCCAGAATTCCCAAATAGAAAACAAAAACTTTGTTCTTTCCTTTGAATCAAAGAACTTAGCATTTTCTCTTCCGTTGTTCCTGCTGACTCCAAAACATCTGAAGGCAGCAATTCAAGTTCCAAGCACACGCTCCAAACTCAAGGTAAGTCTTTTTGAATTTGCATCTTTTCATTCAGAACATCATTAAATATGTAAATATCATAGTATTGATGTTGTCCATATTATTACATAAGTAGAAAAACTGTGGATCAAAACATCTTGACTAAGGCTAGGCTCAGAATTAGGATTAGAACTTCTATAAATTGTTGTGCTTTTATGCTTCTGATTTGCTGTTTGTAAGAACTGAATAAATTGCTGATATGCTGATTAATATGAGGAAAAAGTTGAAATGTAGCACACAACTTCTGATTTTCACTCACGATTTTAGCACAATACAGAACTTCTGAGTTCTCCTCACTGTTTTAAAACACATAACTTCTATGATTTTCTCACTTTTTAAACACACTGAACTTCTGATGTTCACTCACTGTTAACACACACTGAACTTTTGATGTTCACTCACTGTCTTAGCACATACTGAACTTCTGAGTTCTCTTTACTATTTTAATACACATAACTTCTAAGACTTTCTCACTATTCTAACACTCAAAAGTTCAGCACATAACAACCCATAACTTCTGTGTTTTCTCTCTAACGTTTCTTGCAGGACCTCAGTGTGTATCAATCTAGAACTTCTGACGCTTCTTTCTGAACCACAGCGCGCCCGACATCGGAACTTCTGATCCCCTTTGTTTTGCTTTCAGTAGCATGCTAATTCTATCTCTCATTATTTCCCTTTTTATCATTTTCAATATTAATACCCTTAATATTAATATAAAAAAATACATAAAAATATCTTCTTTTTATTAATTCATTAAGACAAAAAACCATTTTCAAAACAAGTCCTTTTTCTTTCTTGCATTGTACATTTCAATATGGCTGTAATAGTTAATTAGGATTTAAATTCTTGCAACCCCCCATTTGTAAATTTGTACCCCCATACCTAAATGATGTAATAGCGTAGGACCTTTACATTTCCGCAATTTATTGCTTTCAAACATAAATGCTAGTAATTTGGGTGTGTATGGCAAGACATAAAATCAACAAATAGATAACCCTAATCAAGACTAAATGCATGAAGATCAAACACACTATTCACACATGCACCCTTAGAGTAATCTCACTTGTTGCCTATCGGAAAATAGTCATGTCCCTCGAAGATGGGCGTTTTAGCAAAGACTCTCGATAAAAGATCGTAGTCCCTTGATGTTGCCTTCGGTGAACGATCTAGTCCCTACAACGACATTACTAAAACGTCCCATAGGTTGCCTTCTATGACTATACAAACGTCCCACGCCCGTCCCTTCACATCCAATGATGGGGCTTCTTACCAAAACAATGGTAAGATAGCAACATCTAAAGGAGGAGGAAAAAACATCTAAGATCTTTTGAATAAGTAGATTCACTCCTAGTTGCTCGCTTGCTCACGACCAAACATTTTACACCAACACTTTCATATTAAAACCTTTTCAAAAGACAAAAGCCTTTTTGTATATGCTCTTATAGAGACGAGAACCATTACAAAAAACATCTTTTCAAGAACACTTTCAAAAAACACACCACACAAACACTTCTTTGAACTATTTTCAAAACAAATACTTTGTATACATTCTTACGAACGAGAATCATTACAAAGTTTGCCTAAACGATGGTGCCTTTTCAAAATACTTTCAAAAACCACACAAAGCACATTTTCAAACAAAAGTAAGTAATCTAGCAAGCAACTAAGAGCCCATGGAAAACCATGGATGGAAAGGGTGCTAATACCTTCCATTTTCATAGTCTACCTGTTGGCTCCTAAATTCGACACCTACTATATATTGGCCTTATAGGCCAAAAATAGAACAAATAAAGCCAAGCTGGAAAATATTTTGACAGATGGAAAAACTTAGAGAAAACATCTGAGTTACACATTGGTCTTCGACCAGGCGTCACCATCAAGATTTCGTCTAAGAAGGTCCTATGACCTTCGACTAGAAGAACATGCCTTCGTGTCAATACCAAAGATGAAGGATATTTGAATTTGAATTGTTGGAGGGAAAGACGGTTTCGCTAGCATTTAAAGGAAAGGCGATGTGGCTGGAAGAGAGAGGTCGAGGGACATGCAGAGGACACTTGTCTTCATATTAGAGCAAAGCCATTTCTCGACAGTTGCATAGTTTTAGTATAAAATAGGAAATCTGTGTAGTTTTTCCATGTGTTCAACCTATTGTGCTAGTTACTCAAATATTGTCCAAGTACCCGCTGTGTGTGAAAGGATAAACTGAGAAATGTACGTTGGAAACACCATCTTTCATTAATAAAGTCTTTTTTACATTGCTTTGATCTTATTTTGCAAAGTTACTTTTCCTAAATCTTTACCTGCATTTCTATTAACTTCCTTACTTTCTAAAACCACAAGCATCTAATCTTTGGTCGAACGTGCGTTCTTCCTAGACATCTATTTTCACATCAAACCAAACATAAAAATTAGCATATGTTCTGGAATCAATCTGATCGATCACGCGAGTAACCAAAAGGACTTTCCCTTTTGAAGGATCAACGGTTGTTTACCAAAAACCACGGTAAACAAATTGGCACGCCCAGTGGGACGTTGCTAGTTTTTATCGTCTATTTGTTCATATTATTGCTTTCCTTTTATAAGTATACAACGTTGCATGTTATTAAGAAGTGGTAGAATAACCAATGAGTGTACTGTTAGGAAGAGAAATAGCGAAAGTAGAATGGCTAATGAGTCAAATCATGGAGAAATACCTCCACCAAATACTACTGGAACAGCGGTTATCACCACTGTTGGAGAAAATATCTCAACTTCCGTTGGTTCAATACCAACGTTGTCCACAAATCAAACAGGACCCTTACTTTCGTATGTGGGTCCTAGAGGTCCTTTAGGAACGCCCCACCAAGGGAAAATCCAGGATCTCGACCATACATTCCCCCAGGATTCTCGACAGCTTAGATGGGTCGAGAACAGCCATATGGCATGCCAACCACTGAAATGGCTAGTCTTATAACGCTGTGTCTACTTTTTCAGAATCGTTGGTGAGTGCATCATCGCCATTACAGGGATCTGGAGCCAGTATGGAAAATTTGGGTAGAAACTAGATTTTAGGAGGGCCATCAAATGCAATACCAAGCCTCACAAATGCTTCTACAGCAATTTTGAGGTAACAGATGGACGAGAGCAACCATGATATGGTACAAATGTTGGCACAAACTTTAAGTACAATGCTGAACCCCCTAATTCAAAATACTACCCAGTCGAATCAACAAATGGCAGCGTAAATGACGCGCATGGCTGAATTCTTTGGGGTACCCCAGACTATTTGACAACCCCAAAGAATACCAATAAGAGTAAACCAAGGGGGAATCATGGAAGTGGCTGTGACTGTTAATCAAAACCCTCAGATCCCTAGAGTAGAAATAGAACAACCTAGGGTCGAAATACCTCGAAATCCCCCACCAATCCCTAGAGAAATCGATCAAGGAGTGATTATGATAAATAGGAACCAAAATGCTAATGAATTGATACAACAAGTTCGACACCAAAATTATGGAACGGATAATAATCTGACTGCCTTGATCGAAAGGATCATGATACAGAATGGGATGAACGTTGGTTTTCACAGACCAAAATTCACATCCCCATTGTCAGAATATATCCTGCAAACAGACTTACCCTTCAGGGGAAAAGTTCCTAAGTTCACCAAATTCTTAGGGGATACGACAGAATCTACTGTCGAACATGTGGCGAGATATTTGATAGAGGCTGGGGAGATAGAAAACAATGAAAACCTTATGATTAAATCTTTCCCAAGTTCTCTAACAAAGAATTCTTTTACTTGGTTCACTACCCTCCCAGCCAATTCGATCCACAATTAGAGTCAATTGGAAAGATTGTTCCACGAATAATTTTACATGGGACATACCAAAATAAGTCTAAAGGAATTGTCTAGTGTGAAGATAAGATTCACTGAAATAATAGATGAGTATCTAAATAGGTTTTGATTACTTAAAGCTAGATGCTTTACCCAAGTGCCTGGACATGAATTGGTCAAAATGGCAGCAGGGGGTCTGGATTATTCAATTAGGAAAAAGTTAGATACCCAATAATTGAGAGACATGGCCCAAATGGCCGATAGAGTTCGACAAGTAGAATGCCTTAAAGCCGAAAAGGCTAAAGCTACCAAAACTCATCAAAGAGAAAGAGTAGCCTATGTCGAAATGGACGATGACGATCCAGAGACATCTAGTGATCCTATAGATGTCGAAGAGGGCGAGATAGACTTAGCAGAATTGAAACAAGGACCACCATATTCTTGTAAATTGCTAGTGCCATCAAATAGAAAAAATCATGTAGAGTCTGAAAGAAACAACGATAAATTCCCTAAGAAAACATATAGTTTTAACATATCCAAATGTGATGAAATATTTGATTTGTTAGTCAAAGATAGCCAAATGATAGTACCCCCAGGGGCAAAGTTGCCTCCTTTAGAACATAGAAAGAAAAGAGGTTTTTGTAAATACCACAATTTTCTGGGCCATAAAACCTCACAATGTTTTCTTTTCAGGGATCTTGTTCAACAAGCACTCAAAGAAGGAAGGCTTAAGTTCGCTGATAAGCCAGCGATGAAAATTGATGCAAACCCACTGAAGATGGAGGCACATTATGCTGAGCCAGTTGTGTAAGTCTCAGAGTGCCTAAGAGGGGGGGGGGGGGGGGGGGGGGTGAATTAGGTCTTATAAAAATTTATTCAGTTTTATGAGAATGCTTGGTAGTAATTTTTGGTTAAGAGTTTGAAGGTTTTGATTATATCTTTATCTTTTCTTGATTATGGTGATGAAAGCGATAAATGCGGAAAAGTAAAGAACACGGTGATATATCCTGGTTCCCCTCACAATCCGAGAGTACTCCAGTCCCCTTTCCAACACGAAAGAGATTTCACTATAGTTAGAATGATTGTACAACCTATGCTTACTATCTAACCTATAGGGTGATCAAAGGTTCTTAACACCTTTAAGACCAAACAAACACTAATGTGAATGAAGAACAATCCTCTTCAAATCACAACACTTACTTCCAACAGTCCTGGATAGTAAGGGAATAATTTCTTTAAGTAATACAATGATTTATTTGAAGTAGATGGATAGCACTATCAATCTTCAATTGATCTTCTTCTTCAAGATAAAAACAATTCTCAAACAATGTATATAAATGTTCACAATGTATGTATGAAACTTGTAATGATTTAATGAAATTGTATATGGCAAGTTTCACAAAATTATGAACACATGAAAGTATGAATTCAAATTTGAATGAATGAGAAAATTGTTTATTGAAGAAGGTTTTTTGTTAATTTGAAAATTGAAGCATTTTTTTTTTTGAAATAAGAAAATCTGCAGCATTTTATAAAGTCATAAGAACCTCTTCATTCATGCCAATTCATATGAAAAGTTGCAATGCATTCATGAAAAGATACCACTTGAAAAATGTTTAAAAACCAAAAGAAAAGCTGCACTGGTTCGCTAGGAACCGGTTCCGACACTGACAGAACCCGGTTCTTAGTGAACGTTATAAGTCAGATTTCAAAAATATCACACAGGAACTGGTTCCCCTATTGGTACAACCCGGTTCCTGGTACAAATTCCAGGGACATGTTTTTGAACAAGTTTTGGAACCCGGTTCCCTGTTAGGGAGGAACCGGTTCCTGAAAGTTAATTTTCAAAAATTCTTTTTGAAAAAGATTTTAAACAAAGTTTTTCTTAAGTGAAAACATGTTGGATATGTATATGATTATGAATGCATATTTTTTGTGAACATCTATATTCAAGATTAAGAATTATTTATACCATTTGACATTTGATGATTCTTCAATAATTCTTCAATAATCTTCAAGACTTTTATATGATGTTGATAAGCTTTTTGCACATCCTTTGAATGTTGATGTCCATGTTGTCTTCATCAAAACACATGCTTTAAATAGGACTTGAGAAGCTTGCAATTACATTCTCCCCCTTTTTGATGATGACAACCAAGTCTTGAAAATAATTCTTGAAATGTTTTATGTTGTTTTGTGTAGTAAACATGTTGAGAAAATGCAAGGCTCCCCCTAAATTGTATGCTCCCCCTAAGTCCATGATTCTTTGAATTTTGGAGTGGGTTTGATATTTATTTAGGCCTGCAATTTCTTTGAAACAAAACAACACATATGCATATTCTTCTCCCCATTTGTTAACATCAAAAAGGATTGGGAAAAAGAGTGAAACAATTTTATTTAAAAATTAAGACGTGCATCTTATGAGAAACATTTAGATATCACCTTCATCCAAAATACCAAGTTCTCTTCGGATTTTGAAGAATGGTTCTCGAGTAAGCAGTTTTGTAAAGATATCTGCGAGTTGGTTATGAGTATCCACAAAAGTGACTTCGACATCTCCTTTAAGTACATGATCACGGAGAAAATGATGTCGAATATCTATATGTTTGGTTCTTGAATGCATGACCGGATTCTTTGTAATATTGATAGCACTTGTGTTGTCGCATCGAAGAGGAATGCATCCGAGATCAAGTCCGTAATCACGAAGTTGTTGCTTGAGCCAAAGAATTTGTGCACAACAACTACCTGCTGCTATGTATTCTGCTTCGGCCGTGCTAAGAGCAACACATGCTTTCTTTTTACAAGCCCATGATACTAATGCATTTCCAATAATGTGACAAGTACCACTTGTGCTTTTACGATCAGTTTTACAACCTGCATAATCCACGTCAGAATAACCAATTAAAGTGCAAATACTACCTTTAGGATACCATAAGCCGACATTGGTTGATCCTTTTAGATACTTCATGATCCTTTTAACTGCCATGAGGTATGATTCCTTTGGATTTGCTTGAAAGCGAGCACAAAGACAAACACTAAACATGATATCAGGACGGCTTGCCGTCAAATACAATAAGGAACCAATCATACCTCGGTATTTTGTAATATCAATTGGAGTACCGGATTCATCTTGATCAACATATGTACCGGAGCCCATTGGAGTATTCATTGCTTTACAATTGTCCATATCAAACTTTTTCAATAATTCTTTGCAATACTTAGATTGGTTGATGAAGATTCCATCTTCTAGTTGCTTGATTTGTAGTCCAAGAAAGTAGTTCATCTTTCCCATCATAGACATCTAGAATTCTCCTTGCATCATCAATGAGAATTCCTCACACATTTCTTTGTTAGTCGATCCAAAAATGATATCATCAACATAGACTTGAACCAATAAAGTGTTACTTTGGATTTTCTTAATGAACAAGGTTTTATCAACCTTACCCTTTTCGAAACCTTTTTCACACAAAAAATTGCTAAGTCTATCATACCATGCTCTTGGTGCTTGCTTTAAGCCATAAAGAGCCTTTCTCAACTTAAAGACATGTGTAGGATGTTTGAAGTCTTCAAATCCCAGAGGTTGTTTGACATAGACTTCTTCATTGATGTATCCATTCAAGAATGCGCTTTTGACATCCATTTGAAAAAGCTGAAAATTTAATGAACAAGCATAAGCAAGTAAAAGACGTATAGCTTCTAACCTTGCAACCGGAGCAAATGTTTCTTCAAAGTCGATTCCTTCCTCTTGATTGTAGCCTTGGGCAACTAACCTTGCTTTGTTTCTAACAATTAGACCATTCTCATCAAGTTTGTTCTTAAACACCCATCGGGTACCTATGATGTGTTTACCACTTGGTCTAGGAACAAGTTCCCAAACTTGATTTCTCTCGAATTGATTTAATTCTTCTTGCATAGCAATAATCCATTGATCATATCCTAAGGCTTCATCAACTTTGGTAGGTTCAATTTGAGAAACAAACGCCATGTTTAAGCAAGCATCTTTTAGATTCAACCTTGTTGATACTCCTTGGCTAATGTCACCAATAATTTTGTCAATAGGATGGTCTCTATGAGTTCTCCATTATTTTGGTAGATCATTGATGTTTGAATCTTGTTGTACAATGTTTTCTTGATTTTCCGGTGATTTCACAACTTGATCATTTGAAAGTTCTTCCGGGGGTAAATCTATAGGATCATCATCATCACATACTTCATAGGATTTCTCGTCAAACTTACCGAGATTGTCTTTGTCATTGTTAAGAACAAAACATTTGCATCCAAAAATATGAAAGTGAGCAATATTTGGCTTTCTTCCTTTGAAGAGTTCATATGGAGTCTTCTTGATTATAAGTCTAATGATAACTCGATTTCCAACATAACATGCCGTACTAACCGCATCCGCCCAAAAATATTTAGGAAGATTTGCATCACTAAGCATTGTTCTTGCAAGTTCCACTAGAAACCTATTCTTTCTTTCAACTACTCCATTTTGTTGTGGAGTTCTAGGTGCTGAAAATTATGAGAGATACCATGTTCTTCACAAAATTCTTCAAATTGTGCATTTTGGAATTCTCCACCATGATCACTTCTTATGGATACAATCTTTATGGATTTTTCATTTTGGATTTGCTTAGCATACTTCTTAAAAGCTTTAAAAGCATCACTTTTCTCCGAAGCTTTTTGTTCTTGATGGACCAAAGAGATCCATGTGTAACAATTGTAGTGGCCTTGTAGTAGACACCACATTCTTAGATTTGAAAGTTGTTTTGGTCTGTTTGCCCTTTTGGCAAGCGCTACATAATTTGTCTTTGATGAACTTCATCTTTGGTAGACCAATAACTAAGTCATGCTTAACCAATTTGTTCAAGTGCTCCATGTGAATGTGAGCAATCCTCTTGTGCCATAACCAAGCGTCATTGTTGTTTACCATAAGACATTGTACCTTCAGAGACAAATCATCTAAAGTAATCATAAAAATATTGTTAGTTCTTATACCTTTGAGTTTTACCTCATTGGTTGCCTCATCCATAATAAGACATTCTTCTTTGTTGAATTTGATCTTGAACCCTCTATCACAAAGTTGACTTATGCTAAGAAGGTTGTGCTTTAATCCTTCAACATAGAGAACATCCTCAATTTGAATGGATGGAGGTGTGCCAACTATTCCAACACCGAGAATCTTTCCTTTGGTGTTGTCTCCATAGGTGACATACCCTTTGGCTTTATGTACTAGATATGAAAATTGGTGTACATCTCCTGTCATATGCTTTGAACATCCACTATCAAGATACCAAACATTTGATGTGGATTTCAAGCATACCTACACAAACAAATTATTCTTTGTTAGGTACCCAAGTTGCCTTGGGTCCTTCATAGTTAGTTCCCTTTTTCACCCACACATAATGCCCACTTGCTATACTAAAGTTTCTAACATAGCAAGCATTAGGTGTATGGCCTTTAATACCACAATAAAAACAAGTAGGTTCAAAGTTGCTTCTATATCTAGAAGGATAAGATTTCTTCTTAGGAAATGTTTTCTTTTTCGATACATTAGCCTTTTTCTTTTGATGATTATGAACAACTTGCTTCTTTTCTACTTTCTTAGGATTGGAACTATTACTAGCCTTTACAAAAACAGTGGGATTGTTACTTGGTTTCTTAGAATTCACATAACCAAGACCCCTTTTATCATTTGATAACGTTGTTGGCTTAGTAATCCTTCCAATCCTATTTGTCCTTTTTCATATTGTTCAATGACTCTTTTCAATTGAACAATTTGAAAGACATTTGATTCACACTTGGAGCATGCAAAGTTTTCTTTTTCTTTAATAAAATTCTGTTTTTGAAGATCAAAATCTTTAGTCATGGTGTCAATTTTTTCTAAACAAATTAGAAGTTCTTTTTCTTGATTTGACACCTTTTTGTATAAACTTTTGCATTCTTTCAAGAGTTCATCAATAGCATCTTGAACATCATCATCAAAAAGATTAAATTCATTACTAACCTCTTTTTCATCGTCGGAGTGATGTGAAGCCATTAATGCTAGATTTGCACATTCGTCACTTTCTGAATCGGATGAAGAACTTATCTCATTATCTTCCCATGCAACATAAGCCTTTTTGTTCTTGAACTCCTTTTTGCCTTTGAATCCATTTTTCTTGGAGAGTTTTGGACAATCCGGTTTTATGTGACCTTGCTTTCCACATTCATAACATGTGACATCTTGTGTTGATGTGGAGGCTTCTTTATCTTTATGATTATAAAATTTCTTCCTTTTGACAAAGTTAGCATTATGAAGATTATTTTTATGACCAAAATATTTTCCTAACCTTTTTACAAGAAGCAAGAAGTTTTCATCTTCCTCCGATGCATCTTTATCTTGACTTTCTTTTGAATCAACTTTCAAAGCAATGCCTTTGGATTTCTTCTCTAAATTTTCATGTTTTTCAAGTCTACCGAGTTCCGTTTCGTATTCTTGAAGTTTGCAAAATAATGTAGCGGAAGTCATTGCGGAGAGACTCTTCTTTTCCGAGATTTCCGTTACCTTTGGTTGCCATTCCCTAGTAAATGATCTAAGGATTTTCAAGTTGAGTTCATCATTTGTTAAGGTTTTACCAAGAGCATTTAAGTGATTTGTCAAATGCACAAATCTCTTTTGTAAGTCAAGAATGGATTCTCCGGGCTGCATTCGAAATAGTTCATATTCTTGACTCAAGGTATTTAGCCTTGATCTTTTTACTTCAGTCGTTCCTTCATGAGTTTGAACCAGGGTATCCCATATTTCTTATGCTGTTTTGCAGTTCGAGACACGGAAAAATTCATCCATACTGAGTGCACCTTGAAGAAGGTTTATTGCCTTTTTGTCATAGAGAACTTTCTTTTTATCATCATCGTCCCATGCAGTTTTGGGCTTTGCAGAACCAATGCCATTGATTACTGATATTGGGATAAATGGACCATTTTCAACAGCATCCCATACTTCCTCTCCTTGCGCTTCTAAATGCGCCTTCATGCGTATTTTCCAGAAGTCAAAATATTCACCACAGAATAGAGGAGGCTTGTTGTTACTACCACCATCTCTGAAAACTGGTTGATGATTTGCGGAAGCCATTCTGGATCTTTAGGAACAAGTTACCTATAACTTGCCCTGATGCCAATTGTAAGTCTCAGAGTGCCTAAGAGGGGGGGGGGGGGGGGGTGAATTAGGTCTTATAAAAATTTATTCGGTTTTATGAGAATGCTTGGTAGTAATTTTTGGTTAAGAGTTTGAAGGTTTTGATTATATCTTTATTTTTTCCTGATTATGGTGATGAAAGCGATAAATGCGGAAAAGTAAAGAACACGATGATATATCCTGGTTCCCCTCACAATCCGAGAGTACTCCAGTCCCCTTTCCAACACGAAAGAGATTTCACTATAGTTAGAATGATTGTACAACCTATGCTTACTATCTAACCTATAGGGTGATCAAAGGTTCTTAACACCTTTAAGACCAAACAAACACTAATGTGAATGAAGAACAATCCTCTTCAAATCACAACACTTACTTCCAACAGTCCTGGATAGTAAGGGAATAATTTCTTTAAGTAATACAATGATTTATTTGAAGTAGATGGATAGCACTATCAATCTTCAATTGATCTTCTTCTTCAAGATAAAAACAATTCTCAAACAATGTATATAAATGTTCACAATGTATGTATGAAACTTGTAATGATTTAATGAAAGTGTATATGGCAAGTTTCACAAAATTATGAACACATGAAAGTATGAATTCAAATTTGAATGAATGAGAAAATTGTTTATTGAAGAAGGTTTTTTGTTAATTTGAAAATTGAAGCATTTTTTTTTTGAGATAAGAAAATCTGCAGCATTTTATAAAGTCATAAGAACCTCTTCATTCATGCCAATTCATATGAAAAGTTGCAATGCATTCATGAAAAGATACCACTTGAAAAATGTTTAAAAACCAAAAGAAAAGCTGCACTGGTTTGCTAGGAACCGGTTCCGACACTGACAAAACCCGTGTCTTAGTGAACGTTATAAGTCAGATTTCAAAAATATCACGCAGGAACCGGTTCCCCTATTGGTACAACCCGGTTCCTGGTACAAATTCCAGGGACATGTTTTTGAACAAGTTTTGGAACCCAGTTCCCTGTTAGGGAGGAACCGGTTCCTGAAAGTTAATTTTCAAAAATTCTTTTTGAAAAAGATTTTAAATAAAGTTTTTCTTAAGTGAAAACATGTTGGATATGTATATGATTATGAATGCATATTTTTTGTGAACATCTATATTCAAGATTAAGAATTATTTATACCATTTGACATTTGATGATTCTTCAATAATTCTTCAATAATCTTCAAGACTTTTATATGATGTTGATAAGCTTTTTGCACATCCTTTGAATGTTGATGTCCATGTTGTCTTCATCAAAACACATGCTTTAAATAGGACTTGAGAAGCTTGCAATTACAAGTTGACATTCATATGGTGGAAGTTTCCGAAGATTTCATTAACAAGCCCATCTTCGGTAGCTTTACTGGAAACATATCCAGGAAGACTATCGAAGGAGTGAGGAAGGCCACTGAAGGCCTAAACCTGAATAAAGGAGCCGCTGAAGGCTCGAGCAAAAGGGTTACTGAAGACCCACATAGAAACAAGGGAGTTGCTGAAAGCTCCGACAAAAGAACCACCACAGGATCTTACTTGGCTGCCGTGAAAGGTTCGACAGAGAACTTGGAGGCCAAAATGCAGAAAATGAATATCGTTGCCAAGAGCAACATGGATGTCAACATGGTCGAAATATCTGATGCCAAGGCTTCAGAAGAGGCTATTCGACAGGAGGAAGTGAACAAAACCGCGTTTCCTAAAGAAAATGAAGATCTGTCAGACTTTTTACACAGATGCCAGAAGAAGAAATCGGAAGTGATGCTGTGTCCCAGATGCAACTCTATTTTTGACAAGAAAGCCGCAGAACACATACAAGGTATGAGGGATGTAAAAGCAAAGTGGGGAAGAAATGTGAAACCAAAAATGGATCCAGAAGAAAGATACGATCCCAGAAGGGGACATCAAAGAGGACCCATGAACCAGGTAAGGAGGCCACCAACTTATAGGCCTCCAACTAATGTACCTATAGATACTTGGCTTAACACCATGGGCAGAAAGAGGCCCAATGAAGGAAAATGGAAGACGTTCAACGTGCCAAGGGGCTCCTCTTTGGACTACAGAAAATAGTATCATGCTTCTACATCAAATAAAATGGCTCACATATCAAGCAATTACAAGGGGAAGAACCCCATGTCTCGTTCACAATGGAGGAGATTCCAAAGACGGTGAAAAGCTGAGAAGGAAGCTGCAGTAGAGCCTCACCCAGAGGCTAGCACCAACGTGTAAAGAAAGCAAAGAAAACCTTTGGAGAGGAAACCTATGGTGCGGCCAGAAGAATGTGGGTCAAATGAAGAAAGTGACTCTGACTCTGATGATACTCTAGACATCATGGTGAACGTCATATCGGTGCTGCCTAAGGAATATAACCGTCAGGTCGAAGTTGAGGAAACTGACTTGATGGTCGAACAAGAGATGGCCAGACATAGGCCAATGTGTTACTATGTAATGAATAATGGTTGCGTGGAAGAACATAATGCTTTCTTCGAGCCACCAACTGAGGAGATGAAAAATCACCTCAAGCCCCTATTCATCAGAGCGAAGATAGGGGAAGTGACTATAAACAAAATCCTGGTGGATTGTGGAGCGACCATAAACATAATTCCGCAATCTATGCTGGAAAAAATAGGAAAAGGAGATGCTGACATCAAGCCCCACAACATGGTCCTCTCCAATTATGAAGGAGGAATTGGAACCACAATGGGAGTCATACAACTAGATCTCAAGGTGGGATCAATCCTTCGACCCACCATGTTTATGGTGATCTCAACAACCAAACTATAATCTGCTCTTGGGTCGAGAGTGGATACATGGCATTGGTGCAGTGCCATCTTCAATGCATCAAAGGGTTACAATTTGGCGTCCCGATGGAATCATGGAAAACATCGAGACAAATCAAAGCTATTACCTAGGCGAAGTTAACAGCATATGGAAGAATAGTTTCAACAACATTTTGGCTCATATAGGGCCATGTAACCCTCCTGAATTCGATCTAACTCCAGAACCCAACGCCTTATGTTCTCTGTACCTTCACCCTGACTATGGGTTTCAATGGGATAGAGAAGATTTGTCCAACATCGACTACGGAGGGGTTGATGATATACGACCAACAGGCTGGGGAAGTGAGTTTGGTGATGATGACTGAGTCACAAGCTCTTCAAAAGATTTCGGCATATGTAGCCGAAAATAGAATGATAGCGGCCTTAGAGGCTGAGGTCAAGTACATGGCTCGTGAAGCCAATGAGCAGGTATCTCCAGAAGAAGGCTCTGGGAAAGATTTCGACCCAGAACCTCCTGACTTGGAAGAGAAAGAAGTGAAAAATCAGAGGTTAGATGCCATTTATGATGACGAACCTCTGGGTTTCGAAAAGGACCCGTTGACAGATGGTGTTAGAATGCTAGCACAGGACCCCTTAGAAGAAGTAAATCTAGGCGAAGGTCGGATAAAAAAGCCAACGTATATCAGCACAAAGTTAGATCCAGAACTCAGGGTCAAAATGATCCAATTGTTAAAAGAGTTCAAGGATTGCTTTTGTGTGGGATTATGACGAAATGCCTGGTCTCGACAGAAGCTTAGTGGAACTTCAATTACCAACAAAACCTGGAAAGAAGCTTGTCAAGCAAACTCCAAGGCGCTTTGCACCAGAGGTTCTGTCGAAGATCAAAACAGAAGTCGAAAGACTGCTGAAATGCAAGTTCATCCGAACGACCAGGTATGTCAAATGGATTGCCAATATTGTACCTGTTATAAAGAAAGATGGTACTTTAAGGGTATGTATTGACTTCAGAGATCTGAATGTTGCAACACCCAAAGATGAATATCCAATGCCTATGGCAGAAATTCTTGTCGATTCTGCTGCTGGTTTTGAGTACATGAGTATGCTTGACGGATACTCTGGATATAATCAGATTTTTATTGCTAAAGAAGATGTGTCAAAAATAGCTTTCTGTTGCCCTGGGGCCTTAGGCACTTACGAATGGGTAGTGATGCCTTTTGGCCTAAAAAACGCAGGGGCAACATATCAAAGAGCAATGAATTCTATCTTCCATGATTTCATTGAAACTTTTATGTAGATTTACATTGATGATATTGTTGTCAAATCTGTTTCAGGGCAGGCTCACATGGACCATCTTCGACAGTCCTTTGAAAGGATGAGGCGCTATGGTCTGAAAATGAATCCTCTAAAGTGCGCTTTTGGTGTCAAAGCGAGGGATTTCTTAGGCTTTGTGGTCCATAAAAAGGGAATCGAGATAAACCATAACAAGACCAAAGCTATCTTGGAAGCCAAAGCGCCAACCAACAAGAAGGAATTGCAGTCTCTACTTGGGAAGATAAATTTCCTAAGGAGATTTATTTCCAACCTCAGTGGGAAAACGTAAGCCTTCTCACCACTACTTCGACTCAGCAAAGGAGGATTTGAATGGGGGCAATAACATCAAGAGGCCTTCGACAAAATCAAAGAGTACCTCATCAAGCCACCAATTCTGGTACCTCCTTATAGGGATAGGAGTATGAGATTATACATAGCCGCATCTGTCAAAATCTTGGGGAGCATGTTAGCTCAAGAGGATGAGAATGGTGTTGAAAGACCCATTTACTACCTTAGTAGAGTTTTAAATGATGCGGAAACTAGATATAACGAAGTTGAAAAACTATGTTTATGTCTTTACTTTTCATGTACAAAACTCAAGCAATATATTAAACCAGTTAATGTTTAAGTTTCATCTCATTTTGATGTTTTCAAATATATGTTGTCGAAACCCATTTTGCACAGCAGAATTGGCAAATGGGCACTTGCATTAACTGAGTATTCATTAACCTTTATGCCTCTCAAGGATGTGAAAGGTCAAGTGGTAGCAGATTTTATAGTTGACCACTCAATAACAGAAGAATCAATTAATTATTTGGAGATTGAACCTTGGAAGTTATACTTCGACGGGTCTAGTCATAAAGACGAAACTAGAGTAGGGGTTCTCATTATTTCTCCAAACAAAATTCCAACAACATTTAAGTACAAGAGTGAAGGAGATTGTTCAAATAATGAGGCTGAATACGAAGCTTTAATCGTAGGTCTTGAAATCTTGTTGGAATTGTGGGAAACTCGAGTCGAAATAATGGGAGACTCAGAATTAGTCCTAAAATAAGTTACGAAAGAATACAAATGCATAAGAGAAAATCTTATCATGTATTTCGTAATAACTAGGCGTTTGTTGAAGAATTTTGAAGTGGTTAACATTTGACATATACCCAAATTGGAAAATCAAGTGGCTAATGATTTAGCACAGATCGCTTCCGGATATAAAGTTTCGAAAGAGAAACTACAACAAGCGATCGAAGTTAGAGGAAGAGTAGTATCCTCTAAGTTGTTTCCAATAGATTTGGAAACAACAACGTTGGGATGCACTGATCACGAAAACTTTGGGATTTCGTTCATAGACAATCTAACAGAACACGATTGGAGAAAGCCTATAGTGGATTATTTACAAAATCCAGTGGCTTCGACAGAGCGAAAGATAAAGTATAGGGCACTAAGCTATATACTAATGGGAAATTAATTGTTCAAGAAAACGCCTGAAGGTGTGCTGCTAAAATGCCTAAGTGAAATAGAAGCATACATAGCTCTTTCGACTACACACTCCGGGGCATGTGGAGCACATCAAGTAGGCCATAAGATGAAATGGTTGTTGTTTCGACAAGGACTATATTGGCCAACTATATTAAAAGACTGTATTGAGTTTGCAAAAGAATGTCATGAATGTCAAGTGCACATAGGCATCCAGCATGTACCGGCAAGCAAACTTCATTTGATTGTGAAACCTTGGCCTTTTAGAGGTTGGGCTTTAGATCTTATTGGAGAGATTCGACCAGCATCCTCTAAAAGCCATAAATACATATTGGTGGGCATTGATTATTTTACTAAATGGATCGAAGCAATCCCTTTAGTCAATGTAGACCAAGAGAATGTCATTGAATTTATTCAAAAGAAAATTATATATAGATTTGGAACCCCTGAGACAATAACGACAAATCAAGGATCAGTCTTTACTGGTCGAAAAATGCAAGAATTTGCTTCAGAAATGGGATTCAAACTGTTAACATCTACGCCTTATTATGCACAAGCTAACGGCCAAGTCGAAGCAGCAAACAAGGTAGTAATCAGTTTAATAAAGAAACACATGGGAAAGAAACCAAGAAATTGGCATAGGACGTTGGATCAAGCTCTATGGGCCTGTCGAACCTCGCCTAAAGAGGCCACAGGAACAACACCATTTCGCCTAACTTATGGTCATAATGGCAGCATGGTAACGAATGATTGAAAAGATGTCTTGGGAAAAGAGTAATGATGGTTTCTGAGAGTGGCATCCATGGGAAGACGAAAAGCGCACGTTTAGCCTTTCGTGGACAACAAGGGGGACAAGTGTCGAATAGAGAGATCAAAAAATGACTATTTCTTTTAGCGTCGAAATATATATTCTTGGGGGGCAATTTGTTGGATCCTAAATTCGACACCTACTATATATTGGCCTTATAGGCCAAAAATAGAACAAATAAAACCAAGCTGGAAAATATTTCGACAGATGGAAAAAACTTAGAGAAAATATCTGAGTTACACATTGGTCTTCGACCAGGCGTCACCATCAAGATTTCGACTAAGAAGGTCCTATGACCTTCGACTAGAAGAACATACCTTCGTGTCAATACCAAAGACGAAGGATATTTGAATTTGAATTGTTGGAGGGAAATACGGTTTCTCCAGCATTTAAAGGAAAGGCGACGTGGCTGGAAGAGAGAGGTCGAGGGACATGCAGAGGACACTTGTCTTTATCTTAGAGCAAAGCCATTTCTCGACAGTTACATAGTTTTAGTATAAAATAGGAAATCTGTGTAGTTTTTCTGTGTGTTCAACCTATTGTGCCAGTTACTCAAATATTGTCCAAGTACCCGCTGTGTGTGAAAGGATAAACTGAGAAATACGTTGGAAACACCATCTTTCATTAATAAAGTCTTTTTTACATTGCTTTGATCTTATTTTGCAAAGTTACTTTTCCTGAATCTTTACCTGCATTTCTATTAACTTCCTTACTTTCTAAAACCACAAGCATCTTATCTTTGGTCAAACGTGCGTTCTTCCTAGACATCTATTTTCACATCAAACCAAACATAAAAATTAGCATATGTTCTGGGATCAATCTGATCGATCCCGCGAGTAACCAAAAGGACTTTCCCTTTTGAAGGATCAACAATTGTTTACCAAAAACCACGGTAAACACTACCCCCGAACTCAAGAAAACATCTCAAAGGTCTTTCCTGTTCTTTTCAGCCTTTCCTTTTGGATAAAAGAAAAGTCGGTGGCGACTCTTGCTAACCGTAACATCTATGATCAAACGCAAAACAACCAAGTCAGTTCTGTAACACCCCAATTCTACCCCAAGCAATTATGCAAGATAAATCATAGTTATAAAGTTTCAATCATACAAATGAATCAGGACGTCACAAATTCTTCTAACAAATTCATTGCATTCATCATGGATATATAACACTTTTTCAAACATCGGATGAACCATCAACATAACATCTTTAATCAAATAAATCAACATCTACGCAGCAGAATTCTTAATAACATCTCTAACGACAAAACAGCAACTTCAAAACATCTCATATTTAATGATAATCAAATTAAAATTCAACAACTAAAAATCATCAATCAAAACAGCAAGCATTCATCCCCCAGAGTGTTACATATCAGAGAAATGACACCGACTCGAACTATTGAAGGTATACAACCTTCACTCTCGATTACCTGCACGTTACCAACATAAGGGCAACATTCAAACAGAAGGGGTGAGATATCTAACAATATAATAAAGTGCATGATAATTAATATATTAAATTAGATTAACAACATCACCACTTCTCATATCATAATTAACAACAATCTCAACAATGATATACATTCATCCACATCAAATACACTTCGTTATGAAATCATATAATGTGACTCAATACTATGAAAATACATGTGGTACCATTGGAGAAGAACTCCCATCTCAAAAATTTGCCAATTAATAGAGGCATCAACAAGGCATTAGCCTTCATCTCAAAATTTGCCAATCCAGGTCATCTCAACGAGCATAAGCTCCATCTCAAAAATGCAATGTATGCGACACAACCATGAATGTAATGATAACACCCAAGTTAACAACATCTCAAATCATCTCAAAACATCTCAAATTAACATCTCAAATAATCAAAATAATTCATCAAACGTCATTTATTTATAAATCATCAAACATCGTTTATTTATTAATAACTTCTCATTTGAAACTCAGCAGTATTTTAATTCCACAATAAATCAACACTGTCATTCTGTAACTCTAAAGTCAAGACCGTCACTTTCCTACTGTTATAGCTCAAACAACAGCTTCTAAGCCTCTAACATTCATCGCTCTGCACAAAACAACGCAAGGGTCATCCAACTTTTGACCACACACCCTCTAACCAACGCTGTTTCTGAATACACAGTTTCTAATAACATAGCTTCCAATGGCGCAACTTCTGGGCGACACAATCTTCTGACTACTACCAATTCTGATCATCACAGTTTCTGACTAACTCAACCTCTCACTAGACACAACCTCTGACTAGATACTACCTCTGACTAGATACAACCTCTGGCTAGATATAACCTCTGACTAGATACAACCTTTGACTAACCCCATCTTCTGACTAGTACAAATTCTGACTAATGCAACTTCTGACTAGTTGCATCTTCTGACTAATGCAACTTCTGACTAACATACGTATAACATCAGAACTTCTACCTTGCACTAAACTGACGCCACTTCTATCAACATCCTTCTAATGTCAGAACTTCTACCTTTCCTTAATGTTATTGTTTTTAATTCTTTTGCCTGTTATCACCCTAATCAGGAACAATACGGCCAATGCTATTCCCTAATTAATTCATCATTCTAACACAGCAGCACCTGGTATCATTCTAGCATAATTCTGCGTTTTCATTACTGCTATATTAAATGTTTCCATGACTGCATCTCACTATGGGATTCACGATTAAAGCCCTAAAACTTAATATATTCATGACAATTCTTCACCTATAATCATCTGATAAATCTACATCAATTAAACAACATCATGACATCAATATCCATCTAAAATTCATCAAATCTTCATCATACATCATCATATACATCCAATTCAAGAACAAGACAACAATCATCACTAACCCCACATAGAGTTAGAACCCCACCCTTACCTTGGATTAAAGGTCGCTCTACAGTTTCCGGTTGAATTCTCGTTCTTGCCGTTTTCAACTTCTCTAGCAGCTTGCACGTTCTCTTCCAAATCCTTATTTCTTTCTACTGCTTCTTTCTTTCTATTCCAACAACAAATAATAAAATAACCCTATTATTCTATTATCTCCTTATTGGGCTTAAAACCAACACACCCCTTTATTACTTCTATTCTCCCAAAATAAGCCCATATTAAATAATATTACACTTCTAATATTATTTTACCACATAATATAATATCTCTAATATTATTTCTCCACTTATTAAAATAAATCCAATCAATTAAAACACATCTTCATAAATATTCCAAAAATAATTTAATTGAATAATTAATTAAATTACGGGCGTTACAAGTTCTCCCACTGTGTTACAGAACTGGCGACTCTGCTGGGGAAAATCTTTAAAAGTGGGTTACCTTAGGGCTAGATCACCTTTTACTTGCTTTGATCCTCTACCCGGATCTGGGACACCTTTTTAGGTAAGTAGCAATAAATTGTGGAAACTGTACGACATATACCGATATGGTTGAAACAATGGCTACGTTAGTGTGACACATTTGTTGGTACTAGTATCCCTTGTGTTGAATCGAGGAGAATACGGGGCCGCTGAGCGGCGTCATGAAGCACTAACTAACCTTAGAACCTTAATTGAACAAACTTGGCCAATTAGGATATAGTGAGATAACCGGTTTCAGTGGAAAGCTAAAAATTGGTTGATACTCGATACTACACTCATTGAGACTAGACTTTTGGGATATCTCGGCCGCAAGAAAAGATTGATTATGCTGAGACAATGCCTAAAAGAAAGGTCAGTGATATTGAGATCCCTTAGAACCCTATTACTATTAACTAGGACAGGTTTGAGCCAACTAAACTTCAAGAGGTTACTTACCTATGAGACTCCATGCAAGCCTAAACCTAAGGACTTGTTTGTGTTATTTGTACATACATACTTGTATATAACATCATGAACATCATAACATCATAGACAATCTCACTAACAATTTCAAGGATTTAGGAATTTATCTTTGTTTTTGTTTTGTAGGCCATGAACTCCGTCCGAAGAAACACCATCTAAATCAGCTTCGTGAAAGCACACCCTCAGTTCCAAGAGTTCGCATCAAGGGTGCTCAGAGATTCTCCTTTTACCAAGAAATATGGACGACTCCTCAATTTGGCTACTTTCAACTTCCAAGAAGAAATGATGTGCGTGCTCTCCCAATTCTTTGATCCCATACATCATTGCTTCACCTTTCTTGACTATCAGTTGGTACCTACACTAGAAGAGTTCTCTCTACTATTAGGAGTGCCCGTGCTTGATCAGATATCGTTCACTGGTCTAGAAGGGATCCCGAAACCTGAGGTCATAGCCGAAGCTCTACATATGAAGAGAGCCGACATCATAGCAAATTGGGAGACTAGAAGTGGAGTCAAAGGGTTCCTAGCCAAATTTCTATTAGAGAAATCTCGTTATTTCTGAGAAGATATGGATTTTCAAGCCTTTGAAAACGTCCTGGCCCTTCTCATCTATGGTTTGGTTCTTTTCCCCAACTCGGACCAATTCATAAATGTAAATTCCATTAAAGTCTTTCTCTCCCGTAATCCTATACCTACCTTGTTGGGAGACATCTTACATTGCATCCATACCCGCACCATGAAGAAAAGAGGCACCCTTTTGTGTTGTATTCCCCTACTCGCCAAGTGGTTCATTTTGCACCTACCTCGATCAACATTGAAGAACCAACAAAGATTGACATGGTCTCAAAGGATGATGTCTCTCACCCACTCAGATGTTCATTGGTGTTCAAGATCCTCGGACGATACTTCTATCATTGACCGTTGTGGGGAATTCCCTAACGTCCCTCTATTTGGCATTAGGGGATGTATGACTTACAACCCTTGATTAGATTTACACTTGTTTGGGTATGTTTGAAGAGATGGTCCTCACGAGATACTCATCCAAGGTTTGGTGTTCTCCTACGAAAGAGACAAGCAAGGCTACCGTTAGAGGTTCATACAAGCTTGGAAGATGGTGAACAAGGTGGATAGCGAGACACTGGGGCACAAGAATTCCATCCCTCTTGAGCCTTATCTCAAATGGGTACGAGCTTGTACTCAAAGTCTTATGATGCCTTACCCCTCTATTCTCCCAGTTATCATAGAACCTGTTGTGGAAGGAGATGTCCCATACACTATCCTTCATCCCAACATGCCCACCTCTCTCGAAGACTTGCAAAGGGATTGGATACAACTTAAAGGGGAGCGAGACACTTTCGAGGCCCAATTCTACGCCAGCAAGAAGAAAGTTCTGGAACTCACTAAGCAGCTTCATGAAGAGCGGAGCCTGAACGCCTACATCGCACCAAAGAGGATGCGTTCAACTTTTTTATCTTAGAGTTTTTGCATTTTCGTTGTAAGCCCAAAGAGGCATGATGTACTCAAACTTTGATTTATTAATATAACGTGTGTTCCCTTTTTTGTCTAAAGCAAATTTAAATCTCTAATTTCCTTGAAATCATTTGCATAGGCATATTCATTCATCATGACATAAACAGGTTTCTTACATCAGGTCTCCTTATCTTTCTACTGTTTATTTCAGTAAGATGGATCTTAAGCAGACATTAAAAGATCTCCAAGCGCATAACACTCAGTTTCAACAAATGTTCTTGACTCTGGCCAAAGGATAAGAGGATTTGAAAACTTTGTTGATCAAAGAAAAGAAGAAGAAAGCAAAGAAATCAACCGGTGTTTTGAATCTGGGAAGAAGGTTTCTGGGGCCAGTCAGACGGACCCTAGACTTTGCAACATCATCAGGTGACAAGGATAATCAAGAAGGGAAAAGCAAGGAAGTGACTGGCCATCCAAAACCTGAAGAGGAAGAAGAAAGTGATTACTCTGAAGAGCAGTATCCTCCTGCTGACGACAAATACAAACATCTGGAAGAACGTCTAAGTGCAATGGAGATTCAGAAAATGCCCGAGATGGACTTTGGAGAGCTGGGT
Source organism: Vicia faba (assembly GCA_948472305.1). Classification (NCBI taxonomy): domain Eukaryota; kingdom Viridiplantae; phylum Streptophyta; class Magnoliopsida; order Fabales; family Fabaceae; genus Vicia; species Vicia faba. Next base: position 184,725 of record CATIWC010000619.1, on the reverse strand, counting down.
TTGGTGTCTGGGATTGTTATTCCACCAAAGTTCAAGGCACCAGTGTTTGCTAAGTACGAAGGGGTTTCATGTCTCAAGATGCACCTCCGATCTTATGTGAGGAAGATACAACTTCACACTACTAACAGAGATTTATGGGTCCACTTCTTTCAGGATAGTCTATCCGAGACTCAGCTAGATTGGTTCTATCAACTGGAGAGGGCTAATATCCTTAGTTGGGAAGACCTAGAAGCTTTTTTTTATAAACAGTATCAATACAATGCATACCTTTCTCCCACCCGTACTCAACTCCAAAGTATGACTATGGGTTAGAACGAGGGTTTCAAAGACTACGCTCAGAAATGGAGGGACTTAGCAGGAAGAGTCCAGCCTCCCCTATCTAACAGAGAGCTAGTGGACATGTTTCTGGGTACCCTGTCCGGTCCTTTCTTTAATCATCTAATTGGAAGCTCCTCAACATGCTTCACTGAATTAATCTTGACCAGGGAAAGAGTGGAAGCTGGGATTAAGAGTGGGAAGATCCAAAATGATGCATCCTCTAGTGCCGTGAGAAAACTATTTATTAGGAAGAAAGAGGTGGGTGTTGTGTACCCTCAAAGAAATCAAGACAAAACTGAACACTGTCCAACGGTAGAGGCCGTCATGATCCCTAAGCCTGTACCTACTTAACAAAGGAACAACAAGCCTAGAACAAAAAGACTAGTAATACAGTTTACCCGGATAAATATGACGTTGTCTCAAGTCCTACCACATTTGTTGAGATCTAATATGGTAACTTTGAAGGAAGCCCCAAAGAACCCCAACACCGCCTCTCCTCATTACAACTCTAATGCTCGTTGTGCTTACCATTCAGAAAGCCCAGGCCATGATACCAACAACTGCTGGGCTTTGAAAAACAAGGTGCAAGACCTTCTCGAGGTAAAAGTAATTGAATTTGATGCTCCCGAGATCCCAAATGTTATCACTGCTTCTATGCCCAAGCATGGCTGTGATGTTAACGCTGTTGAAGATGATGTGTTTATTACTGTTGTTGATGAACTTGTTACTCCTCTCCTGACTGTCAAGAGGAACCTGTTGAAGGCCAGTTTATTTCCGGGCTGTGGCGAAGGCTGCCATCTCTGTTTATCCCTACCAACTAGTTGTCATTTATTGAAAGTAGGTGTCCAGCGCCTAATGAATGACAAAGAGATTTTGTTTGAGAAGACTCCTGTTCCCACCATTTCTTACAAAGATGTTTCAATAGTAACCATTTCCGCCAATCCTTCCAGGGTCTCCACCAAAAAAACTATTAGGATTACATCTGTTCCTAAGGTGACTCCACTGATAATTACTATGCCAGGGACGATCCCGTACTCCTCAGATAAAACTGTCCCCTGGAACTATGGGGGCGACGTCTACTATCACGGCGTCAAGAAGGATTGGCTGGCTGATGAAGACTCGGTTTTTGAGAAGACTGACCCCGATATCGGCAACATTGCAGGAACCAGCAAAATAACCCGAAGTGGAAGAGTATTCTCCCCCGAGATTGCTCCTCCGAAAACTGTTACCGGTCTTGTAATCATCATTGATTTTGTTCCTGTTGACACTACTACTACAGTCCCTATGGTTACCCCTAATGACACCCTACCACCGAGTCGACCGAGACTCGGGGCAAAGGCATTTTGGTTGAGCCTCTCCAGATGAAGGCGCAATTAGTATCTATCACAGAAGCCTCCAATAAGGAGATGGAAGAAATTTTGAAAATTATAAAGAGAAGTGACTACAACGTAGTCGAACAACTAGGGAAGACTCCGTCAAAGATTTCTATGCTAGCTTTACTGTTTTGCTCCGAGGCTCATGCGAAGGCCCTGGTGAAATTTCTCAAAATTACCCACGTGCCACAGGAAACCTCTGCTGACCAATTCCAAGACTGTATGGCCAGTTTGACCGCTGATAATGGTTTTGGATTTTCTGATGCTGATCTTACACCTAGAAGGAGGAAACACAAAGAGGCGTTGCATGTCTATGTCGAATGCAGGGGCACCACTTTGGCCCATGTCCTAGTTGATACTGGTTCATCTTTGAATGTGCTACCTAAGAAGTCTCTTGATGGACTAGACTGTGAAGGTCTGACCTTAAAACTCAGCAACATAGTGGTAAGGGCTTTCAACGGTTCAAAGATAATGGTGCATGGGGAGGTGGACATCCCCATTAAAGTTGGAGCTCAAACCTTTGATTCAACTTTCTATGTAATGGAAATTCGCCCTTCCTATTCCTGTTTATTAGGCCGACCTTGGATTCACGACGCTGGTGCCATCACCTCTACATTACATCAGATGCAGAAATACCCAACCAAAGGGAAAATCATCACTGTTCATGGAGAGGAGGAATATATGGTCAGTCACTTGAACTCCTTCAGATACGTAGAAATGGATGGTGAATTCGTGTCAGCATTTCGAGGAAGTCCCACAAACAGTGGCAACAACCAAGACTGTTTCCCAAGTTCCGAAGATTACCAGACCTCCGCTAAAGATGGCTTCTCTGAAAGATGCCAAGGAAGTAGTCAAAGAAGGTGGGTGTACTATTTGGGGCCAACTCCCGGATATTCCCTACAAATCTGACAAATTTGGTTTGGGTTTCACTTTAGGAGCCCAAAAAGCTGTTCGTCGTGCTCGTGCCGGGGGACCACCTTTGTGGATCAGTAACCATGGAGTCAACGCAGTGGAGCATAGTGATGACAACTATGACCTAGAAGAATGGATTTTCCCAACCATCAACGGAGGACTCACCAACTGGGAAGCCAAAGATTTTGTCCCAATTACTTTTATCCAATAGTAATTATCTTTAAATTTTTATCAGACTTGTAATAATTAAACAATTCAGACTTTTAAAACCTTGTGTCTTACCCGAGGCACCACAGTCCATTTTTAAGGGTTGTTACTTCATTCTCATATGTCATCAATGAATCATGGACGTTTTTGCATGCAAACTTTACGCTCTTTGTTTTATCTTTTTCTACATTTTATTTTTCAATGATAGCTATGCTCTTACACACACTCACATATCAAAATGCAGATCTACATCCACTCAGGATCCCATGGGTAACGTTTCTGCTATGGCCTATTATGACTTTGAAAATCTAATCTACCAAGCCGAAGACGAAGGTGAGGGAAATTGTGAAGTGCCAGGGGAACTAGCCAGGTTACTAAAACAGGAAGAAAGGACCGTATAACCCCACGAAGAACTAGTGGACACAGTTAACTTAGGTATCGGAGAGGACAAGAAAGAAGTTAAGGTAGGAGCCAATCTGGAACCTAGTATCAAGAAGCGCTTAACTCAGTTACTACATGACTATGTTGAGGTCTTTGGCTGGTCGTACAAAGACATGCCAGGACTTGATGCTGATATCGTGGTCCATCGTCTACCGACAAAAGAAGACTGCCCTCCGATAAAACAGAAAGTTCGTCGCATGCGGCCAAACATGTCAGAGAAGATCAATACTGAAGTCATGAAAAAATTCAATGCCGGATTCTTAGTTGTCACCTCCTATCCACAATGGGTCGCCAATGTTGTTCTAGTGCCTAAAAAGGACGACAAAGTATGCATGTGTGTGGATTACCGAGATTTGAATAAGGCAAGCCCTAAGGATGATTTCCCACTTCCCCATATTGATATTCTGGTTGACAATACCGCACAACATAAAGTGTTCTCATTTATGGATGGTTTCTCAGGCTACAATCAAATCATAATGGCACCTGAGGACATGGAGAAAACGACCTTCGTCACATAGTGGGGCACTTTCTGCTACAAGGTTATGCGATTCGGGTTGAAGAACGCTGGGGAAACTTATCAGCGCGCCATGGTAGCTCTATTTCACGACATGATCCATCACGAAATAGAGGTCTATGTAGATGATATGATATCCATATCTCAAACTGAAGAGGAACATCTTGACCATTTGCAGAAACTGTTTGAAAGGCTAAAGAAATACAAGCTAAGGTTGAACCCGAATAAATGCACATTTCGGGTGAGGTCCGGTAAACTCCTAGGCTTCATCGTCAACGGTAAAGGTATAAAATGGGCCCTACCAAGGTGAAAACAATACAAGAAATTCCTGCTCCTCGCACCGATAAGGAAGTCAGAGGATTCTTAGGACGACTTAACTACATCACCAGATTCATTTTTCACCTAACCGCTACTTGTGAACCAATCTTCAAATTATTGAAGAAAGATCAAGTAGTCAAATGGAATGATGAATACCAAGCTTCTTTCAACAAGATCAAGGAGTACTTACAAGAGCCTCCTGTTTTGATGCCGCCAGTCGAGGGAAGACCTTTGATCATGTATCTAGCTGTTTTGGAAAATTCAATGGGGTGTATGCTGGGACAACATGACGAGTCTGGCCGAAAAGAGCATGTTATTTACTACCTGAGCAAAAAGTTTACCTACTGTGAAACAAGATATTCACTGCTCGAGAAAACTTGCTACGCTCCGGCATGGGCTGCTCGCCGGCTAAGACAGTATATGTTGACCCATACTACCTTATTGATATCCAAGATGGATCCAATTAAATACATATTCGAGAAGCCTGCCCTCTCTAGGAGAATAGCAAGATGGCAGATGATTCTGACTGAATACGACATTCAGTACACTACCTAAAAAGCAATAAATAGCAGTGTGTTAGCTGATCACCTTGCTCATCAAGCTGTGAATGACTATCAGTCCATGAAATTCGAGTTTCCAGATGAAGACATCATGATGGTAAACAATTTTGAAGAACTCAAACCATATGACAGACCTGAACAAGGATCCCGACGGACCTTGGTTTTTGACGGATCCTCCAACTCGCTCGGCAATGGCATAGGTGCTGTAATCATATCCCCTAAAGGATGTCATACTCCATTCACTGCAAGACTTTGCTTCAACTGTACTAATAATATGGCAGAATATGAAGCGTGTATTTTTGGTCTCAAAGCTGCCATAGATTTGGGAATCAAGTCCTTAAGTGTATTTGGAGATTCAGCCTTAGTCATCAGTCATATCAAAGGAGAATGGGACACGAAACACCCCAACCTCATCCCCTACAAAGAACATGTGTTGACATTAATCCCACATTTCGAGGAAATTACCTTTGAGAATTTTCCACGAGAGGAAAATCAACTAGCGGACACGCTAGCCACTATGTCATCCATGTTTAAACTCAAGTGGGGTAACGAGGCTCCCCAGATCACCATTGAACGGATGGATGAACCAACTTACTGTCACGAGATCGATGCTGAAGAAGTAATGGACCAGCCTTGGTTCCATGAAGTTAAGAGGTATCTCGAGGCCCAAGAGTATCCGGAGGGAGTTTTAGTCAATGATAAGAAGTTCTTGAGGAGATTCTCTGCTAAGTTCTTCCTCGGTAATGGCATTCTCTACAAGCGCAACCATGACTCTGTTTTGCTTCATTGCATAGACAAGGCTGAGGCAGAAAAGATCATGGATGATCTACATGAAGGCAATTTTGGCACCCATTATAGTGGGCGTACGATGGCTAGAAAGACCCTATGGGCAGGGTACTACTGGTCTACCATGGAAGCAAATTGCTATCAGCATTCATGAACCTGTCACACGTGTCAGATCTATGCTGAAAAAGTACATATACCTCTAGTGCCTCTAAACATCCTGACTGCTCCCTGGCCATTCGCGATGTGGGGCATCAATATGATTGGAGAAGTCAAACCTACGGCTTCTAATGGACACCGCTTCATCTTGGTGGCCATTGACTATTTCAAGAAGTGGGTTGAGGCAGCTTCTTTCGCTCCCGTTACCAAGAATGTTGTGGCCCATTTCATCAAACAGAATCTCATCTGTCGGTACGGCATCTCGGAGAGAATCATCACAGACAATGGTACGAATCTCAACAATACTATGGTCACTGCACTATGCGCGTAATTCAAGATCCAACACCATAATTCTTCCCCTTACCGGCCAAAGATGAATGGCGCTGTCGAAGCCGCAAATAAGAACATCAAGAAGATCATACAAAAATGATAGCAACATACAAGGACTGGCATGAGATGCTACCATTCGCTCTCCACGGTTACCGTACCACGGCACGCACATCAACAGGGGCAACTCCCTTCTCCTTGGTATACAACATGGAAGCTGTCTTACCAATTGAGGTCCAAATACCTTCTCTGAGAATCATAAAGGATTCAAGGCTGAATGAAGATGATTGGATCCAAACTCGACTTGACCATTTGAACCTAATTGATGAGAAGAGGCTTACGGCTGTCTGTCACGGCCAGATGTACCAAAAACGTATGATCAAAGCTTTTAACAAAAAGGTCAGACGTCAGATATATCAGGTTGGTAACTTGGTAATCAAGCGTATCATATTGCCACAAGGTGATCCCAGGGGAAAATGGACTCCTACATAAGAGGGACCATTTGTTATCAAAAGCATATTCTCTGGTGGAGCAATGATCCTAACCACTATGGATGGCTACGACCTTCCACACCCTGTGAACGCGGACATAGTCAAAAGATACTACACATAAGAGACCCTCTAGGTTGACACACCTAGGAAAAACAAGGGCATCTCGGAGAACCACAAAGGTTCGGGCAAAATTTAGGGATTAAATACAAAAAATCTGTACACCCGACAAGCTGAAAACCTGAAAAGGCGGATTGGGAAAAAAAGGGTATCCTGGTGGGCTGAAAACCCGAAAGGGAAGTCCAGGAAAAAGTTAGGGAATTAAAGCGTATGACTATGTCCCGTTGGATCACCTTATAAACAACCTTTAGCATCGACTGACAAGCTCAAACGGGTCTAATCAATCCAGTCAAATTTGGACAAGGCAACAAATGGACAAGACGCTCAGAGACACGAAAGCTATAGCAGAATGGGAACCCCATGGGATTATTTCAGATAGCTATCTTTTCTTTGTATCAAATTTTCATTTTCTACGACGACATTCTCTTACTAGAATGTTTGTCTCATTGTAAAAAAATACTTATTCAAGTTAATACAAAGATATCCCTTTGAAAGTACAAAACTATCTGTTTTTATTTTATTTCTGTGTTTTGTTTGCAAATACGTCCAATGATTATTTTTGAACATATGCATTTTAACGTGACTACTGTTTACAAATGAACAAAAAAGAGGAACAAAAAATAAAAAGACAATCACTAATGGATTTACGAAATAGGATAACATCTTTAGACTATTCCATAAAGCCCCCCGTAGATACTTTTCCAGCAAGAGCAGAAAACGGGACATCCCACTACAGGATCGCTAACGTATCTCCAGTATGCAGCTTAATGGTACCAGGTGCTCTCACATTTCCGACGGAGCAAAACTTCAAGCTACCGTTCCAAAGATTCCCCATTGAAAGTCACCCAGCTTCTCAGGATTCCCCAGCAGGATTTCACAAAGTCCACAAGCAATGCACGAAGTTTCCTTTCCAAAATAGAGTTTATTTATCTAATTATGGAAACCCATCCATCAACACTTCAATTTCAACAAAATATGAAGACTTGCACCCCACATCCCCAACAGCAGTCAGGGATTTATTTTCCCTAATCCAACAACACTGCAGTAGAACAACTTACATGCGCATACATTACATTTATACATCACAAACATCAATGACACAAATGCACTGCACTATGCATTTAATGCATCATGGCATTACATATCACTAACTCTTTACCTTTTTCAGGAAAGATCAATCAACAGAAAAATTATTATCAAATTTTCAACGAGACAAGACAAATATCTATGAACAAATCAATCGTAGATCAATTCACGAGAAAGGACCGGTTGACTATCTACATGACAAATACTCCCCTTCAGGTCTTTGTTGGTTCAGTTTAAATCTATCAACAATTTATCCTGATTTCTTTCCCAACAGACATCTTCTATGGTTCAGATAAGTCGCTCCAAGATTTATTCTGATTCTTCTCCAGACCCCTGCTGGTTCAGTTTGAATCTCTCAACGGTTTATTCTGATTCTTTCCCAACAGAAATCTTCTCTGGTTCAGATAAGTCGCTCCAAGATTTATTCTGATTCTTATCCAGACCCCTGCTGGTTCAGTTTGAATCTCTCAACAGTTTATTCTGATTCTTTCCCGCAGATATCTTCTCTGGTTCAGATAAATCTCTCAATGATTTGTTCTGATTCTTCTCCAGATCCCTGCCGATTCAGTTTAAATCTCTCAATGGTTTATTCTGATTATTTCCCGCAAACGCTTTCTCTGGTTCAGATAAACCACTCAAAGATTTATTCTGATTCTTTCCAGTTAAAGAATATTCAAGATCTCTTTTGGTTCATTTTAAACCCCTCAACGGTTTATCCTGATACTTTCCAAAGGAACACTTCGGGTTCAGATAAATCTCTCAACGGTTTATTCTGATTCTTTCCCGTAGACGCTTTCTCTGGTTCAGATAAATAACTCAAAGATTTACTCTGATTCTTTCTAGTTAAAGAATATCAAGATCTCTTTCTGGTCAGTTTAAACCCCTCAACAGTTTATCCTGATACTTTCCAAAGGAAGAATTCTGGTTCAGATAAATTGCTCCAAGATTTATTCTGATTCTTCCCAGCTAAACAACATACAAGACTTCTTCTAGTTCAAATAAGTCGCTCCAAAGATTTATTCTGATTCTTTTCCAGTTGAAATCAAGTTCAGACCTAGTCCATTTTCTGTCAACTGTCACCTTTGGATGGCATCTAATAGCCCATCTCCAGAAAATCTCCATCATTCATCTAAATGGCATCTATAAGCCCATTCACAATTCATCTTCGAGTGCAAATTTCTAGGCACTCTAGTGTTCAATCATCTTCCACCTTCAAGTCACGAATGGCGGACCCGCCAATCTAACTCTTCAGGTTTAAGAAGATTGAACATGGACAGTTGTTGTACCATAAAATTTGCTCTCTCATTTATCAAGTATTTTCTCACAAGATCTCCCTTGGTTCAAGACTACACAAGGATTGATCAGTTCAAGACACCTCTTTAAGCATTGATGACTGAAATTAGGGTTTAAGATTGCACAAGGGTAATTGCATTTTTAATTCCTCATTTGACTTTCATGGATCACTATCGACCCTCAAGATTTCTCATGTCAAGTTTCAAATCTCAGATTACAATTTTTCAAGAAAACCATTCACAAGGGCAAAATGGTCAAAAGCACACTGGAAAGTTAAACCTTGACTTTTTGATCAAAAAATCAAGTTTCATCAATTAAATTTCATCAGGACATGAAGTTGGTTCATCAAAAATCAGAAGTTAGAATTTGCTTTGAAAAGAAAATCAAATTTTCTAAACAATTAGAATTTACTAAGTGTTAAGAGAATATGATACTTCAGAACTTCTGAGCCAACTTCCACGCAAGTGCAGTCAGAATCTGCAAACATGGTTCAGAACATGATTCTTTAATCAGAACGTGACCCTTCAGCTTATGGAGGCTATGTTCTGTGTTTCAATCAGAGCGTCACCCTTCAAATCTCACTCTGGTCTTCTGTGATCAGAACATCACCAAATCCCAAAACCTCGTTTGAGCAACCTGCTGCACTGCTATAGCCCAGTCCTACCACCAGCTGCCACAACACTCCAAGGTGCTACTGATCCAGTCCACGCCTGCATTTTTCTCAAACCCCATAATTGCACCAAATTAGCTTACGAAAACAATGTTTAAAAAGAAATGGAACAGTATGCCAAAAAGGTTTAAATCCCATTTGTTTTTTGCCCCAATACCATAACAAATCTGTCTATAAATAAGTTGCTCCATCACACGTTCAAGGGGCTGGCTTTTGGAGAGAAAAAAAAAGAATTATCAAAGAGAGAAAAGGAAACAGTAAAAAATTTCGTAAAAACCCAGAATTCCCAAACAAAAAACAAAACCTTTGTTCTTTCCTTTGAATTAAAGAACTTAGCATTTTCTCTTCCGTTGTTCCTACTGACTCCAGAACATCTGAAGGCAGTAGTTCAAGTTCCAAGCACACGCTCCAAATTCAAGGTAAGTCTTTCTGAATTTGCATCTTTTCATTTAGAATATCATTAAATATGTAAATATCATAGTATTGATGTTGTCCATATCATTGCATAAGTAGAAAAACTGTGGATCAGAACTTCTTGATTAAGGCTAGGCTCAGAATTAGGATTAGAACTTCTATAAACTGTTGTACTTTTATCCTTCTGATTTTCTGTTTATAAGAACTGAATAAATTGCTGATGTGCTGATTAATATGAGGAAAAGGTTGAAATGTAGCACATAACTTCTGATTTTCACTCACGGTTTTAGCACAATACAGAACTTCTGAGTTCTCCTCACTGTTTTAACACACAGAACTTCTATGATTTTCTCACTGTTTAAACACACTGAACTTCTGATGTTCACTCGCTATTAACATACACAGAACTTCTGATGTTCAATCATTGTCTTAACACATACTGAACTTCTGAGTTCTCTTCACTGTTTTAATACACAAAACTTCTAAGACTTTCTCATTGTTCTAACACTCAAAAGTTCAGCACATAGCAACCCAGAACTTCTGTGTTTTCCCTCTAACGTTTCTTGCAGGACCTCAGAGTGTATCAATCCAGAACTTCTGACGCTTCTTTCTGAACCACAGCGCGCCCGACATTAGAACTTTTGACCCCCTTTTTTTTGCTTTCAGCAACATGCTAATTCTATCTCTCATTATTTCCCATTTTTTTAATCATTTTCAATATTAATACCCTTTTATTAATATAAAAAAGACATAAAAATATCTTCTTTTTATTAATTCATTAAGACAAAAAACCATTTTCAAAACAAGTCCTTTTTCTTTCTTGCATTGTACATTTCAATATGTTGTAATAGTTAATTAGGATTTAAATTCTTGCAACCCCCATTTGTAAATTTGTACCCCCATACCTAAATGATGTAATAGCGTAGGACCTTTACATTTCCATAATTTATTGCTTTCAAACATAAATGCTAGTAATTAGGGTGTGTATGGAAAGACATAAAATCAACAAATAGATAACCATAATCAAGATTAAATGCATGAAGATCAAACACACTATTCACACATGAACCCTTAGGGTAATCTAACTTGTTGCCTATCAAAAAATAGTCATGTCCCTCGAACATGGACATTTTAGCAAAGACTCTCGATAAAAGATCGTAGTCCCTCGATGACCCTCGATGTTGCCTTCGGTGAACGATCTAGTCCCTAAAACGAAATTACTAAAACGTCCCATAAGTTGCCTTCTATGACTATACAAACGTCCCACGCCCGTCCCTTCACATCCAACGATGGGGATTCTTACCAAAACAATGGTAAGATAGCAACATCTAAAGGAGGAGGAAAAGAACATCTAAGACCTTTTGAGTAAGTAGATTCGCTCCTAATTGCTCGCTTGCTCACGACCAAACATTTTACTCCAACACTTTCATATTAAAACCTTTTCAAAAGACAAAAGCATTTTTGTATATGTTCTTATAAAGACGAGAACCATTACAAAAAAACATCTTTTCAAGAGCACTTTCAAAAAAAACACCACACAAACATTTATTTGAACTATTTTCAAAACAAATACTTTATATACATTCTTATGAACGAGAATCATTACAAAGTTTGCCTTAACGATGACGCCTTTTCAAAATACTTTAAAAAACCACACAAAGCACTTTTTCAAACAAAAGCAAGTGATCTAGCAAGAAACTAAGAGCCCATGGAAAACCATGGATGGAAAGGGTGCTAATACCTTCCCTTTTCATAATCTACCCCCGAACTCAAGAAAACATCTCAAAGGTCTTTCCTGTTCTTTTCAGCCTTTCCTTTTGGATAAAAGAAAAGTCAGTGGCGACTCTTGCTAAACCGCAACATTTGCGATCAAACGCAAAATAACCAAGTCAGTTATCCCACCGCGTTACAACATACAAAACACATATAGCACAATCTCGTTTATTTTGAGAATATCATTACGCAATACATTTCATCCATCATGACATTGCATACAACTAACTCTTTACCTTTTTAGGAAAGATCAATCAACAAATATCATCAACTATGTATATGACCTGACAGTCTTCTCGAAAGCTGCATCTGACGAAGGGGTATTTCATCATTTTTCTCAGTAGTTAAAGATAATTCAAGACCTCTACTGGTTCAGCTTAAATCAGTCAATAATTTATCTTGATTTATTTTTCGGTAGACTTCTTTCTCTGGTTCAGCTAGATTGACCCCAAGATTTTGCTGATTTATTTTCAGTTAAAGATAATTCAAGACCTCTACTGGTTCATTTTAAATCGATCAACGATTTATCCTGATTTGTTTTCCGATAGACTTCTTTCTCAGGTTCAGCTAAATTGACTCGAAGATTTTACTGATTTTGTTTCCAGTTAAAGATAATGTGAGACCCCTGCTAGTTCAGTTTAGATCGATCAATGATTTATCCTGATTTGTTTTCCAGTAGACTTCCTCCACTGGTTCAATTTAAATTGACCAATGATTTATCCTGATTTGTTTCTAATAGACGCTTCCTCTGGTTCAGTTAAAGTCGCCAAGGATTTATTCTGATATTTCTTCCAGTTGAAGTCAACAATTATTTAGGACGACATCTATAATCCCATCTCTGACAACTCTTCATCACTTCTCCAAATGGCATCTATAAGCCCATTCCCAGTATACTCAACCAATAATATTACTTTTTGCACATGAGAGTGCAAATTTATGGGGACTTAAGTGTTCAATCATCTTCTACCTTCAAGTCACGAATGGCAGACATTCCAATCTAACTCTTTAGGTTTAAGAAGATTGAACAAGGGCAGTTGTTGTACCCCAAAATATTCCCTCCCAATTTTCTTAAAGCATTCTTTCAAGGCTCTTCAAATGGTTGAAACACTCAAGGTTTGATTAGACAAGGTGCTCCTCCTAAACCAAAGACCCATAACTAGGGTTTGGAATTTCTCAAGGAAATTTGGTTTGAAAAGGTATCAAATGGCTTCTACAGTTCTTCATAGGTCCTCAATAAGGTTCATGTCAAGTTTCAAGCCCTACATCAGAAGATTGCTCAGTCAATGGCTCAAATGCTTGAAAATCAACTATATTGATCAAAAAGTCAACTATGGTCAGCATACAATCAAACTTCAAGATTTTTGGTCAACATCCACATTTTGAAGTGATATTCATCATTTTATCAAGGGTTGATCATGATTCCCCATGGAAAGTCCTCAGATCATCAAAAGTCAAGAATTGCCAAATTAGGGTTTTCCTTAGGAGAAGTCAACTGAACTTTGACCATGCATAACTTTCTCATGCTTCATCAACTTTTTCCAAACCAAAGCCCATTTTGAAGAAAATTATATTATCTACAACTTTTTTATTATTTTCAAGTCCAAAAAATACTTCATTTGGAAGATATGATCTCATACATTATAGGTCATTTTCAAAAAGTCAATAGAAGACACTTTTTGTCATGGCAACTTACATCAAGATAATATCTTCAAATGCAAAAATGATTAAAAGAGAAAGTGTAGCAGACATCTTGGGATTTTCAAAAAGTCCAAGATCATCTTCAAAAAGCGAAAATTGTGCAAGTTATGAGTTACACAATTTGGGCAATTTTAAAGAAATACATGAAATCTCAATTGAGCAAATTTGTGTTTTTAATTTACTGGGCCTAACTTTTTAGAGTTAAAACATACTCATGACATATCTAAGAGCCTCTAAAACTATCCATGCATTATTTTGATTTTGATTTTGATTTATTTGATTTTTTTTCATTAAAATATAAAAGAAATCAAGTGAAATATTAAACAAATGGATCAAGGCTTAAGTGGGCTTCATTTGGATCATTCAAGAGGCCCAAATTCGTGAAAGGTACATCACAAATGACCAGGTTCATGTAGAAAACGAAAATGGCAAGGGATCACAAAGTTTGGAAACTTTTCAAAACATGATTTTTGTTTTAAACCATGGTTTAATGATGGGATTTCTTGCCATGTTGGTGGCTTTAATGGTGTGATTCTTTACCATATTGATCTAGACTCATACTCCTCTATGAATACACAACATTGCAAGCTTAAAGGGGAGAAAAAAATATTGCAAAGAAATCTTCACAAAATTCTCAAGAAAAAATTCTGAAAGTTGCAAAACTCATAACTGCATTCCCAGATGTGATCAGTCCAAACCAGTGATCAAATCATATCCCTGAGGCTCCCAGGAGTTGAACCAGGCCGATACCCAATCCCTTCCACGTCCAAAACTCCCACATCTGACCATACCGGTTTGGTAATGTTTTAATTCCTCGAACTCTCTAATCATGTGAGTTAAAGTAATTCTATGTATACATCCATGTTGTTATCAATATTTAGAATGGATCTAACGTCTCACATGTAAGGTTTGATGCAGAAACACTAAAATTCCATTGTTAGGGCTCAAAAACCATTGAGTTTCAGATCTTACTCTATAGGCAGTTTCAGGCCAAACTAATGCCATATTTGAACTCGCAGCATGCGATTTAGGTCCAAGTATTCGAGCTGTTTTTTTTTTGTTTTGCAGGTTTTAAAAAAAATACATCATCAAAGAAGATGGTGTTTCTCCCCCATGTCTTGCTACAACGCCTAGGCCAATGTTGTTGGGCTTAGGAGATTTCAAATCTCTGCACCCCCCTAATTACTTGTTTTGCAGCTTGGCCCAATTTAATTTTTTGTCTTTTTCTTTTGTTTCAATTAATTTCTTTTTCCTAAAAATCATAAAATCAAAATTACAAAAATAATTAGACTTAGATTTTCATTAATTAAATTAATTTTAATTATTTCATTTGTAATCACTTTTAAAAAAAAAATTAATTAATCAATTAGAATTAGGTTTTCTTTTTCTTAATTTAATTTAAATATTTTCCTAAAACAAATAAAAACAATAAAAACATTTATTTTATCACTTAGAAATTTTTCTTAGGTTTTTTCTCCATCCTTTCATTTTTCTTTCTTTCTTCCCCCGCACGTCTATTTATTTATTCGAATTATTTTTTATAATTATGTAATTGTATAAATGTTGTAATAGTTTTAATTAGGACTTTTACACTTTTCTTTCCCCCCGTTTTGGTTTGTAATTCCTCCACCCCAAAGCCTTGTAATAGTGTAGATTTAAATTCCCACATCTTTATTTTTGTACTAATATTAACGGTTAGATGAATGCTAATAGGCTTGTATGAAAAGACTAAAACAAATGTTAGCAAACATAACATCCAAAGATAAATTACTGAAACACAACACACTCGCACAGGCGCACCTATAAAGTACCTCCCTTGTTGCCTTCAGAATAAAAAATCACGACTCTCGAACGTAAGAGATTTTAGTGGTGACCCTTTGGTTTAAAGATCATAAGTCCCTCGATGACCCTTTCGAGATTTCCTCGGTATATGATCTTAAAACCTTAGGGTAATTACTAAAGCATCTTACTAGTTGCTTTTGTGACTGTACGATGACCCTCGCCCATCCCTCAAAAATCCAACGATAGGGCTACCTACTCACTAATAGTAGGATAACACTGTCTAAAAGAAAAGAGGAAAAGAATAAACCTTTCGAATAGGTAGGTAGCTCCTAGTTGGTTGCTCATAAAAACAATCAAAAACAATTTTTTCACACATACACAAACTCTTTTCTAAATATTTTCAAAGACAAAAAACACTTTGTATACGTTCTCACCGAAACGAGAAACATTACAAAGTTTGCCGCAATAAGGCATTTTTTCAAAATATCTTCAAAACACACTTACACAAAAATAATTTTAAAAGTGAGATAGCAACTAAGAGCCCATAGATAACTACAGATGGAGAGGGTGCTAACATCTTCCCTTTCCATAACCTACCCCCTTATTCAGAAAATTCTCTTGAAAGGTCTTTCTTGTTCTTTTCACCCTTTCCTTTGTTGGATAAAAGAAAAGTCAGTGGCGACTCTTGCTAACCGTAACATTGCAATAAAATGAAAAACCAGTAAAGTCAGTTCTCCCACCGTATTACACATACTAAATCTTCTTCCACATCTCTTTAGCTGGAATGCATGAGGGTTCCAATCGATTGTTTCTACTTTCTTCCCCAATGAGATGATAAGAAGTCTAGATTGAGTATTCTCCACCCTTTTAATGGTGCCATATTAATTTTTCTTCTAGAAATCTAAGTGACTGAGGTATGCTAGCTATTTGTTGTGCTTCAAATTGGTCGAAACAAGCCTCGATCAACTCCAAATTCCAGATGTCAAGGTCCTGATCAATAAGTTTGCAAACTCTAGCATCCATGTCCATATATTTCCTTTGGATAAGAGGTTTAAAGCCTGTATTTGAGGGCGTCTAATTGTCGAGCAAAATTTTCACCTTCTCTTCATTCTTGATTCACCATCTTGAATCCTTTGAGATTAGCTATTTGGCACTGAGGATATTTCTCCAGGCATAGCTTGGGGAAAACCCAATTTTTTCCTCTGAAATGTGACACCTAGGATACTACCTCCCTTTGAAATACCTATCAAACAACGATTAATCACATGTGAGAAGAATCCAATAATGTTTTCCTAGTAATGTTTGCCTCATAAGTTGATGCTGAAATCCCTAATCCCTCGAAATCCCATACCTCATACTCCTTTTTCCAGGGCCAATATTTTCGAGCTCATCGGGTGGAATTTTATTTAAAAATTCGTCAAACCCCACCAAAATTTTGCCAGCAAGGTTTCAATTTTGTTATAGCTTCTCTCAGGAGGTTTATAAAAACTCATGATGTAGCTTCAGATTGTGTGTGCTACTGTTTTGATTAAGACCTTTTTCCTAGGTCTAGATAAAAAGTTCTATTTCCATCCTTTAATTTTATTCTACACTCGACCAATGACGATTAAGAATATTTCCTTCTTCAATCTACCAAACAATATGGAAGCCCCAAGTATTTGGAGTGGACGAGCACAATATTTACCCCTATCTTATTAAATATCATATCTTTTTCTTCATTACACAAATTTCAAATGTAAGAATCCTCTGACTTCTCCAAATTTACCACTTTCCCTGAAGCATCTCGGTATCTTATAAGGGTTTACAAGATACAATCAGCTTCAATGAAATTGGCTCAAGCGAACACCAAACTATCGTTTGCAAAGAAGAGGTGGGAAATGATTGAGGCCTTCCTTGCTGCCTGAACGCCATGGATGTTCTTAGCTTTCACTTCCCTTTTCAGTAATCTAGAGATGACATCTGCACTTAGGATAAACAGGTAATGGAAGAGTGGGTATTCTTGGCGGAGACCCCTCTCAGGCAATAATTTACTGCTTGGCTGCCCATTAATGAGAAGTTGGTAAGATACTAAAGAGATGTACTTCCTGATTAACTAAACCATTGAACTTGAGAATCCCATAGATTCATGAACTCCAATGACAAAGTCCAACTCATACATGTCATAGGCTTTGGACATATCAAGCTTGAGGGCCACTGTTCCTTTTTTTCTATCTTATTTTTCTTCATCCAATGGAAACATTCCATAGCTATGGATGCATTGTCTTTGATCAACCTATCTTTCAGAAACATACTTTTCTCCTCGTCAATGATATTATGGAGGACATTTTTTAATTTTTTTGCTATAATTTTCATATTTACTTTCATGATTATGTTGGAATGTCTGATATTTCTGAAATCCTTTGAGGAGATTGGATTTTTCTATTTAGGGACCAGGGAAGTGAAAGTGTTGTTTAACTTCGCTGGGTCTTTATTATTGTTGAGGATATCAAGCAACAATTTTATCACATCCCTTATGTAACACCCTTATAATCCCTTGATAACACGAAATTGTATCGTTTATTTTCCATGAAATTTACCCGTTATGTATTATTTTGACCCGATTAACTCCCGAATATTTCGAGTTTGTCATTACTTTTTACAGGTATTCATAACTCAGCTCAAAACAGAAGAAAACATGAAACAATGCAAGAAAGCATCAAAAGAATAGAAGAAAAAGATAAATCTGTCAAGAATTACAGATTTTGTAGCTGTGACGGTCGTAACACATTTGCCACGACCGTAAGCCATCATGAAGCGTGTTACGACCGTAACACATCTGCCACGACCGTAACACGGAGAAACACCAAACCTGCTCGTAACGCCTCAGTGACGACCGTAATGCGCATACCAGTTATTTGAAAGTGCAGATCATGGCAAAGCAAAACAGAAGGAGTTTTCAAACTCCTAATTTCTCTCCAGTCAAACTCCACGTTCACCACTTCTTCCTCAACTACCCACGTTCCTACATTTGTGGATATTTTTAAGGAAAGCTTCGTTACAAGTCTTCAAGCCAACTGCCAAATTCATTCTTCTATAAATACCTCAACATTCAACGTTAGAGGCACAGAGCATATTACAGTTTACTTGTGCGGAAGCTCTGCCGAAATCAAAACCATTATTCCTTCAGTTGTTATTTTTCTGCATTCGTTTATTTCCGTTCTTTTAATTTCATTGCCCAAATAATAATTTCCAACATCAGGAAATTATTATTATAGTTTAGGATTTATTATTCAAGCCTCAGAATTTGTCATATTACCGATACCAAGTCCGAGTTTCCGATTTGTGGAAGAGGGATTGAAGTATTGGCTTTATTTTCAGGTTTCTATTTTGCAATTGTATTACATACCTTTTAATTAATTAATGCAAGTTTAATTTATTATTTATAATGTCCAATCTATATTTGTTTGTTTTTATTTCCCGTACGTTCATTATAATTTCCATGGCTAGCTAAACCTTTAGCGTCGGTATGGGATAGTAAGAGACATTAGGCATCTGATCAAACTTAGGCTAAAACTTTAATCAACTTAACTCTGGTTATAACTTTTTGTGCTTAAAAATAAAACCTTTGTTACGAAAGTAAGAAGAGTAAATAGGTTAGATCGAGACCACGAAAGTGTGAGGTTTTTAACCGGATAGCTAAAGTTAGGCATTTGATTTAAATACAGTGAAAGCGCTTTAAACCAAATTAGAATTAATTAAGTTTCCAAAAAATACTTCTAAACACTTATAGGCTAGCGAAAGCAGGTATAGGGCTTTAGACGTATAATCCGAGATAAGACCATGAAAGTGTGAGTTGAGGGTTTTTAAACTGATTAATTCTACAGATAAACCAAGTTGACCATCCTTATATGCCTAGGTCCGATTAGATCCTTTAGGTCGACTTTATTGCATACCGACCATTTCATTTTATAATTACTTTAAAATCAATTAGTTTACCTTCCTTAACCTTCCCAAAACCAAACGTGACAATTTCCGCCTTAGCTAAACTAGCATTACTTTCCCGCACTAGAGTGATTACAAAGTCCCTGTGGATTCGACAATCTTTTATTACTACCGCGATAGGCTGTGCGCTTGCAGTTAAGATACTGTTAGACATTAGGTCGATCGCAGACACATCAAGTTTTTGGCGCCGTTGCCGGGGACTTTAGTTTAGTCACTAGTGTAATCTGAAAACAACACTGTCTA
Source organism: Vicia faba (assembly GCA_948472305.1). NCBI lineage: Eukaryota > Viridiplantae > Streptophyta > Magnoliopsida > Fabales > Fabaceae > Vicia > Vicia faba. The sequence goes on along the minus strand of CATIWC010000619.1, from coordinate 165,265 downwards.
GACTAAGGCAACTTTTTATATTTCCCTCTGTTGTATGCCAAACACTCGTTCTCAAAACGAGCCTTTGCATTTACAAATTAACGATATCGAGCGTTACTTAAGATTAAGACGCCGAATTCAAGAATACCGATCTCTCAATAATCTTCCTCCGACTAAAATTCCTGATATCCCGTTATCGGAATCTATCGAAGAATCGACAATGGCTGACGTACCAAATCCGCCTCGCACTCTTAAGGACTACGCAGTTCCTTCACAAGCGGAGCCTCACAACAGCATTGTCGCCCCTGCTATCGCTCGAAACGATTTCGAGCTGAAACCTTCGCTTCTATCCGCCGTTCATCAGAACCAATTTTCTGGAGCTCCTACTGACGTCCCTAACCTACATCTGTCAGTGTTTGTGCAGTACGCAGACACTGTAAAAGCGAATGGTGTAAACCCCGAGGCGATACGATTGCGCCTATTTCCTTTTTCTTTAAGAGACAGAGCCCGAGCCTGGCTCCAATCCCTTCCTTCAAATTCAATCACCACATGGGATGAATTGAAAAAAGTCTTCTTGGCTAGATATTTCCCACCAAGCAAAACTGCTATGCTTAGAGCTAACATCAACGGTTTTCGACAAAAAGATAACGAATCACTTTTTGAAGCATGGGAACATTACAAGGATATGATTAGACTCTGTCCTCATCATGGTTTAGAATAATGGCTAATCATTCATACGTTTTATAACGGTCTGTTGTATAACACAAGAATGACTATAGACGCCCCTGCTGGTGGCGCACTGATGGATAAACCATATGCCGAAGCAAATCAACTTATCGAAAGTATGGCCCAGAACCACTATCAATGGGGAAGCGAAAGAGCTAATGTGGAGAAATCCCAAACCAAAGGTGGAATGTCTGAAGTGAATATCCTGGACCAAGTCAATGCTAAAGTGGAAGCTCTTACCCAAAAGCTAGAAAACCTTACCACTGCTCCTGCAGCTACCGTGGCTGCAGTTGTCCAAACTTACGATCTATGTGGTCTTCAATCATATCTTGCTCCAGAATGCCCACTTCTAACAGGAGTTCCAGCTGAACAAGCAAACTATGTACAAGGGAACCCCTATAGCAATACCTATAACCCAGGCTAGAAAAATCATCCGAACTTTTCATACAAAAGTAACAACGCGTTATACGCGCCTGTACAAGCTCCTGCCACACCACCCGGTTATCCAAAAGCTATCCCAAATCATCCTGGTAATGGACCTAATTCTCCTAGGAAATCTAACCTAGAAATCATGATTGAACACTTCGTTGCTTCCCAAGCTCAGACTAATAAAGACGTTATGAATCAAAATTTACATACTAATGAGCAGATAAAACAATTAGCTAGCAAGGTTGATGCTTTAGCCACCCATAACAAGATGCTTGAAACGCAAATTTCACAGGTAGCTCAACAACAAGCACCTACTGCGGCACCGGCTGGAATTTTTCCTGGTCAACCACAGCCCAACCCGAAAGGACATGCTAATGCTGTGATACTGAGAAGTGGAAAAGAACTCGACGGAACTGTTGACCCGAGACTAGAAAATCCAGCCATGTACCAAAAGCAGAGCGAGCCGCCTGAACAAGCCAATGAACCTAGAGAAAAAGAAAAGGAAAGCGAAACGCAAGAGGCAGTGGAGCAAGAGAAGCCTTATGTACCTCCACCACCTTATAAACCACCAATCCCGTATCCTCCGAGACTTACAAATTCCAAAACGATGGGCCAGTTCAAGAAATTCGTTGAACTTCTGAAACAACTCAATATAACAATACCTTTTACAGAAGCCATCACTCAGATGCCCTTGTACGCTAAATTTCTTAAGGAAATCCTATCCAACAAGAAGAAGATAGAGGATAACGAAACAGTTACACTCACTGCCGAGTGTAGCGCGATCATTCAAAACAATATGCCTCCTAAGCTAAAAGACCCAGGTAGTTTCTCTATACCTTGTAATATTGGAAAATTTGTCATAGACAAAGCTCTATGTGACTTAGGAGCAAGAATTAGTGTCATGCCCTTATCTATCTGCAAAAAGCTAGAGATGGGAGAACTCAGACCCACGAAAATGTCCGTCCAATTAGCCGACCGATCGGTCAAATACCCTGTAGGTATACTGGAAAATGTTCCAGTTAGAATAGGTCAATTCTATATCCCTACCGATTTCATCATCATGGACATAACCGAGGACTCAGTTACCCCTATCATATTAGGAAGACCATTCCTAGCCACAGCTGGAGTATAATTGATGTAAAGAAGGGCAGATTAACATTCAAAGTCGGAGAGGAAAAAGTGGAATTCATCCTCACTCAATTTCTACAAGCACCCGCCATGAATGACACATGTTATTTACTCGATATTATAGACGAGTGCGTGAGAGAAATGGAAGTTGAACAAACCACATATTCCGAAATAATGAAAATTGAAACCCCTCTGATATTCGAAGATGACAATTGGCGAGAACCATATAAAGATGACAGTCTAAGCGAAAGTCTAGCACTTACACCCGATCATATGCCATGTTCCAAGAAACCAAAACTAGAATTGAAAGTTCTACCTAAAAATCTACGATACGAATTCCTTGATACTGAACAAACTCGACCTGTAATAGTGAATTCCAGTTTAGGAATGCTCGAAACTCAGAAACTTTTAGACGTTCTAAGGAAATACCCTACTGCGTTAGGTTACAACATATCAAACTTAAAAGGAATTTGTCCTTCAATTTGTATGCACCGTATTCTATTAGAAGAGGATTGCAAAACCTCTCGAGAACCTCAAAGAAGAATCAATCCGATTCTAAGCACTGTAGTCAGAGATGAAATCAAAAAGCTAATGGAAGCTGGAATTATATACTCGATCTCCGACAGTAAATGGGTTAGCCCAGTGCATGTCGTACCTAAGAAAGGAGGTGTCACTGTCGTGAAAAACGCACAAGGAGAATCGATAACACAAAGAGTAGTTAGTGGACACAGAGTGTGCATTGATTATCGAAAACTGGACAAAGCTACTCGGAAAGACCATTTTCCTTTACCCTTTATTGATCAAATGTTAGAACGATTAGCCAAACACTCCTATTTCTGCTATTTAGACGGTTATTCCGGATTTTTCCAAATTCCGATTCACCCTGATGATCAAGAGAAGACTACATTCATGTGTCCCTATGGAATGTTCGCGTACAGACGAATGCCATTTGGATTATGTAATGCTCCCGCAACTTTCCAACGATGTATGATGGCCATCTTCGTAGATTTCATTGACAACATCATGGAAGTGTTTATGGACGACTTCTCTGTGTGTGGACAAAGCTTTGAAGGATGTCTATCTAATTTAGAAAGTGTTTTAGAACGATGTGTAAAAGTAAACCTTGTGCTCAACTGGGAAAAATGCCATTTCATGGTCAGAGAAGGAATCGTACTTGGACATGTTATTTCTAATAAAGGAATTGAAGTTGATAAAGATAAGATAGAAGTGATTAAAGAACTCCAACCACCAAAGACCGTTCGAGAGATACGAAGTTTTCTAGGACACGCCGGTTTTTACCGACACTTTATTAAAGATTTCTCGAAAATTACAAAACCACTTACCGGTCTATTAATGAAGGATGCTGAGTTCATATTCGATGGCGATTGTATTAAATCTTTTGAAACCCTTAAAGCCGCACTTATTTCTGCACCAATCATGCAACCGCCCGATTGGAGGTTACCTTTCGAAATCATGTGCGATGCAAGTGATTACGCTGTAGGCGCAGTTCTTGGACAAAGGAAAGATAAGAAACTTCACACAATTTACTATGCCAGCAGAACGCTAGACTCAGCTCAGATGAACTACGCCACCACTGAAAAATAACTCTTAGCCGTGGTCTTCGCGCTTGACAAATTCCGTTCTTACCTTGTAGGAGCAAAAATCATCATTTACACGGACCACGCTGCTATCAGATATTTACTTGCCAAGAAAGATGCAAAACCCAGACTTCTCCGATGGATCTTACTTTTACAAGAATTCGACTTGGAAATTAAAGATAAGAAAGGAACCGAAAACGTCGTAGTGGATCATTTATCCCGTTTAGAAGGTATAAAACCCGAACAAGTGCCAATTAACGACGATTTTCCGTATGAACATCTAATAGCACATATGATAAGCGACCTAGATCAATTGGATTTAAATAAACCAGAAGCTAAAGAAGTCGTGGAAGCCATCGACATGACCATAGGATTCCCTTGGTATGCTGACATCGTTAATTATTTAGCTGTCGGAGCGCTTCCTCCTGACTTAACTTACCAACAGAAAAAGAAATTCTTCCATGATCTCAAGAGTTACTATTGGGACGAACCACTTTTATTTAAACGAGGACCTGATGGAATTTTTTGCCGGTGTATACCCGACGAAGAAATAGAAAATGTCATTTCCCATTGTCATTCATCTCCTTATGGCGGACATACTAGCACCTCTAAAACGTGTGCCAAAATTCTCCAAGCCGGCCTTTTCTGGCCTAACCTATGGAAGGATGTCCACGTCGCCGTTAAAAACTGTGATCGATGCCAATGCACCGGTAATATCTCAAGACGCGATGAAATGCCTCAGAAAGGAATACTTGAAGTTGAAGTCTTTGATGTTTGGGGAATAGATTTTATGGGACCTTTCCCATCTTCTTTTGGAAACAAGTTTATACTCGTCGCTGTCGATTACGTTTCAAAATGGATCGAGGCAATAGCTTCTCCTACAAATGACACACGAGTAGTGATAAATCTTTTCAAGAATATAATTTTCCCGCGTTTTGGTGTTCCCCGACTTGTTATCAGTGACGGTGGATCTCATTTTATTTCGAAGATATTTGATAAATTACTATCTAAATATGGAGTGAAACACCGCGTAGCAACACCTTATCATCTGCAAACTAGCGGACAAGTCGAAGTTTCGAACAGAGAGATTAAACAAATTTAGAAAAAACTGTCGCGATATCTCGAAAAGATTGGTCATCCAAGCTTAACGAAGCTTTATGGGCTTATAGGACGGCTTACAAGACTCCTATCAGAACTACACCTTTCAAACTTGTTTACGGAAAATCATGTTATCTCCCGGTAGAATTAGAGCATAAAGCTTATTGGGAGATAAAGACACTTAATATTAATTACACTGCTGCTGGCGAGAAACGAATCCTCGATTTACATGAACTGGAAGAATTAAGACTAGACGCTTACGAAAACGCTAAAATATACAAAGAACGAACTAAAAAATGGCACGATCAACGTTTATCTCGGAAAGAATTTAGTGTGGGAGATGTCGTACTTTTATTTAATTCTAGACTTAGAATCTTCCCTGGAAAACTTAAATCTAGATGGTCCGATCTTTTTAAAATTACAAGAGTTTTTCCTAGCGGAGCGGTAGAAATTAAGGATAGAAATAGCGCCCCGTTTATTGTAAACGGGCAGCGGTTAAAACAATATCATCGTATAGATAATAGAGATTATACGAATAAGCTTACACTCGTAGAACTGCACCCTATTTCTCCCAACTAATCTTTCACTAGGTATTTCGTCAGGCTTATGACGTTAAAAACAACGCTTCATGGGAGGCAACCCATTTTATTTATTTTTACCTGCTATTTTGTTTGTATTATTTGTTTTTGCTTGCTATATAAGTATTTTTCATTTTTTTAAACTTTTATGAAATTGCTGCTGATTTCAAAACAATTTTACTTGCCACAGGATTTCTGAATAGTCTTTTTCTCTTTACTTTCTCCTCTACTCTGTTTCCCCGCTTTGTTTTTGCTATGGCTCCTCCACAGAACTTTATGGAAACCACCTTTAGAGGTAGAAACCAACGAAGAAGATTTGAGGCTTTGTCTCAGCGAGACATCAGTTTAACCCTGTATCATGATGAACCCACTATGGACTCTTTAGGCATTACTGACAGTGTTTACTACATATTTAACCAGTTGGGATGGGAGAAAGCCCACCTGAAAAATAGGTTTATCACTTACCGAGAGCTTACCCTTGAGTTCTTGAGTTCTCTAGTTTACATCCCTGAACACGGTGTTGGAGCCCGAAAAGGAATCATTACCTTCAGACTTTTTGGTATTGAGTTTGTTGTACCCCAAAATTTGCCCTCCCATTTCCTCAACATTTTCTCATCACAAGACCTTTGAAGATCAAGATCCAGTTAGGGTTTCCTCTGCTCAAGACTTCTCCTTGCACTGTGGACTCAAATTAGGGTTTGTGTTTGCCTAAGGATGTTTTGACCTAAAAAGCCTAAGATGACGTTCATGCTTCACATTGGACTCCCAAGTTTACCCTCACCAAGTTTCAAGTCTTGATTCCAAGTTTTGCCCAGTCAATTGGACAGTTGACCTAGAAATCAGCTGTATTGGGGAAAAAGTCAACTGTGGCCAATTGACAGTCAAATCTCATGAAATTTGATCCACATCAACATTATGAACTCATATGGACCATTTGATCAAGTTTGGATCACAATTCCACAAGAAATTTGATCAGATTACCAAAAGGGCAAAATGGTCATTTTTAGGGTTTTGACTGCACAAAGGCAATTTTTGACTGTTTGACCTAGCCAATGGCAAACCAAGTTCACATATGGACTCAAGGACTCAATGAAATGGTCTTGACACATTCATCAAGCTCAAAAGATCCCAAGTACACAAGATTGACAGTTGAATTTCCCAGTCAATTGATCAATTTTGACTGTACACTGAAAAGTCAAACCTTGACTTTTTGGTCAAAGTCAAGAGTCAAGATTCATTTTTCATCAAAACATGCCAAATCATGAAACTTGTTCACCAAGAAATCACAAAATGCAAATTAGGGTTTGAAAATGGAATTTTTCATAACTTAGAATGTTTCTAAGTTATGAAAAACCCTAATTTTTTCCCAACTTTGCCCCATCTTTTCACCAAGATCCATTTGGATTCAAACAAAAGTCAAAACATGAAAGTTGTAGCTTGTTGCATAATCTACAACTTTGATTCACAAAGTTTTCTCATTTGAAGCTTGTATCTCAAGTTACAATTTTTTGAATAAGGGCACTAAACCATTTTTAACTTAGTGAAATTTTAACCTATTTTGACAAGGTTTTCTACCCCACTTCAAGGCCACTTTTCATACCCTTCCACTTGGAATTTTTATTTGCATTTCAAAGAGGGATTGTAGTAATAATTCCAAGCTTTCCAAAATGTCCAAGAACTTCTCAAACAACCTCATAACTTGAGAGATTCGAATTTCACAAGTTGGCAAAAATTCACTTTTGTTCTTCATCAAAACATGTTCATAAACTTGCAAATCTGAACTTAGCTTGCTTTATGCTTGATTACAGGTCCTTGAACCATTCCATACTCAATAATTTAATGCATATTCAATGTGTTAAGACCATGTTCTTTGTGTTCTAACATTGCATAGTGGATTAATCCTAAACTAGATAAAGTGAACTTTCCATTTTTGAAAAGATTAACTTTATGTCCAATTGCAAATCAAGAAGGTACAAGCAAAATCCTTTTGGCACAAGATTATGGGCAAATTGCTCTGATCAAGAGAGGCTTATGCAGCAGGATTAGAGGTCCCCTACTGACCTAAAACATCAAGTGGCATTTTGTTGCTTAACATAGAAGAAAAGTCCATAACTTGTGCCATCTCTCATCTCAGCTTAAGCACACAAGAAAGAAGTTATCAAACACATTACACATAACATATCCAAGCTTTTGCACGAGTCCTAGACCTCTCAAGCACCCTCCATCTCAGAATCACCTTGAAACTGCTCAAACAGGGGAACCCCTGCAGATTGAGTGCTATCTCTCAATCCCTTCGAGCATTCTTGTCCAAACCTGTTCCTCTACCTTCCTTACAACATATGCAAGCTAACCATGGCCTAAAACCTGACCTGTAATCACCCTAACAGTTTCCACCATTTTCATTTTTTCCTTTTGCAGTTGAAGTTCCATAGCTTGATTCAGAAGCTCTCAAGACAAAGTAAGCATTGAAAAAGCATCCCTGGACCTCAAGGAAGCTTTTCCAATCATTACCTTGCACTAGAAGTTCCTCATTCTCCAGATAGAAGTTCAACTGCACAGGTAAAACTTTGAACTCGTATCTCTCTTATCATGCATCTTTAGTCTTAAGTTTGTGAAGAAACAAGGTTCTACTCATAGCCCTGAACATGTACATATCTTTACATTTCATTTCTTTTGCCTGAGTAGGGAGAATTTGTAGTTTAAAAATGGCAGAAAAATTAGGTTAGGATTTGGGGGAGGAGAAATTCTCCCTCATCTTAGAGAGTTAGGTCAAGTTCCATACATGGTTAGAACCGTCTCTTCATGCTGAACATTTGTTGTGTTATGAGTTTTTGCTAAAAAGCCAGGAATCAAGAGTTAGAAGAAGCTGAACATGGCGCGCGTTTTTCAAACATTTGTGCTGGAGGTTGAAGACAGTGAGCTTTGGGCTGGACCTGTGCATTTTTTCTTATTCACACCACTTAATTGCTATTACACCCCCTGAGCCCATTTGCTTCATTTTTGACTCTTTTTGACTTTTTCTTTTTTGATTGACTTTGTTTATTTTTTCTCATGACATTAAAAAACTAAAAATATTTTTTCCATCATTTTTTGAATATATGGCATATTTATTTGATTTATTTCTTTTGTTTGCATATAAATATTGTATATATACTATTATTAGAATAAATAGAAAAATATTGTAAATACATTTTTTTTATTATTTTTTACCTTCTGAAAATATTTCACATAAAAAATACTCTTTTTATTTATTTTATTAAAATATTAAATAAATATTTATTTTGTGTATAATACATATTTAAGACTTAATATAAATATAGATATATGTTTATTAATATATTCAAGTTAAAATATAAAAATACTTGAATTTTCCATTTTTATTAATATTTGATACAAAAAATATTTTTTTTCATAATATACTTCATTTTATTTTATTCTTATAAATAATAAATAAATAGTTGTATTAAATTAGATAATAATGCATTTTCTTCAAAATTAGGGTTTTTGCCCTAAATTCAAAATACTCCAAAGAATAATATATTTTTATTTTCTTTTCTCTTTTACATAAATAATATTTTTTTTCATACATATACAAAACATTTCTTTTTGCATCTTGCATTCTTATTTAATTTTTGTACATTATTTACATTGCAAATATTCAAAATGATGTAATAATTTAGATTTAAATTCTTGTCAATATCCCCATTTGAACATTTGTACCCCCTTTCCCATATTTGGTTTTGTAATAGCTTAGTAATTTTAATTTCGCACTTTATTGCTTTCTAATGATAACATGTTAGAATTAGGGTTTGTATGCGAAAAAACGATAAAAAAATAGTTTGACCTAATCTCAAGATAAACAAGCATGAAAATGGACACACAAATCACACTTGCACCCCCTAGGGTATTCCACTTGTTGCCTTCAAATAAATGGGCCATATTGTATGTTGAACTTCTTTGGGCAAAGCAAACAATTTGAATGATCATAGTCCCTCGATAAAACTTTTCAAAAACAAACAAAAACAAATGATCAAGTCCCTTAAAGAAAATTGCCCAAAGACATTTAACGCCGTTGCAATTATGGTCTAAACGATGACCCGCGCCTGTCCCTCTCACATCCTAACACAAGATTGTCCACCAAATACAATGGTGGAACAAACTTGTTAAAAGGGTTAAAACATAGCAATAGTCTTTTGAGAAATTTAGGAGTAGATAACCTCTTAGTTACTTGAATCAAACTTGCAAAACAAAACACTTGCCTAATTTCAAAACCACACAACACTACACTTTCAAAACAACTTTCAAAAAAACAAATGAAAACCTTTTCAAAAGACATACATCTTTGTATACATCCCCACATGGATCATTACAAAGGTTGCCACCACATTGGCATCTTTTCAAAACATTTTCAAAACCCACACACTCAAGCACCATTTAAAACAATTGAAAACAAAAGGCAAGTGATCTAAGCAAGTAACTAAGAGCCCATGGATAACCATGGATAGAAAGGGTGCTAATACCTTCCCTTTCTATAATCTACTCCCCGAACCCAAGAAAACATCTCAAAAGGTTTTTGCTGTGCTTTTTAACCTTTCTTTAGGATAAAATAAAAAGTCGGTGGCGACTCTTGCTAACCACAACATTTGCGAATACAAACGCAAAACCCAAGTCAGTTCTCCCACCGTATCACAGAACTGGCGACTCTGCTGGGGATTAGTTTTAAAAGTGGAGTAACCTTAGGGTTTAGATCACCTTTGTTTTCAATTGTTTGCTTTGTTTGCTTTTATATTTGTGGGCTTTGCATCGGAGTTTCATAGATCCTAACCCGGATCTGGGAAATACCCTTTTTAGGTAGCATAATCTGTGAGGGACCTGTCCGGCGTAGACCGACATGGGTGAAGCAGTGGCTACGTTGGTGTGGCATCTTAGTCCGTACCTATATCCCTTGTGTTGCAACGGGGAGAATATAGGTCTTCTAAGGGGTCATTAAGCACCAACCAACCTTAGAACCCTAAATTGACCAACTTGGCTATTAGGACAGTAGCAGTATGCTACACTCATTGAGGCTAAACTCTCGAGATGGTTCTGGCCGCGAGAAAAGATTGCGATGCTGGAGTTATGACCGATTGAGGGTAGCCAATGATTTGAGATCCTCTAGAACCCGGTTACTTCTGATAGGACAGGTTTTAACCAACAAAACCAAAAGAGGGTAATACCTGAAACTCATGCTGGCCTGAAACCTAAGGGTGTCTTGTGTGACTTGTGTGCCTTATTTGCTTATGTGAATACTTGTGGTGTGCTTCATCATAGCATCATGCCATCATACCATTGCATGCATCCTGTATAAAAGGCTAACCCATTTCAAAGACAAAAAGGTTTCATCTTTGCTCTGTTTTGTAGGACATCATGATGCCCGTGCGTAGAAATACTGTCCGGCTCAACTTTGTTCAACCACCAGTTTTACTCAAGGATCTGGTTGGAAGGATTCTAAACACTACCTCCTTCATCAACAGACATGGTTCTCTCCTTGGCTTGGTCACTGCAAAATGGGACCAACAACTGATAAGTGTTCTGACCCAGTTTTATGACCCTCTGTACCATTGTTTCACCTTTCAAGACTTCCAGCTGGTTCCTACCCTGGAAGAATTTTCTTATTTGCTTGGGATTCCTGTCTTGGAACAAACTCCATTCACTGGTTTGGAAAAGACTCCTAGGCCTGAGGAGATTGCTGCAATTCTCCCCTTGACCAAGGAAGAGGTTTTGTCCAACTGGGAAACTAGAAATGGGATCAAGGGCTTTTTGGTCAAATTTCTGGTTGGCAAGGCTAATGATTTCTGGAATGACTTGGACTTCAAGGCATATGAGGATATTCTGGCTCTTTTGATCTATGGTCTGGTATTGTTTCCCAACCCTGACACTTTTATCAGTATCCATGTCATAAGGATCTTCATGTCTCGGAATCCGATACCCACTCTTTTGGGAGATATTCTACAACAACTCTATGCTCGTACTGCTCGAAAACGGGGAACTCCGTGGTGTTGTGCTCCTTTGCTAGTAAGGTGGTTTATTTCGCACCTTCCTAAGTTCGTGCTGAAGAATGAAGAAGGAAAAGGTTGGGCTCGGAGGTTAATGTCTCTCACTGATAATGACATCACCTGGACTCTCAGAGGTTTGGATGAGGTAGCTGTTATTGACCGTTGCGGAGAATACCCTAATGTCCCATTGATTGGTATCCAAGGAGGAATCTCTTACAATCCGTGCTTGGCTCTCCGACAGTTTGGAAGAGCCAGAGGAGATGGGCCTCATGAAATGTTGGTTCCTCACTTCCATTTTGAGTTTCAGGCAGACAGTGACAAACTACGCCATGGATTCATTAGAGCTTGGGACAGAATCCACAAAGCTGACCCACATGAGTTGGGACCAAAGACTTCTCTACCAATGGAGCCCTATTGCAAATGGGTCCGCATCCGTGCTCAAAGGTTAGGTATGCCCTACGAAGCTGTTAGACCTCTCATTCTTGAAACTCCTGATGAAGATGGGGTTCCTCCAACTGTCCTCCCTCCTCAGATACCTACTGATTTTGACACCATGAAGAGATCTTGGGCGCAGCTAAAGGAAGAACGGGATTTCTATCGGGAAAAATTCAACGAGCAGGAACGGAAGATCCAGAGGCTGACCAAGCAATTGGAAGAAGAACGGGTCCTGAACAACTACATCAGCACTGAAAAGAGGAGGCCATGGGAGCATTGATGAGCTTTGATTGTTTCTTTTTGTAGTTTATTTCCCTTCCAGTATTTTTCATTCCTGTAATGCCTAAGGGCAAATTGTTGAACAATTGAAAATTTTAATCTAATGAAGTGTGTTTCCCTTTTTGTCTACAAAGTTGAATCTTGTTTGTCTTTGAAAACATAAAACATACGCATTCCATTGCACCATATGCATAACAGGTACCCTATTTCACAGGTTGCTTAATCTCCTTCGCTGTTTATTTTGCACAGTCATCATGAATCCAGACTCCTCCAGTGAGCAAGCAATCAAGGCCCTTCAGGCCCAAAGCACACAGTTTCAAGAGATGGTCCTAAGCCTAGCCCAAGGTCAGCAAGAGTTGAAGACTCTACTCCTGAAAAAGAAGAAGAAAAAGAGGACTGCATTGTTCAACACCGGACGCAGATTTGGGAACACACTCCATAATGAAGCTGATCCAACCACTTCTTCTGCTGAGAAAAACAGTCCCCAAGGGGGAGGGGCTCCTAGTCCCGCAGTCTCCGACAACGAGACGGACTATAACGACGAACAATACCCACCTGCTGCTGACAGGTACAAACAATTGGAGGACCGCTTGAGCGCCATGGAAATTCAGAATGTGCCGGGACTGGATTTTGGAGATTTGGGGTTATCTTCTGGGGTAGTAATTCCACACAAGTTTAAGGCGCCTGCCTTCGCCAAGTATGATGGGGTCTCCTGCCCAAAGCTGCATCTGAGGTCGTACGTAAGGAAAATCCAACCTTACACGGCGGACAAGAACCTCTGGATTCACTTCTTCCAAGATAGCCTCTCGGGGTCACAGCTTGAATGGTTCTACCAATTGGATGGAGCTAGCATCCGACACTGGGAAGATTTGGCAACCGCATTCTACAGACAATACCAATACAATTCTGATCTCGCTCCTACGCGTACCCAACTTCAGGGTATGTCTCTAGGAACGGGTGAAGGGTTCAAAGAGTACGCTCAAAAATGGAGAGATTTGGCTGGCAGGGTGCAGCCTCCATTGACTGATCGAGAGCTAGTTGATATGTTTCTAGGGACGTTGTCTGGTCCGTTTTTCAATCATTTGGTTGGTAACTCCTCCGCTGGGTTTACAGATTTAATATTGACGGGAGAAAGAATTGAAGCTGGCATCAGGTCAGGCAAAATACAAAAGGCTGCCTCCACAAGTGCTGAGAAGAGGCCGTTTAAGAAAGAAGCAAGTGCCGTCTATGGTCCTAGAAGACAAGTCAAGCCCGAAAGTCGCCAAGCCGTCAATGCTTTGGTCATCTCGAAACCCGTTGCTGCTCCTCAGCAGTACAATCAACAAAGAAGCGAAAGGCCCAAGAGGCAGTATACCCGGCTGAGTATGACCTTATCTCAAATTTTACCCCAATTGTTATCCACCAACCTAGTGACCCTCAAAGAAGCTCCTAAGGTCGTCAACACTGCGTCACCTAAGTATAACCCAAATGCCCGGTGTGCTTATCATTCTGATAGTCCCGGGCACACTACTGATGATTGCTGGGCCTTGAGAAACAAAGTGCAAGATCTGATCGACGCAAAGGAAATTCAGTTTGAAGCGCCGGAGAGACCAAATGTCGTAACTGCTCCTATGCCCCAGCATAGAGTAAATGCCGTTGAGGAAGAAATGTATGCTGTTTCGGTAGATGAAGTTGTTTCCCCTCTGAAGACCGTTAAGAAGAACCTACTGCGGGCCGGTTTATTTCCGGGTTGCGGTGAAGGTTGCCTGTTCTGTGCTGTTTCCCTATCTGGTTGTCCCTTGCTGAGGTTAGGCGTCCAAAGCCTAATGGATAGCAAGGAGATTCTGTTTAAGAAGTCTGCTGTTCAGTTGGTTCCGATAAAAGAAGTTTCTGTGGTTACCATCTTTAATAATCCAATCAAGGCTCCCCCGAAGAAGCCTGTTCAAATCATGACTGTTGCACCTGTGATTATTACTGTTCCGGGGCCTCTCCCCTACGTGTCTGATAAAGCTGTCCCCTGGCATTATGGGGCAGACGTGTATGTAAATGGAATCAAACAAGAATTCGACGCTGGCGCCAGTATCTGCGATATCACTGGTCCAGCCAAGGTCACCCGCAGTGGCAGGCTCTTCTCGCCTGACATTGCACCGCCTGCTATTAGAAAACCCCTCCTTTTAAAACCTACAAGTTTACCTGTTCCTGTTGCTGATCAAGTTGTGTCCCCTGCTGCCGAGTCATCTAATGCTCGGGGCAAAGAGATTGAAGAAGAGCCTGCCCGGATGGAGGCACCGATACCTATAAATGCTGAGGCCTCCCAACAAGAAGTGGAGGAGATCCTGAAAATAATAAAGAAAAGTGATTTCAATGTTGTCGAGCAGTTGGGGCATATGCCCTCCAAGATCTCCATGCTCTCCTTATTGCTATGCTCCGAGGCCCATGCTAAGGCCTTGATCTCATTTCTCAAGACGGCCCATGTGCCGCAGGAGACGTCTGCAGTCCAGTTCACTGATTGCGTAGCAAATCTGACAGCAGACAATGGCTTGGGTTTTTCAGATGCTGACCTGACTGCGAAGGGAAGAGACCACAATGATGCCCTGCATGTCTCTATCGAATGCAGGGGCACTACTCTGGCGCATGTATTGGTGGACACTGGTTCTTCTTTGAATGTTCTACCGAAAAAGGCTTTATACCGTCTGGATTATGAAGGCCTGGAATTGAAGCCCAGCAATATCATCGTCAGGGCCTTTGACGGTTCAAAAAGGATGGTTCATGGAGAGGTTAACATCCCTATTCGTGTGGGCTCTCAGGTGTTCGACTCTACGTTTTATGTGATGGATATACGTCCATCGTACTCTTGTCTACTGGGTCGACCTTGGATCCATAAAGCTGGGGCAGTGACCTCTACCTTGCACCAGAAGCTGAAGTATCCCGTCAGGGGGAAGATCGTCACTGTGCAGGGAGAAGAGGAGTATATGGTGAGCCATTTGAACTCCTTCAGATACATTGAGATGGATGGGGAGTTTATTGAAACCCCCTTTCAGCATTTCGAGGAAGTGCATCCAATTTCAGCAGCTGCAGAGACAATAGCCGAAGAGAATGTTTCCTTGAAGATGGCCTCCCTAAGGGATGCCCGGGTTGTGGTTCAGAAAGGCAATTGTGCAAACTGGGGTCGGCTTCCTGACTTCACTCAGAAGAACGACAAGTTTGGGCTGGGCTTTACTGCAGAGGCTCAGAGGACTGTGCGCAAAGAGAAGATCAGAAAGGCTCCGGTGTTTATCTCCAGCTCAAGGGTGAATGCTATTGAGGAGGATGTGGAGGAAGCAGAGTTTGACAGTTGGATCTACCCGACTAACAGCAACGGACCAAGCAACTGGACGGCAAAGGATTTTACCCCTATCACATTTGTCACGCAGTAATTAATTTCTTTTGATTTCCAATTTGTAACAAACAATATGTTAAAACTTTGTTGGCTCGGTGTCCTACCCGGGGCATCGTAGCTCCATTTGTGAGGGCTTTTTGTATGACATTTTCATATATCATCAATCAAAACATTGGACGTTTGTTGCATTTCAAATCTTGTGCTCTTTTCCTTTCTGTGTTATATATATTGCAAAACAGCTATATTTACACACACTCACTTATACAGGTTTCAATCCACTCTGGATCTCACTGGTAACAGCTCTGCTACCGCCAGTTATGACTTCGAAAATCCGATCAACTTGGCCGAAGACGAAGGTGAAGATGATTGCGAAGTGCCTGGTGAACTCGCAAGACTGCTACTCCAGGAAGAGAGAGCTATTCAACCACATGAAGAGCCGGTGGAGACAATTAACCTGGGTACTGAGACAGATAGGAAAGAGGTCAAGATTGGTGCTAATATAGAGCTCAGCGTGAAGCAACGATTGATCCAGATGCTACAGGACTACATGGAGATCTTTGCTTGGTCCTATGAAGATATGCCTGGTTTGGATGCCGACATTGTAGTTCACCACCTGCCGACCAAGGAAGATTGCCCTCCGGTAAAGCAAAAAGTCCGACGGATGCGTCCAGAGATGTCTGAAAAGATCAAGGCCGAGGTTATGAAGCAGTTTGATGCCGGGTTCCTTGCAGTGACTTCTTACCCTCAGTGGGTTGCCAATGTGGTACCAGTGCCGAAGAAGGACGGAAAAGTCAGAATGTGTGTTGACTACAGGGATCTGAACAGGGCCAGCCCCAAGGATGACTTCCCCTACCTCACATTGATGTCCTTGTTGACAATACAGCTCAACACAAGGTGTTCTCCTTCATGGATGGTTTTTCGGGGTATAATCAGATCAAGATGGCTCCAGAGGATATGGAGAAGACTACATTTGTGACTCAGTGGGGGACCTTCTGTTATAAGGTCATGCCATTCGGATTGAAAAATGCTGGGGCAACCTATCAACGTGCCATGGTTGCTTTATTTCATGATATGATCCATCATGAGATTGAGGTATACGTTGATGACATGATTGCAAGGTCTCAAACTGAGGAGGAGCACCTTGACCATCTGAGGAAGTTGTTTGACCGACTCAAGTTATACAAGCTGAGGTTGAATCCCAACAAATGCACCTTTGGGGTAAGATCCGGAAAATTGCTAGGTTTCATTGTAAGTGATAAAGGTATTCAGGTGGACCCTGCCAAGGTAAAAGCCATACAAGAGATGCCAACTCCAAAGACAGAGAAAGAAGTCAGAGGTTTCCTAGGACGACTGAATTACATTGCCCGATTCATCTCACATCTAACTGCTACTTGTGAGCCAATCTTCAAATTACTGAAGAAAGATCAAGTAGTACGCTGGAACGATGAATGTCAGGCTGCCTTTGAAAGGATAAAGGAATACCTCCAAGAGCCACCCATTCTTATGCCACCGGTGGAAGGAAGACCTCTGATACTATACTTGACAGTGCTTGACAATTCAATGGGGTGTGTGCTGGGGCAGCATGACGAGTCTGGCCGAAAAGAGCACGCTATTTATTACTTGAGCAAAAAGTTTACCGACTGTGAGTCTCGTTACTCACTTCTTGAGAAAACTTGCTGCGCTCTTGTATGGGCTGCTCGCCGGCTGAGACAGTATATGCTGACTCACACTACTTTATTGATTTCCAAGATGGATCCCATCAAGTACATATTTGAAAAGCCCGCTCTGTCTGGAAGAATAGCGAGATGGCAAATGATCTTGACAGAATATGATATCCAGTATACAACTCAGAAAGCAATTAAGGGAAGTGTACTGGCAGATCATTTGGCACACCAACCTGTGGACGATTACCAATCATTGAACTTTGATTTTCCGGACGAAGACATCATGGTGGTAACTGACTGTGAAGTACCTGGACCGGATGAAGGACCCGAGGAAGGATCCCGATGGTCCATGCATTTCGATGGAGCCTCTAATTCTTTGGGTAACGGCATCGGCGCTGTAATCATATCTCCCAAAGGAACTCATACTCCCCTCACCGCCCGATTATGTTTCAGCTGCACTAACAACATGGCAGAATATGAGGCATGTATCATGGGTTTACAAGCTGCAATCGACTTAAGGATAAAATTTCTGAGTGTCTTCGGAGATTCCGCTCTCGTGATCAATCAGATCAAAGGCGAGTCGGATACGAAACACCCGAATCTTATTCCTTACAAGGAGTATGTGTCGACCTTGCTCCCCCACTTTGAAGAGATAACTTTTGAGCACTTCCCTAGAGAGGAGAATCAGCTAGCGGACGCCCTAGCTACGATGTCTTCAATGTTCAAAGTTAAATGGGACAATGAAGCTCCCCGAATCATAATCTGGAAGTTGGATGAACCGGCATACTGCTGCGAGCTCGAGGCTGAGAAGGTGACTGAAAAACCCTGGTATCATGAGGTGAAGAGGTACTTGGAAGCTCAGGAATACCCTGAAGGTGCATCTGTCAATGATAAGAAGTTCATGAGGAGGTTTGCTGCAAAATTCTTCCTCAGCAACGGCATTCTCTACAAGCGGAATCATGATTCAACTCTGCTACGTTGTGTGGATAAGGCTGAAGCAGAGAAAATTATGATGGAATTACATGAAGGCACGTTTGGAACACATTCCAGTGGACACACCATGGCTAAGAAAATCCTTCGGATAGGATATTTCTGGTCCACAATGGAAGCCGATTGTTACCAACAATCCCGAACTTGTCATAAATGCCAGATCTATGCTGACAAGGTGCATATCCCTCCGGTTCCTTTGAATGTCCTGACGGCACCTTGGCCTTTCGCAATGTGGGGCATAGACATGATCGGTGAGATTAAACCTACAGCATCTAATGGGCATCGCTTCATCCTAGTAGCAATTGATTATTTTACAAAGTGGGTTGAGGCAGCATCCTATGCCACAGTAACCAAGAGCGTCGTGGCACGTTTCATCCGGCATAATCTGATCTGTCGGTACGGAGTCCCGGAAAGAATCATTACGGATAATGGTACCAATCTCAATAACAAAATGATCACTGAACTCTGTGAACAATTCAAGATACATCACCACAATTCTTCTCCCTACCGGCCGAAGATGAATGGGGCTGTAGAGGCAGCCAATAAGAATATCAAGAAAATTGTGCAAAAGATGACAGTGACCTATAAAGATTGGCATGAGATGTTACCGTTCGCTCTTCATGGGTACCGTACCTCAGCCAGAATGTCAACCGGGGCAACTCCCTTCTCCTTGGTCTATGGCATGGAGGCAGTCTTGCCAATTGAAGTCCAGATACCCTCTCTCCGGATAATGAAGGATGCAGACTTGAATGAAGATGACTGGATCCAGACTCGACTTGATCAATTAAATCTGATTGATGAAAAGAAGCTCACTGCTATCTGTCATGGTCAAACGTATCAGAAACGGATGATCAGGGCATTTAACAAGAAAGTCAGACCGCAAGAGTATCAAGTTGGGGACCTGGTAATCAAACGCATCATCCTTCCTCAAAGTGATCCCCGGGGCAAGTGGACCCCTACATACGAGGGGCCATTTGTGGTTAAACGTGTGTTCTCAGGAGGAGCCATGATCCTAACCACCATGGATGGTGACGACCTTCCTCACCCCGCCAATGCAGACATAGTGAAAAAATACTACGCATAAATAAAAGACCCGCTAGGTTGACATACCTAGGCAAAAATAAGGGCTTCCCGGCGAACCAAAAGGGTTCGGGCAAAAATAAGGGATGAAATGAATAAAAATCTGTACACCCGGCAAGTCGAAAACCTGAAAGGGCGGCTTGGGCAAAAATGGGTATCCCGGTGGACTGAAAACCCGAAAGGGCGGTCCAGGCAAAAGTTAGGGATGAAAGCGTAACACTATGTCTCATTGGATCACTTCGCATCCGGAATTCGGCATCAACTATCTGGCTCCAGGTTTCGGCATCGACCAATCAGCCTCATCATCAACTAGGCAGCAAAGCAATGAGATGTTCGAAGACATAAAGGCGATAGCGGAATTGGAACCCAGTGGGATTGTTCACATAGCTGTTTTGTTTCCTTTTCCAAATTGTAAACTCTATACTATTTGGCGATGTCCTCTTACTAGGATGTCAGCCCCTTGTACAAAAACGCCTATTCACAGGCAAAATTTAAATCAATACAAATTCACTTGTCCATACAAATTACCATTGTTTTCCTTTTTTCTGTTTTGTCTTGCGAAGAACGTCCAATGTTCATTTTTTATATATGCATTTGACATTAAAATTGCTAATTCATAAATATTTGCATATAAAACGAGAGATTGATTACAAGTGACATCAGAGACAGGGGCAATTGAAGTTGTCTAATGCAGTCTGGTTGTTTTGTCCGCCAAGGCACCAAGGTAGGTTCAACTGAAGAATGTGGCCAGATCATCTCAGCTCCCCGCAGAGTAAAATCAGGTTCAGCAATACTTTCCCCGAGCGGAGTTGATTCCCCGTCAATCCTGAAAAGGACACAACATTCCCTGGCAGGTCTTAAAGCTCATCCCCAGTAGATTCTGGAAGCTCATCCCCTGCAGAGTACGGACGTCTCTCCCGAGTTTTATTTAGAGTTATTTCCTCACAAGGACTTATAACTGGGTTATCCTCAGCTAAAAACCACGGAAGACCGCCCTCGGCAAAGTTCCTTCAATCCCCAGCGGAGTCTATCATCATTATCCCCAGCGGAATCCATCATCAAGAGTCCTCAACAGGCCTCGCATCAAAACTTCGGCCAAGTATCTCTTCCACAGAGCAATTCTCCGGCCGGCCGTCAAGGATTTATTTTCCTAAGGCGAAATTACATCCATAAACATTTCACATTTTCATACATCTTGCTTACATACATGATGAAACGCATACAACACTATCTCATGTTGAACATCATGATATCATGCATATCATACATCATGACATTGCATACAACTTACGTTTTTTCCTTTTCAGGAAAAAGACAATCCCAAAAACAATTACCTTCAACTGTCGCAATTCCAGATCCGATACCTGTATCTAGCCAGGGCACATCTATCAACTACAATGTTTCCAGACTCGATTCCTGTATCTAGCCAGGGCACGTCTGAAGAGTTCGAAGATTTGATTCCTGTATCCAGCCAGGGCACATCTATCAACTACAACGTTTCCAGACTCGATTCCTGTATCTAGCCAGGGCACGTCTGAAGAGTTCGAAGATTCGATTCCTGTATCCAGCCAGGGCACATCATTTAACAACTATTTCCAAATTCGACTCCTGTATCTAGCCAGGGCACATCTGTGAACAACCAATTGTAGATTCGACACCTGTATCTAGCCAGGGCATATCTGCATGAGGAGATTAAAGATCAAACACCTGTAACAAGCCAGGAAAACATCTGTCCTTCTCAAACACACAAGTTCTCGCTAAGGAATCTCTTATGCGATCGACGCTCCCAAATGGCATCTATAAGCCCATTCCCGACAAGGTTCTGTCACGTCTCCAGATGACATCTATAAGCCCATTCCCGACACCACATTGTCGAGACTCCAGCATGCGAGTGCAAATTTCCGGGCACTCTAGTGTCCAATCTCCTTTTACCCTCGAGTCACGAAAGGCAAACTTGCCAATCTAACTCTTCAGGTCCAAGAAGATTGAACAGGGGCAACTGTTGTACCCCAAAATTTTCCCTCCCATTTCCTCAACATTTTCTCATCACAAGACCTTTGAAGATCAAGATCCAGTTAGGGTTTCCTCTGCTCAAGACTTCTCCTTGCACTGTGGACTCAAATTAGGGTTTGTGTTTGCCTAAGGATGTTTTGACCTAAAAAGCCTAAGATGACTTTCATGCTTCACATTAGACTCCCAAGTTTACCCTCACCAAGTTTCAAGTCTTGATTCCAAGTTTTGCCCAGTCAATTGGACAGTTGACCTAGAAATCAGCTGTATTGGGGAAAAAGTCAACTGTGGCCAATTGACAGTCAAATCTCATGAAATTTGATCCACATCAACATTATGAACTCATATGGACCATTTTATCAAGTTTGGATCACAATTCCACAAGAAATTTGATCAGATTACCAAAAGGGCAAAATGGTCATTTTTAGGGTTTTGACTGCACAAAGGCAATTTTTGACTGTTTGACCTAGCCAATGGCAAACCAAGTTCACATATGGACTCAAGGACTCAATGAAATGGTCTTGACACATTCATCAAGCTCAAAAGATCCCAAGTACACAAGATTGACAGTTGAATTTCCCAATCAATTGATCAATTTTGACTGTACACTGAAAAGTCAAACCTTGACTTTTTGGTCAAAGTCAAGAGTCAAGATTCATTTTTCATCAAAACATGCCAAATCATGAAACTTGTTCACCAAGAAATCACAAAATGCAAATTAGGGTTTGAAAATGGAATTTTTCATAACTTAGAATTTTTCTAAGTTATGAAAAACCCTAATTTTTTCCCAACTTTGCCCCATCTTTTCACCAAGATCCATTTGGATTCAAACAAAAGTCAAAACATGAACGTTGTAGCTTGTTGCATAATCTACAACTTTGATTCACAAAGTTTTCTCATTTGAAGCTTGTATCTCAAGTTACAATTTTTTGAATAAGGGCACTAAACCATTTTTAACTTAGTGAAATTTTAACCTATTTTGACAAGGTTTTCTACCCCACTTCAAGGCCACTTTTCATACCCTTCCACTTGGAATTTTGATTTGCATTTCAAAGAGGGATTGTAGTACTCATTCCAAGCTTTCCAAAATGTCCAAGAACTTCTTAAACAACCTCATAACTTGAGAGATTCGAATTTCACAAGTTGGCAAAAATTCACTTTTGTTCTTCATCAAAACATGTTCATAAACTTGCAAATCTGAACTTAGCTTGCTTTATGCTTGATTACAGGTCCTTGAACCATTCCATACTCAATAATTTAATGCATATTCAATGTGTTAAGACCATGTTCTTTGTGTTCTAACATTGCATAGTGGATTAATCCTAAACTAGATAAAGTGAACTTTCCATTTTTGAAAAGATTAACTTTATGTCCAATTGCAAATCAAGAAGGTACAAGCAAAATCCTTTTGGCACAAGATTATGGGCAAATTGCTCTGATCAAGAGAGGCTTATGCAGCAGGATTAGAGGTCCCCTACTGACCTAAAACATCAAGTGGCATTTTGTTGCTTAACATAGAAGAAAAGTCCATAACTTGTGCTATCTCTCATCTCAGCTTAAGCACACAAGAAAGAAGTTATCAAACACATTACACATAACATATCTAAGCTTTTGC
The DNA here is from genome assembly GCA_948472305.1 of Vicia faba. Classification (NCBI taxonomy): domain Eukaryota; kingdom Viridiplantae; phylum Streptophyta; class Magnoliopsida; order Fabales; family Fabaceae; genus Vicia; species Vicia faba. Next base: position 142,263 of record CATIWC010000619.1, on the reverse strand, counting down.
ACGAGTCCTAGACCTCTCAAGCACCCTCCATCTCAGAATCACCTTGAAACTGCTCAAACAGGGGAACCCCTGCAGATTGAGTGCTATCTCTCAATCCCTTCGAGCATTCTTGTCCAAACCTGTTCCTCTACCTTCCTTACAACATATGCAAGCTAACCATGGCCTAAAACCTGACCTGTAATCACCCTAACAGTTTCCACCATTTTCATTTTTTCCTTTTGCAGTTGAAGTTCCATAGCTTGATTCAAAAGCTCTCAAGACAAAGTAAGCATTGAAAAAGCATCCCTGGACCTCAAGGAAGCTTTTCCAATCATTACCTTGCACTAGAAGTTCCTCATTCTCCAGATAGAAGTTCAACTGCATAGGTAAAACTTTGAACTCGTATCTCTCTTATCATGCATCTTTAGTCTTAAGTTTGTGAAGAAACAAGGTTCTACTCATAGCCCTGAACATGTACATATCTTTACATTTCATTTCTTTTGCCTGAGTAGGGAGAATTTGTAGTTTAAAAATGGCAGAAAAATTAGGTTAGGATTTGGGGGAGGAGAAATTCTCCCTCATCTTAGAGAGTTAGGTCAAGTTCCATACATGGTTAGAACCGTCTCTTCATGCTGAACATTTGTTGTGTTATGAGTTTTTGCTAAAAAGCCAGGAATCAAGAGTTAGAAGAAGCTGAACATGGCGCGCGTTTTTCAAACATTTGTGCTGGAGGTTGAAGACAGTGAGCTTTGGGCTGGACCTGTGCATTTTTTCTTATTCACACCACTTAATTGCTATTACACCCCCTGAGCCCATTTGCTTCATTTTTGACTCTTTTTGACTTTTTCTTTTTTGATTGACTTTGTTTATTTTTTCTCATGACATTAAAAAAATAAAAATATTTTTTCCATCATTTTTTGAATATATGGCATATTTATTTGATTTATTTCTTTTGTTTGCATATAAATATTGTATATATACTATTATTAGAATAAATAGAAAAATATTGTAAATACATTTTTTTATTATTTTTTACCTTCTGAAAATATTTCACATAAAAAATACTCTTTTTATTTATTTTATTAAAATATTAAATAAATATTTCTTTTGTGTATAATACATATTTAAGACTTAATATAAATATAGATATATGTTTATTAATATATTCAAGTTAAAATATAAAAATACTTGAATTTTCCATTTTTATTAATATTTGATACAAAAAATATTTTTTTTCATAATATACTTCATTTTATTTTATTCTTATAAATAATAAATAAATAGTTGTATTAAATTAGATAATAATGCATTTTCTTCAAAATTAGGGTTTTTGCCCTAAATTCAAAATACTCCAAAGAATAATATATTTTTATTTTCTTTTCTCTTTTACATAAATAATATTTTTTTTCATACATATACAAAACATTTCTTTTTGCATCTTGCATTCTTATTTAATTTTTGTACATTATTTACATTGCAAATATTCAAAATGATGTAATAATTTAGATTTAAATTCTTGTCAATATCCCCATTTGGACATTTGTACCCCCTTTCCCATATTTGGTTTTGTAATAGCTTAGTAATTTTAATTTCGCACTTTATTGCTTTCTAATGATAACATGTTAGAATTAGGGTTTGTATGCGAAAAAACGATAAAAAAATAGTTTGACCTAATCTCAAGATAAACAAGCATGAAAATGGACACACAAATCACACTTGCACCCCCTAGGGTATTCCACTTGTTGCCTTCAAATAAATGGGCCATATTGTATGTTGAACTTCTTTGGGCAAAGCAAACAATTTGAATGATCATAGTCCCTCGATAAAACTTTTCAAAAACAAACAAAAACAAATGATCAAGTCCCTTAAAGAAAATTGCCCAAAGACATTTAACGCCGTTGCAATTATGGTCTAAACGATGACCCGCGCCTGTCCCTCTCACATCCTAACACAAGATTGTCCACCAAATACAATGGTGGAACAAACTTGTTAAAAGGGTTAAAACATAGCAATAGTCTTTTGAGAAATTTAGGAGTAGATAACCTCTTAGTTACTTGAATCAAACTTGCAAAACAAAACACTTGCCTAATTTCAAAACCACACAACACTACACTTTCAAAACAACTTTCAAAAAAACAAATGAAAACCTTTTCAAAAGACATACATCTTTGTATACATCCCCACATGGATCATTACAAAGGTTGCCACCACATTGGCATCTTTTCAAAACATTTTCAAAACCCACACACTCAAGCACCATTTAAAACAATTGAAAACAAAAGGCAAGTGATCTAAGCAAGTAACTAAGAGCCCATGGATAACCATGGATAGAAAGGGTGCTAATACCTTCCCTTTCTATAATCTACTCCCCGAACCCAAGAAAACATCTCAAAAGGTTTTTGCTGTGCTTTTTAACCTTTCTTTAGGATAAAATAAAAAGTCGGTGGCGACTCTTGCTAACCGTAACATTTGCGAATACAAACGCAAAACCCAAGTCAGTTCTCCCACCGTATCACAGAATTCACCTATAACCATAGGGACTTAGCTGCTTTATTAGGATTCCCCAGCGGACCCTTAGCTTTTACTACCCCTGAGGCCGATTTATTGGATTTTGAGCTGGATTACTTCTGGGGTACTTTAACCGGAAACTATCACCCTGACCCAGAAAGTATTGATAACAATGAGATACATAACCCAGCCATCCGTTATTTCCATAGGATTCTTGCCCACACTCTGTTTGGAAAAGAACAAAATCAAAATGCTGTATCCAAGGATGAATTATCTCTGCTTTATTGTATGAATCTAGGACGCCCTGTCAATGCTGTCCCACTCCTGATGAAGACCTTTACCCGCATTAGTGAGGACCCTAATGTTCCTGTCAGTGTGGGAGGATTAGTTACAATGATTGCACATGCTCTTGGACCTCGTTACCAACTTAATAACTGTGCACCATTTGGATCAATTAGGCCTATGAATATTGATTTCTGTTTCAACAACCGGATAATAGGAAATTTAGGCCCTGCACCTTATGATTACCTGATCAGAAACGAAGTTGTTACTCTTTTTACCCTTCCGAACTATGCCCGAGTAAGTGTCCATAACCGTGAAAATTGGTTGTACGAATTGAATCCACCCGACCATCCTTCAACACCAGAAACACCACAATCATATTTTGTTGCTAATAATTTCATGTCTGAAAACGAAACAGATCCTGAAACTCCTCCTGGTTACCATGACTTTACAAATATGTCTAAAGCACAAGTAGCCCCTGATATAAACTAAGGAGAATATACTATACAATTAAACACCATTCTGACCACTTTGGATGCTTATAAAACTGACATTGATGGAATAAAGAATGAGTTGAAGACTATGCGTTTGGATCTTATTGGTTTAACTGACATCTCGGTGGAGCAATTATATAACATCACCCAAGCTTTAGAGATATTAAAAGAAAAGATTGGATGAAGCAGTTTTTAGTTTCTTAGTTTTTCAGTTTTCAGTTTTTCAATTCTTAGTTTTTAGATTTTTTCCATTCTGCTTTGTTTCTAGGTAGTTTCAATTTTTTGTTAAATTACTGCATTTCAATTTACAAGTCATTTATTTTCTGTCAAAGAGAACAAGTTACTCAATTTGAATTAATGCAATTGTTTGTTTTCAATTTTAAACTTACAATCATTATGCTGCTTACAATGTTTTATGGTTTTCTACTCTATTGCGAATTATATATGTTGGATTATATGTTGAATAAATTAATGTTGTGTTTATGTTAGAATGCCTGAGATGTTCTTCCTGCTATAAAAATATATACTCTGTGTAATTGTCTTCTGTTCTGTTCTGTAAAAATTTGCAAAATTTGTAGCTGCCACGACCGTAATCCATCCCCCACGACCGTCACGCGCCTTTCAGAGCGTTACGCTCGTCAGCTTGGTGTTACGACCGTAACACGGGCTACATCAGTAACCCTGTTAGCAGAACGTTCCCTTTTCTTCTTCCCTCAACCTTTCTCTCTTCTTCCTCCATTAACTACCCATTAACCCCATTCAACCCACCACTAATCCCTATCAATTTTCAAACTTCCACTATCTCCTTCCACTATATATACATCCATTACCCGTATCATCTTCTCATTCTCTCATTCACCAACCACAACCATTCTCACTCAAACACTCTTGCATGCAAATGGCGAACATCAACCAATAAATCCCAGGCATCTACCTACGCGATGGCGAAGCAGGTGAAACCCAGCGCACAAGGTTCCTGAAGTTCCAACGCCGAGGCATCCATCCCACGAGGTTCGTCGACATTGACTGCCTCCGAGACCTTGGGTTACTTGGAAGTGTCCAACACCTCCTACAGAACGTCAACCTTTGGACCCTATGTAGCCAGCCCAACCAACGTACGAGAATCTCACCCTTGAGTTCCCCAGTTCCTTTAACTACATCACTCCGAACGGCCCAAGAAATCAACTTACCAGTGTGGCAAGGTTCCGCATTTTCGGCACCGAATACGATTTCCCTCAGAATGCATTCGGTCGCCTACTAGACTTCTGTACTGATGAAGGCACTCACCTACGTGTTCCCGACACCTTTCATGAGGAATCCTTCAACCTTTGGCATAGCTTGACCAATAATCGGGCTAACTCATACGATCACCTTAATGCTACCCAAATCCACAACCCCGCCATTCGCTACTTCCACCTCATCTTATCCAACACCATCTTTGGAAGGGATAGTAACCACAAGCTCAACTCCAAGGAGCTATTTTTCATGCATTGTGCATTCCCGGGTCAGAAAATTAATGCCGCACCTTTGCTCCTGGCCCATATTCACTCCATCTGCACCAGAGGCGGCAAACCTTTCTATTTCGGAGGGCTTGTCACTTCTCTTGCTTTAGCACTAAACCATGGTGACACCCTTGCTCATCTGCCATCCCGACCACCGGTCCTGCTTACTTTGGATCATTGCAAATCAGCCCACCTCATCCACGAGCGGGACGACGGAAAATTCCATCCAGTGATACATAACCGAGTTTACACTAACATTGTTTTGCCTTGCAGGGACCGAATCGACCCTCAGAACCGAGCCAACTGGCTATTTAACCTTGAAGACCCTGAAGGCCCTGCTGCTGCTCAAGAAGAACCTCATGTCGGCCCCGCTGATGAGATGCAGGAAGAGCTGGATCGAGCTGTTCCTGTGCCTGACATTCCTGAGTCGTCGTCTTCTGCACCAGCTCCTTTTACTATGGAGGACGTCCTCAGAGCCCTCCATCAGCAAAATCAGATGGCTGTAGCTCTTGAAAGAAAGCATCAGGAGCGTTTCGACGCCTTACTCGCGCAAAATGCCCAAATCTTGAGTGGTCAACGCTTGACGAATGAAAGGCTTGATGAAGTGCTATGCGAGCTTAATGCTTTAAGGATGGATGTTACATCTCTTGGACCCCAGGGCACTGACTCTGAAGCTACTCCTTCCAGACGGTCACGAACCCGAAGCCGCCGTGGTCGCCAGTAGTTTTTCCTTTTCTTGTTGTTTTCCTTGTTTTTCTGATGTATTTTTCATTTATCCTCGCCATTATATCATAACATTGAGACAATGTTTGATATAGTGTGGGAGGAGCACTGCATTCTTAATTTCAGAACGAGTAATTTCATTTCTATTTCAGTTATATTTCGTTATTTCATTTTCTCCCCGTTTTATTTAGCCATACCAAAATTTTTCTCCTTTTATATTCGCATAACCATTAGTTACCTACTTTAACTGAAATCTTAGTTAGAAGGCCGAGAGCGATCCAACGAGAACTATATGATTATGACACCTTCGACTCCCTACGTACGCGAATCGTCTCCATTTTCGTTATACCGATACTTTGAGTTTTAAGTCTTAAATTAGCCCCTAAAAGTTTATATTAGCAGTCGGCACCAGTCTTAACACAATCCACGTGGAAAGTCGATGAACATAAGTGGATGATCTTGCAAATTGATTTAAATAGAATGTTACATGCTTTAAGGAAATAGGTATTGCACCAATTAAATTGGGCGATCCTCACCCGATCGTTTAATCCAACGGATGCAAAAGCTTCTACTAAGTAACATGAGAATCCATTGTCTATGTGGTTCAGAAGCATCTGGTACTGAACTCGGTAGGGCAGACTACGGTTTGATCCCCCACATCTTGCAATTGGATAAAAGAGGTTGCCACATAATTGTGCCAGAAACCGTCGTGTTTTCATCAGAACCACTAACCGGCTATTCCACTACGTGTGTGCAAGGATAATGGGCTTAATGTGATTGCGCAAGAACGAAACCGGGTGAAATATGAACGAGAAACCCTGAGTTGAATTATAACGGTATAATTGGACGTTTCGTTTAAAACGGATAGTCGTCGACTAGCTTGTTGCTTGTGTCATTTACGTATCGTTGTTGTTTCATTCGATTTTCTCGGCCGAACTAACTTAGGATTTCTTGTAATTATTTGAAAACGAAAGGTATACTAGTTATGTGCGTTTATAAAAACTTGTCCGATATTTTTAATTGATTATTTTGCTTGAGGACAAGCAAAGGTTTAAGTATGGGGGAATTTGATAACACGAAATTGTATCGTTTATTTTCCATGAAATTTACCCGTTCTGTATTATTTTGACCCGATTAACTCCCGAATATTTCGAGTTTGTCATTACTTTTTGCAGGTATTCATAACTCAGCTTAAAACAGAAGAAAACATGAAACAATGCAAGAAAGCATCAAAAGAATAGAAGAAAAAGATAAATCTGTCAAGAATTACAGATTTTGTAGCTGTGACGGTCGTAACACATTTGCCACGACCGTAAGCCATCATGAAGCGTGTTACGACCGTAACACATCTGCCACGACCGTAACACGGAGAAACACCAAACCTGCTCGTAACGCCTCAGTGATGACCGTAATGCGCATACCAGTTATTTGAAAGTGCAGATCGTGGCAAAGCAAAACAGAAGGAGTTTTCAAACTCCTTATTTCTCTCCAGTCAAACTCCACGTTCACCACTTCTTCCTCAACTACCCACGTTCCTACATTTGTGGAGATTTTTAAGGAAAGCTTCGTTACAAGTCTTCAAGCCAACTGCCAAATTCATTCTTCTATAAATACCTCAACATTCAACATTAGAGGCACAAAGCATATTACAGTTTACTTGTGCGGAAGCTCTGCCGAAATCAAAACCATTATTCCTTCAGTTGTTATTTTTCTGCATTCGTTTATTTCCGTTCTTTTAATTTCATTGCCCAAATAATAATTTCCAACATCAGGAAATTATTATTATAGTTTAGGATTTATTATTCAAGCCTCAGAATTTGTCATATTACCGATACCAAGTCCGAGTTTCCGATTTGTGGAAGAGGGATTGAAGTATTGACTTTATTTTCAGGTTTCTATTTTGCAATTGTATTACATACCTTTTAATTAATTAATGCAAGTTTAATTTATTATTTATAATGTCCAATCTATATTTGTTTGTTTTTATTTCCCGTACGTTCATTATAATTTCCATGGCTAGCTAAACCTTTAGCGTCGGTATGGGATAGTAAGAGACATTAAGCATCTGATCAAACTTAGGCTAAAACTTTAATCAACTTAACTCTGGTTATAACTTTTTGTGCTTAAAAATAAAACCTTTGTTACGAAAGTAAGAAGAGTAAATAGGTTAGATCGAGACCACGAAAGTGTGAGGTTTTTAACCGGATAGCTAAAGTTAGGCATTTGATTTAAATACAGTGAAAGCGCTTTAAACCAAATTAGAATTAATTAAGTTTCCAAAAAATACTTCTAAACACTTATAGGCTAGCGAAAGCAGGTATAGGGCTTTAGACGTATAATCCGAGATAAGACCATGAAAGTGTGAGTTAAGGGTTTTTAAACTGATTAATTCTACAGATAAACCAAGTTGACCATCCTTATATGCCTAGGTACGATTAGATCCTTTAGGTCGACTCTATTGCATACTGACCATTTCATTTTATAATTACTTTAAAATCAATTAGTTTACCTTCCTTAACCTTCCCAAAACCAAACGTGACAATTTCCGCCTTAGCTAAACTAGCATTACTTTCCCGCACTAGAGTGATTACAAAGTCCCTGTGGATTCGACAATCTTTTATTACTACCGCGATAGGCTGTGCGCTTGCAGTTAAGATACCGTTAGACATTAGGTCGATCGCAGACACATCATCCCTCATATATTTCTCATATAATTTACGAAATAATTCAAGTAAAATCATCATTCAAGGGTGTCACACTTCATGCAAAATATCATAATAACAACCCCGTTTCGCAACCACTACGCCATATAAGGGAATAAACAATACTTTTTTTGTCATAGACATCGCTTATAAGCGCTGCCTATTCCCGCGCTGCTGTAAGTAAAGACAACACTTTTGTCTATGTGAAAGCGCTGCTTAATGTAGCTATTAGACATCGCTTTATTCAATATGCGCTTTCTAAAGGCCCATATAGGCAACATTTTTAATATTAGAAGCGTTTTCTAAAGTGTGCCTATAGAAAGGCTTTCACTTAAGATAGCGCTTTTGAAAGCGCTGTGTAATGTATTGTTTTTCCACCTTTTTATGTTTTAGGCAGTGCTTTATTTAGAAGCGCTTTCTAAAGTCCCTTTTAGGCAGCACTTTGTATTTCACAAGCGCTTTCTATTCCCCATCATAGGAAACGCTTTTTTGTTTAAAGCGTTGTCTAATGTTCACAAATTTTTTAATATATTCAGCTTATATTTTAAGCGTCCTGTACAACTAATCACTTAAAATTTAAGCGTTGTCTTTTAAATTTGCACCAAATTTCATAAATCTGTAGCTTCAATCCAATAAGTATGCACCAAATTTACATATTTATATATACAACTTTAATCTAATAATTTATATATACATAAATGGGATACAACTTGAAGAATTCAATAATTTATATATACATAAACTTACATATTTATATATACAACTTTATAATACAATAAATATGCACCAAATGTACATATTACTATCTTCTAGAGCTGCTATCTTCTCTACTATCTTCTCTACAAACAACAACAATGAAGAATCATAAATGAATCTATATATCTTCTACATATGCACCTACCTGAAACAAAACCAACAGAGGCATATATATCAAAACCAAGTAATATAACACTTAAATCTTATAACTATTATAATTTAACAGAAATCAACGTAACAAAAACAAATCAAGAATATGTTATAATCTACCATTAAAAATTCTCCGGTTAATATCATGATACAAATAAAACTTTGTTTGAATTTAAATCTAATACCATCCTAACAAACCTTCTACATAACAACAACAACATTGCAACACAATTTACCACACTAATGACAATATAAGTATCTCATCAAAACTCAAACTGATATATACTCAAAATTCTCATCAGTGAAAGTTTCACAATATCTTATAAAATTCTCATCTCAATAATGTATTGACATCAATCCTCCTTAATTTCGTCCAATTGATCTTTCAAATAAATAGATGACTTGTATTCATCAAATTACTACATAATATAATTTAATTAAAACTAATTAATTCGATGAAACGTGTTAAATATATTAAAATAAATTATAAGTTAGAAACTCATAACATGGTTGGAATCTCTATTTGATTTAAAAGAGTAATTTCTTTCATAAAACTCAATATGAAATAACCACAATCTATACCATTACGCTGACGAGAACACTACACATGGAAAAAATACGAATATATATCAGTATATATAGTTTAACTTGTTTTATCAAGTAGCATCACTAATATAATCAAAATTGTGAAAATATACCTACACTCTAATCCATGTAATGTTGTTTGCTTTACTCTTTGATACTTGAATATCTCTTTGTGATAGAAAAATTTGTATAACTAACAAAATATAAACGAATATTTAGAATAATCTCACATAAAAAAATAAATAAGTATACAAACGAAGATTTAGAACAATCTAACTTACTTATCAACCATCTCCTTCATATTTGGGTATTTTGTCCAATCACATTCTAATGAATCCAAATAATATACAATTTCTCTTATTGGATTAATCGCAACCAACAACCAATGTCCACTAGAAGATTAACAAAGGTTAGATGGAAACTTTCTACAGATCGTCAAAACACGAAAAATTATAATAGATGAAGTTTGAATGAAAATCTTACCCATTGCTAGTATTAAATAGAAATTTTTTTTCTGTATCTTTGTTTGCCATAAATGTACGGACAAAGTACTCTTTGACTTCATTTGGTCTTTATTCAATTAATAGTGAGTTGATATTGTTTGGAGATAAGAAACAAAATCTTTGGCCCAGTTGATGTGGACGCATCAAGTTGGCATACATGAAACTTAAATAAAAACATCATTAACATTAAGACCATTCATTGAAATGAGTAGATAAATTGTTCAATTAATTAAATAAAGTTGATCAGAGTATACCTGATGTATGTATTGATAACACCGAGGCATAATTCTTCATGTCTAAGAACTTGATCCACATCCTCTTTACTTATTGTTTCGTAATAGAAAAAACCAAAAATACCTTCCTCCATAGGTATATTATGAGCACATTTGTCAGCCAAATATGATATTTCCATTAATGTCTGAAGGCACGACCTATACCGAGAAGTAGGCTTTTTTATAGTCGTGGACTTTGTAACATCCTTTTTTTGTGTGGACATGTTGCCAATTTCAGGCTTCTTACTTATTGACTTATTATATTTTATTAGAGTTTATTTATTTCAAAATAACTCAATCAAACCAAAGAGATTAGTTAATTGAAGTGTGAAGTGATACTACTTTTGAATTTATGATTTAAGCGATTTTTATTGCTATTTTATTTTGATTTCAGTGGATGGATTCTTATGAGATAGCCACTGACTTGGGTGAGCCCTTCTAGAAATTTGGTTGTGGAAGTTTCTTCTCTCTCAAATTTATTTTTACCTGGATAATTTTTTTTATAGTAAAGTCTTTCTATTTATAAGATGGAGGCAACAATAATTCAGTCATATCAATATGTTTAGAGAGAGAAGTTTCACCCTCACTCTAAATTTAGGGTGTCTTTCTTTTACGGAGTGTTGTCTCCCTTTTTGTAAGGGCTCCTCCTATCTCATCGAAGTTTTCACCGTTAGTATAGTGGTCATCTCCTCTTTAATAGAGGTTCTTTCCTCACTATAAGTTTTCTCTCATCCCTCTTCTTTCCTTCGAAAGCCCATCTCTATTAGATTCACACATGGATCTTCCGCCAACCTCTATCACGCTTCACTTACTCTCTGCCATCAACCATCAATCACGTGTAATTCCAAAATCATCTCCACCAACCGATGAGCCAAAGTGGTACCGATATGGAAGACACCCCCACTGGAGCCACCACCATCGAAAGACCTAATAGTCACGAGTTTATGTGTACGTGTGTATTTATGTAATGTTTTATATTTTTGTGTTTGTTTTGTTGTTGATCATGCCTTTTCTTGTTTGGTTTGTTCTGTTGTGTGTGGTGCTCTTAGGTTTTTGGTGTCTTAAGTTTGTGCTCAAGGTATTTGATGAAACACCTCAAAGAAGCTTGAATGAAGTAGTTGTGTTTTTTAGTAAGAATCTTGCTAAGGATGTGGCAGTTCAAACTCCTCCTTCCAGTCAACAAATATTTCATCCAAAAGTTGTGATATTAATCATTCTTAAGAACCTATATAATCGAATTGGGCGTGATAAAGCTAAAGAAATAATCTTTAACTGGATAGATTTAAAGGTTGAGGTTTCAAAACTCACTTGGCTCTTGCGGAAGAACTTTGTTTGGTTGATTGGATTAAATATTTGGATTGATAACCTTCTTCGAGGTTCTAATTTCTCAAAGCTTTTTGATGTCCATAGTTTGTTTGGGTTATTTATTAGTGTTGCTGTTAAATTGCGGATGGAAAATGCCCTAACACGTATTCTTTCTCTATATTTGTACTCTCTCTTTTTCATATATTGAATGAGATTGTTTACTGTAAAAAAAAGATGGGGCAACAGAGAAATTACAAATGGGAGAACATCCAACTCAGGGATGTAATCTAATCAGGTTCTAGAGTCATATCTTTTTCTTATGTCTACCATATAGTTAGAGGAGGCAAATGAGTATGTTCGCCCCGTTTAGACCCGTCTCGAAAAGCCCATGAAAAAACGGTGTGACACAGGGCAGACATAGTTAAGAGCGCGAGTTTAAAATTTAGGTCTGCTTTATAAAAAAGTGAGGGCATGACACTACATCTTTTAAGCCTAAAAATACAAAAAAATCATTTTAATATTCGCACCTGTAAAAGCTTGCATAAAAATGGGACGAGGAAGAGCGGGCACATTAGAGGGTGCAGGCTTAAACGTTTGGCCCGCTCCGCACTAAAAGTGCAGGAAAAATAGGCATTGCCCAACGGGACGAACCCGTTTTGCCACTACATATGGTGAGCTTCAAAATTAAGGGACATATTCAAAAGAAATAGAGAAACATTCTTAAATCTACTTAAAATATGTTTCTAGTCGACCACGACATGATCAAGCACAATAGAGTAACTGACTGAATTAATACAGTAGACTATAAGAAGAGCACCTGTTTGAAAGAGTACATTATTTATATTCAGTTCCTATGCTAACTACAAGGCCCGCCTGACTGCAAGAAGCTCAACAATTCTCGGATCAACAATTATGTGGTTGTTTTTGCTCGATGCTTGGATGATTCTTGTGTCCAAAGTTTTGATCATACATTCCATTAATATGAAGTCTTCTTGGAAGCATCCAACGTCAACCTGGACTAACGAAATACCTTGGGAAGGAAGTTCAAAAAAATCACTCTACACTGATTTTTCCTTTACCCACAAATTTGGGTTGGCCATGTTAAAATACAACACAAACTCTAAGGCATCCTCTACAACCACATATGGCTCAATTATCTTATGGTGGAGTTCATTATGGTTACGAGCACGCCAAATCTTTCACATAGCAGTACACATCAATTGGGTAACCATAGGGTCACTATAGTTTAAAACTTGCAAAAGCCAATCATTTAAATCAGTGTTGGGATGCTGACGAAAGCCCATAAGGGGGACATACCCTCTTTGTGATTTCACATTGCAGAAATAAGTGTTGGGATGATTCAGGAAAAAAATGGAAAAGAGAGCAATTTGTGTTTGACTTGTTTTCTTTTTTATGCAGGTTGAGCTTTGTTATTAAGATGTTCTTAGCAATGTTTCACAAGAAGTTCTTGATTATCGCTTGCACCAGCACATGCCAAAGCTTCTTCCACATCTCTTTAGCTGGAATGTTTGAGGGTTCTAATCGATTATTTCTACTTTCTTCCCCAATGAGATGATAAGAAGTTTTGACTGAGTATTCTTCACCCTTTTCATGGTGCCAGATCAATTTTTCTTTTGGAAATCTAAGTGACTGAGGTATGCTGGCTATTTGTTGTGCTTCAGATTGGTCGAAACCTACCTCGATCAACTCCAAATTCCATATGTCAAGGTCCTGATCAATAAGTTTGCAAACTCTAGCATCCATGTCCATATCTTTCCTTTGGATAAGAGGTTTAAAGCCTGGATTTGAGTGCATCCAATTATCGAATAAAATTTTCACCTTATCTTCGTTCTTGATTCACCATCTTGAATCCTTTGAGATTAGCTATTTGGCACTGAGGATATTTCTCCATGCATAGCTTGGGAAAAACCCAATTATAGCCTCTGAAATGTGACACCTAAGATACTACCTCCCTTTGAAATACCTATCAAACAACGAGTAATCACATGTGAGAAGTATCCAATAATGTTTGCCTAGTAATGTTTGCCTCGTAAGTTGTTGCTAAAATCCCCAATCCCTCGAAATCCCATACCTCTTACTCCTTTTTCCTGGGCCAATATTTTCAAGCTCATCAGGTGGAATTGTATTTCAATATTCATTGCACCCCACCAAATTTTTTCCAGCAAGGTTTCTATTTCGTTATAGCATCTCTCAGGAGGTTTATAATAACTCGTGATGTAGCTTCAGATTGTGTGTGCTACTGCTTTGATTAAGACCTCTTTCCTAGCTCTAGATAAAAAGTTTTATTTCCATCCTTTAATTTTATTCTACACTCGATCAATGACGATTGAGAATATTTCCTTCTTCGATCTACCAAACACTACAGAAGCCCCAAGTATTTGGAGTGGATGAGAATAATATTTACCCATATCCTATTAACTACCAAATCTTTTTCTTCATCACAAACGTTTCAAATGTAAGAATCTCTAACTTCTCCAAATTTACCACTTTCCCTGAAGCATCTCGGTATCTTGTAAGGGTTTGTAAGATACAATCAACTTCAATGAAATTGGCTAAAGCGAACACCAAACTATCGTCTGTAAAGAAGAGGTGGGAAATGATTGAGGCCTTCCTTGCTGCTTGAATGCCATGGATGTTCTTAGCTTTCACTTCCCTTTTCAGTAATCCAGAGATGACATCTACACTTAGGATAAACAGGTAAGGGGAAAGTGGGTCTTCTTGACAGAGACCCCTCTCAGGAAAGAATTTACTGCTTGGCTGCCCATTAATGAGAAGTTGGTAAGATACTAAAGAGATGTACTTCCTGATTTACTAAACCGTTGAACTTGAGAATCCCATAGCTTCAAGAACTCCAATGAAAAAGTCCAAATCATGCTTGTCACGGGCTTTTGGACATATCAAGCTTGAGGGCCACTGTTCCTTTTTTCTATCTTATTTTTCTTCATCCAATGGAAAGATTCCATAGATATGGATGCATTGTCTCTGATCAGCCTATATTCCATAAACATAATTTTCTCCTCATCAATGATATTATGGAGGACATTTTTTAATTTTTTTGCTATCATTTTCATAATTACTTTCATAATTATGTTGCAACGTCCGATATTTCTGAAATCCTTTGAGGAGCTTGGATTTGTGTTTTGGGATTAGGGCAGTGAAAGTGTTATTTAACACCGCCAAATCTTTATTATTGTTGAGGACATCAAACATCAATTTTATTACATCCCTTATGTAACACCCTTCTAATCCCTCATATATTTCTCATATAATTTACGAAATAATTCAAGTAAAATCACCACTCAAGGGTGTCATACTTCATGCAAAATATTATAATAACAATTCTGCTCTGTAACACGGGTTACATCAATAGCAAATAACTACTCATGTAATTCAACTAATCATTTAAAAAAAATACCACAACAGATTCATCGTCATAAATAAACTTCATTCATCTTCCATAAATCAAGTATTATAATCTCAACAAGAGTTGTACTTACAACCAATTTAACATCCAAAAATCTCATAAAACATGTTAACGAAAGTAACATAACATTATCCAAAACTTAGCGTTCCCAACCCGATGTTACATATCAGAGAAAGAAACCTCTAATAGATGAAAGCTAACAAAATACTCCAAAGCTATATGCGGTGCTCTTATAAGCTACTCCTAAGCATTTGCGCGTTATCCACTTGGAGACAACATTTAAACAGAAAGGGTGAGTAATCATGATTCATTATAAAATATAAAAGGAATAAATTAGTAGTTATAAACAACATCATCATATAACAACACATAACATACATAAACACTTCATACTCACTAATACATCATGTTGTACCCCAAAATTTTCCCTCTCATTTTATCAAGATTTCCCCTCACAAGACTCTTTGAATTCCATACAGAATTAGGGTTTGCTCTGCTCAAGACATGGATTTTTGGACTTCCAAGGCTCAAATTGAATTTCATACTTCATGTTGGACTTATAAGATTGCCTCCACCAAGTTTCAAGCCTTGAATCAAATTTTTGCCCAGTCAATTGGACAGTTGACCTAGAAATCAGCTGTATTGAGGAAAAAGTCAATTGTGGACAATTTACAGTCAAACCTAATACTTTTTGATCCACATCAACATTATAGACTCATATGAACCATTTTATCAAGTTTGGACCACAACTCCTCAAGAAATTTGATCAGATCATCAAAAGGGCAAAATGGTCATTTTTAGGGTTTTGACTGTATAAGGGCAATTTTTGACTTTTAACCTAGCCAATGGCAAATTGGGTTCAATCATGGATTCAAGGACTCAATAGAATCATTTTGACATAATCACAAGGTTCAAAAGATCTCAAATGCATTGGATTGACAGATGAATTTTTCAGTCAACTGATCAAAATTTGACTGTACACTGAAAAGTCAAACTTTGACTTTTTGGTCAAAATCAAGTGTCAAGGGTCATTTTTCATCAAGATGTGTCAAAACAAGAAACTTTTTCATCAAGAAACCTAATTTTGCAAATTAGGGTTTAAGATTGAAAATTTTCATAACTTAGTATTTTTCTAAGTTATGAAATTTTCTTATTTTTTCCCAATTTTGCCCAACATTTTCACCATGATGCAATTGGATTCAAAAAAAACTTCCAACATTAAAGTTTCATTCCTCCACAAAATCTACAACTTTGATTTACAAAGTTTCCCCAAAAGAAGCTTGGATCTCAATTTATGATTTTTGGAACAAGGGTCCATGAAACTTTTAACTTAGTGAAATTTTGCCCTAGTTTAGGCAGAATTTTTACCTATATTCATGGCAATTTTTCACATAGTTCCACTTGGAATATCAAAATTCATTTCAAAGATGGATTATAGAGAATGTTACAAGCTTTCCAAAATGTCCAAGAAATCTCCAAAATCATTTATGGTTAGGGAGAATCGAAGATTTTAATTTGGCAAAAACTCACTTTGATCCATGGCATTTTCATGTTGACACAAGTTGGAAAATCTGTCCAAACTTGCTTTGTACTTGATTACAGGTCTCTAAACCCTTCCACACTCAAAAATTAAATGCAAATACAATGGAAATTGGTCTTATTCTGATCAATGGAGCTTGGCACAATGAATAAATCCATTTATGGCATAAAGGTTGCAATACCATTTCCATAAAGCATACTTTTTGCAATTTTGTATTTCTTGAGACATGGACCTGTTCTCTTGATACAAAAAAAGTCCACAAACTTCAGAAAAAGCTCACCAACCCTATGCAGACCTTGAGCTAGCTTGTACAACCTTGGCCTTTGTCACTTCCTACCTTTTCTTCAAAAATAAGTCATTGTGCCAAAAGTCCACAACTCTTGAATCTGATAAGAGCAAGTCTTGGAAACATTCCAAACAAGTTTTACACATTGCCTTGAGCCAGAAACACGAGTTATTCATCCCTCAAACACTCTTGAAAGATGCTGGTTTGAGTGAAGACGATTGGATTCAGACCCAGCTTGATCAACTTAACTTGATCGACGAAAAGCGATTTACTGCTGTTTGCCATGGTCAGGCGTATCAGAAACGTATGATCAAAGATTTCAACAAGAAAGTCAAAAGACATGTATATCAAGTCGGGGATCTTGTAATCAAGCTGATCATCTTGCCGCAAAGTGATCCCAAGGGCAAATAGACTCCTACTTACGAAGGACCATTTATGATTAAAAACATCTTTTCTGGTGGGGAAATGATCCTGACCACCATGGATGCCGATGACCTACCACACCCTGCGAACATAGACATAGTCAAAAGATACTACGCATAAACAACCCGACAAGTCGAAAACCCGAAAGGGCGATTTGGGCAAAAATGGGCACCCGGTGAATTGAAAACCCGAAAGGGCGGTTCAGGAAAAAATTAGGGATAAAACAAAAAAATCTGTACACCCGGCAAGTTGAAAACCCGAAAGGGCGACTTGGGCAAAAAAGGGTTTCCCGGTGGATCGAAAACCCGAAAGGGCGATCCAGGCAAAAGTTAGGGAATTAAAGCGTATGACTATGTCTCGTCGGATCACTTTAAGGACAACCTCTTCACGGACAAGCTCCAAGCTTCTGATCAATCCAATCATCTGCGGACGAAGCAACGAATGGACAAGATACTCAGAGTTACGAAGGCTATAAGCAGAATGGGAACCCCATGGAACTGTTACACATAGCCATCTTTCTTTGTATAAACTTTTCTCAATTTTATGACAACATTCTCTTACTAGGATGTCTGTCTCCTTTGTACAAAATACTTACACAAAGTTAATACAAATATACTTCAAAGTGTAGAAAACTATTTGCCATTTATTTTTCTTTTACACTTGTGTTTTATTTGAAAACGTCCAATGATTTATTAAATGAGCATATGCATTTAAATATAATCACTGCTTACAAATAAAATGAAATGAGAAAGAATAATTACTGACAGATTTAAAGTATGGGAAAAGGTCTTTAGGCTATTTCAGGAGAAATCCTCAGCGGAGCTAAAGCCTTGAAATACATATCCCCGACGGAGTTAAGTTTCAAAATCCCCATCAGAACTAAGTTTCCAAACTCCCAATCCTCAGCGGAGCAAAACTCTGAACTACAGACCCTCAGTGAAGATGGAACTTTCTTCCCCAATAGAGTCCAAAACTTCAACCCTCAAACCCCGGTGGAAGACCATATAGTTTCCTCCAATTCCTCAGAGAGTTGTCTTAAAACCAGAAGATTCTCCTGCAAGTTATCTTAGAGTCTGACAACTAACCAGACGACGGCTTCAGATAATTCCTCCGTAGATTGGCATGCAACCCAAACCCTTGAGAACTCTTCAACAGAATAAACATTCTCCCCACAGAGTTATTTCCCAGCAGATCGAAGATTCTCATTCTCACGTCTCCAATAAAGCCTCCAAGATTTCAATTCTCCAGAAGATTGAAGTTTCTCATTCTTATTCTTCACAGATGCCATCAGAGTTTTCCTTATTCCCCAGCAGATCAAGGCTTTCTTTTGTCTGATCCCCAGTAGAGGTCTTCAGAGTTTCCTTATTCCCCAGCAAATCAAGGTTTTCTTTTGTCTGATCCCCAGTAGAGATCGTCAGAGTTTTCTTTATTCCCCAGCCATAGTCATCAAAACTCTCTGGATTCCTCAAGTAGGTTTCCCAAGCAGGCTTGAAGGATCCCTATATTCCTAGGAAAGTCATGAAGGATTCTCACATTTCTACAGAAGTTGTCAAAGTTCTTGTTAATCCCCACAAGTTGCCAAGGATTTTCTATCTCCAACATCGGTCAAGGATTTATTTTACCCGGTAGCAGTCAAAGATTTCTTTATCTCCAGCTATCAAGGATTTATTTTCCTCAGCAAGACAGCTAATCAGCTTACATGCGCATCCATTACATTCATATATCATAAACATTGATAGAACACATTTTATTGCATCATACATGTCATGCAACATAACTTTTTGTTTTAGCTAACATTTTACCCTTTTCAGGATGAGATTAAAAGTTATCGTTAACAACTATTCAAAGATTTCAGATACAATACAGATACACTCCAAGACATGGAAGTCATTTTGATACTCCTTCAGATCTCTTATTCAGATACAGTATAGATACACCCCAGACGCGAAGGTCATTCTACTACTCATTCAGACTTCACCAATCAGATACAGACTAGATACGCTCCAGACCCGGAAGCCATTCTATTTCTCATTCAGATTCAACTATCAACCTCAGGTTCAGATACACTCCGCCACGAACATCATTATGTCACTTATTCAGATCCCAGTTACAGTACGGATACACTCCAGACACGGAAGTCATTCTGCTACTCATACAGATCTCAACTTCAGATACAGTCCATATACACTCCAGACACGGTAGCCATTCTGTCCTCATTCAAATATTTCCCCAGCCCAGAGATGCTCCATACATGGATGTCATTTTGTCGCTTATTCAGATTTCAGATTCAGATACAATACAGATACACACCAGACACAAAAGTCATTCTGATATTCATTCAAGAATCAAATACAGTTACAGCTTAGATACGCTCCAGACGCAGACGTCATTCCACTGCTCATACAAATCCAATCTCCGGATACAACTCAGATACATTCCAGAAACGGATACCATTTTTATATTCATTCTCCTGATATCCAAAAAACACTTTGGATGACATCTATAAGCCCATCTCCAGCAAGATTCTATCATCTCCAAATGGCATCTTTAAGCCTATTTTCTCAACCTACATTTTGACGAGTGCAAATTTACGGGCACTCTAGTGTCCAATCCTCTTTTACCTTCGAGTCACGAAAGGCAAACTCGCCAATCTAACTCTTCAGGTTCAAGAAGATTGAACAGGGGAAGATGTTGTACCCTAAAATTTGCCCTATCATTTTATCAAGATTTCCCCTCACAAGACTCTTTGAATTCCAGACAGAATTAGGGTTTGCTCTGCTCAAGACATCTCCTTGCACTGTTGACCTGAAATTAGGGTTTGAGTTTGCATAGGGATTTTTGGACTTCCAAGGCTCAAAGTGACTTTCATACTTCATTTTGGACTTATAAGATTTCCTCCACCAAGTTTTAAGCCTTGAATATAATTTTTGCCCAGTCAATTGGACAGTTGACCTAGAAATCAACTATATTGGGGAAAAAGTCAACTGTGGCCAATTTACAGTCAACCCTCATAATTTTTGATCCAAATCAACATTATAGACTCATATGAACCATTTGATCAAGTTTGGACCACAACTCCTCAAGAAATTTGATCAGATCATCAAAAGGGCAAAATGGTCATTTTTAGGGTTTTGATTGTATAAGGGCAATTTCTGACTTTTAACCTAGCCAATGGCAAATTGGGTTTAAGCATGGATTCAAGGACTCAATGGCATCATTTTGACAAATTCACAAGGTTCAAAAGATCTCAAAATTGGACTGACAGATGAATTTTTAAATTAACTGATCAAAATTTGACTGTACACTGAAAAGTCAAACTTTGACTTTTTGGTCAAAATCAAGTGCCAAGGGTCATTTTTCATCAAGATGTGTCAAAACATGAAACTTTTTCATCAAGAAACCTAATTTTGCAAATTAGGGTTTAAGATTGAAAAATTTCATAACTTAGAATTTTTCTAAGTTATGAAATTTTCTTTTTTTTTCCCAACTTTGCCCAACATTTTCACCATGATGCAATTGGATCCAAACAAAAATTCTAACATGAAAGTTGTAGTCCTCCACAAAGTCTACAACTTTGATTCACAAAGTTTTTCCAAAAGAAGCTTGGATCTCAAGTTATGATTTTTGGAACAAGGGTCCATGAAACTTTTAACTTAGTGAAATTTTGCCCTAGTTTAGGCAAAATTTTGACCTATATTCATGGAAATTTTTCACATAGTTCTACTTAGAATATCAAAATTAATTTCAAATATGTATTGTAGATAATTTTACAAGCTTTCCAAAATGTCAAAGAACTCTCCAAAATCATTTATGGTTAGGGAGAATCGAAGATTTGAATTTGGCAAAAACTCACTTTGATCCATGGCATTTTCATGTTGACACAAGTTGTAAAATCTGTCCAAACTTGCTTTGTACTTGATTACAGGTCTATAAACCCTTCCACACTCAAAAATTAAATGCAAATACAATGGACATTGGTCTTATTCTGATCAATGGAGCTTGGCACAATGAATAAATCCATTTATGGCATAAAGGTTGCAATACCATTTCCATAAAGCATACTTTTTGCAATTTTGTATTTCTTGAGCCATGGACCTGTTCTATTGATACAAACAAAGTCCACAAACTTTAGAAAAAGCTCACCAACCCTATTCAGACCTTGAGCTAGCTTGTACAACCTTGGCCTTTGTCACTTCCTACCTTTTCTTTAAAAACAAGTCATTGTGCCAAAAGACCACAACTCTTGAATCTGATAAGAGAAAGTCTTGGCAACATTCCAAACAAGTTTTACACATTACCTTAAGCCAGAAACACGAGTTATTCATCCCTCAAACACTCTTGAACATTAAAACATATTCCTCTTGCAAAACAGGGAAGTTTCTGCACTTTGAGTTCCAAAACAAAAACCACTCGTGCGTTTTGTCCCAAACCAGTTCCAATACCTTCCATACAACCCATCTGAACTATCCCAACCATTGGCCATTGACTGTAACTCCATTTGCAAGCTTCACCATTTCTGTTTTCAGCTTGTGCAGGTTGACTTCTACAAGCTTGTTCAAGCAAATCCAAAGCAAACTAAGCATTGGGGAAGGTCAGAGGAAGTTAAAGCAAGCTCCCAAACATCTCAGGCTTCATTGAAAACCTCCACATTTCCATACACGAGTTCAACTGAAATAGGTATTTGTCAACTTTCTATCTCTCTATTTAGGAATCATTAGGCTTAGGTTTATGAATAAAAAATGTAGTACTCATAGCCCTTAACTTGTACATATGCATAGATTTCATTTAAGTTAAGTGTGCTAAGAGAATTTGATTGATGAACATCCTGAAAAAGTTAGGTTAGAAATTAGGGTCAGAGAAATTCTCTCTGGTCTTTGAGAGTTAGATTAAGTTTTTTATATGGTTAGAATCGTATGATCATGCTCTATAACTTTCATGTTGCAAGTTTTCATTTTTAAGCACAAATTCAGGAGATACGATTTGTACAACAGGCGCGCATATTTTTGAATCAGAGGTTGAAGATGAAGTGGAAATGGGCTGGGCTGGCTTGTTTCTGTTTTTGGCACCCCCCCTCTTTACTGACTGCACCCCCTGGCCCATTTGTTTTATATTTCCATATTATTTTCATTTCTTTTTATTTCTAACTTTATTTTATTTTTTTCCAAATATAAAAAATTACTAAAATTATTTTCCTTAAATTTTCACATTTTTTTATTTATTTCATTTTATTTTGATACAATATTTAGTTTACTAGGTTTACTATATTTATTTTATCAAATAAAAACTTATAAATAATATATAAAAATACTATATTTTTATTTTTACTTTTTAGTATTTATATACTTAAATAATTTTTTTCTCATATATTATTATTTTCTAAACAATTGTATATATTTTTATTTTTATTTACTTGTACATAAATAAATAATATAATATATATTATCTTAAAACAAAAACTAGGGTTTCCACCCTTATTAAAAATAATATTTTTTCTAATATTTTATTTTTGGACGTTTGAATATATTTATTTATTTATTTTATTGTACATAAATAAATAAATTTTATAATTTTCATACATATTCTTAAGACAAAATTTAGGGTTTTACCCTTAACAAAAATAAGTTTTTTTATTTTATGTTTTTAATATATTAAATATTATATTTTTACACACATAAAAATAAATAAAAAAACATTTTTTACATATTCATAATATTTTGCATATTTATATTTTATTGCTTATTTAAATATTACTTATTTATTATTTGATGCAAAGATTTCAATTTGGATGTAATAGTAAAACTTAGGGTTTTAATTTCTTGCAAAATAATCCCCATTCAAAATTGTATCCCCCTCCCCATATCAATGTTGTAATAGCTTAGATTACTTTTACGCATTTATGCTTTCAAATATGCCATGATAGAGATTAGGGTTTGTATGCAAAAATCCAAAAATCAAAACAACTAGCTAGACCTAATACAAGACATAAAAATGCATGAAATGATAACACAATGCACACAAGCATCCCTAGGGTTTCATCCACTTGTTGCCTTAAAAATGGCCATGGTATGCATGTTGAGTATCTTGGCAAAACAAAAACAAAACAAAAAGATCATAGTCCCTCGATGACGCTATCTTGGTTGCCTATACAAAATGATCTAGTCTCTCAAAAAATTGCTAAAGATACTTAGCACCATTGCTATCATGGTCAATACGATGACCCGCGCCTGTCCCGTTTAACATCTAAACACAAGGTTGTTTACCAAATGCAATGGTAAAACAACACAGTCAAAAGGGTTAAAAATGTGTAGGAAAGATCTTTGAGTAGATAGGGTAGACAACTCTTAGTTACTTGATCAAAACTTGTTAAAACATCCTTGCTATTTTCAAACACACATCACAACACAATTTCAAAATATTTCCCAAAACAAACTTTCACACTCTCAAACATTGAAACATCTTTTCAAAAGACAAACACCTTTGTATACATTCAAACAAGAATCATTACAAAGGTTGCCTAGACAAAAGGCCTCTTTTCAAAACATTTTCAAAACCCCACACACAAAGCACCATTTCAAACAATTGAAAAGCAAAAGCAAGTGATCTAAACAAGTAACTAAGAGCCCATGGATAACCATGGATGAAAAGGGTGCTTGCACCTTCCCTTTTCATAATCTACCCCCCGAACCCAAGAAAACATCTCAAAGGTCTTTCCTGTGCTTTTTGACCTTTCCTTTGGATAAAATAAAAAGTCGGGGACGACTCTTTCTAAACCGAAACATTTGCGAATACAAACGCAAAACTTCAAGTCAGTTCTCCCACCGCATCAAACATCATAATAACATTTAGACGTCTTTTATTATCAAATCATCATATAATCATAAAGTTCACAATTGTCATCACATCACAACTCATTAACAAAGTACATGCAATGTCACATAAGATGTTAATGCAACAATACTGACTCAATGCATGTAGTACCAAAATTTATGAACACATAGTTCATCACCCTCGTTGATCCTCACCATAGGACCGATTCCCTCTTGGAACTGGAGCACGTCACAAACACACTCAATCTGCACAATGGAATTGAGGCTCGTCACAAGTGGATCACCGTTTAAAAATGCTATGAATGTATAATGCTCAACAACGTCACATAAAGTTCGACCATGACTAGTCAATTGCATCATCATTCACAAAATCCTCATCATATAGCATGTATACATATTAAACATGCATATCATTAAAATATCATCACAAATATCATCAAATACCAGCATCATGATAACATCATTAGAATACATGCAGTTATGTCAATTCAACAAGACATCATAGTATTCTAACACATAATAATCCAAACTCATAATTATATAAACACATGAATAATACACCAAATGCTTCATACAATTATGCCATAATATAGTTTTATGCGTTAGCTTCTCGACGCTTCAAACGACACATCAAACAGAGTCTTGAAACTAAAGTTATGACACTTTGAAGTTTTCTGCCAGTCTGCTCGCTTAATCCTCGCCCGACGACCCTGGGAGCGCTCTGCTCGCCTCCCTTTCACCTGATGCTCGCTTGAAAAATGATGCGATTGGGTCCAACGCTGCCTCGCGCGCCTGCAGATGTTGGGGCGAAGTTCTCCTCCCATAAATTTTCCAAGAGCTCACCTTTACCACCATCCCGCTCGCCAGCTGGCTTGCCCAACAATACTGGGGTGACTCACTCGCCCCGTGCTTATCTCTGGCTCGCTTGACGGTGCTAGGGAATCAGCAACTTCTCAATTACGATTCTGTTTCTATCCAGATCATACCAACTCCAATTATAGGCATCATACTCAGTATAAAATGCATTTTAATCACCATACATCACATATTAACATCAAAATAAATCATTACATCATTAAATATAGAAATCATAGTACACAAACATCATCATCAACAATTTCATCATTTATTTCATCATGTATTTCATCAAATCAATCACACAAACAAATCCTACATCCACCATAACCCCTTATTGATCATAATAAACTCGATTACACCCCTTACCTCATAATCCTTGCAGTTTGATTCTTTTCCTTCGCGTTTTACGAAGTTCTCCACTTGGTTCTTTGTAAGCCCTAGCCTGTTCTTTAACTTTCTCCCAATTTCTACGATCATACATAATGAACCTATCTCTCTTATTTTCTCTTTTTACTTTGTTGCACCTTAGACCTTTTCTATGTTATTCCCATTATGCCCTCACTCATCATCATATATTACCATCATGTCCTTAACATCTCCACAAAACTAATTATTCCATTTAATTATTATTAATAATTCTAAATAATGTAATTAAAATTATTGAAATCTAAATAGTTCTAATTAGCACATTAATCCACCACTACCCCACAACATATCATCATACATCCCACAGATAATCACAAATAATAAATTAAATAAATAATTCTAAATTCTAGGGTGTTACAACTCTCCCGCACTTGAAGAATTTTCGTTGTCGAAATTTACCTGAGGAAAATAGAGTCGGGTACGACTCTCTCATCTGATCCTCATGCTTCTAAGTCAAAATTCCACCAGTTGGTCGACCCCATAGTTCCTTCACCAATGCAATCTCTTTATGCCATAAATTCTTCATTTCCCGACCTTATATACGCACAGGTGATGCTACCACTGTCAGGTTATCTCTCACTTGTACATCATTCAGTTGGATCACATACCAAGGATCTAGAATGTATTTCCTCAACTTAGATACATGGAACACGTCATAAACATTAGAAAGCGATAACGGTAAAGTAATCCAATAAACACCTCACCTATCTCCTCGGAAATATGATATGGACGAATAAAATATGGTGTAAGCGTTTGTGACTTTAGAGCTCTACCAACACCAGTTACCGGAGTAACTCTCAAGAACACATGATCTCCCTTCTGGAACTCAAGTGCTTTCCTCCTCTTATCGTGATAAATCTTCTGAAATCTCTATGCAACTTTCATCCTTTCTTGGATCATCTTTATCTTTTCATCCGTCTCCTGTATAATTTCAGGTCCGAGCACAACACTTTCGCCTAACTCATACCAACACAACATAGTACTACACCTCCTACCGTACAACGCTTCATATGGTGCCACCTGAATACTAGAATGGAAACTATTATTGTAAGTAAACTAAATCAATGACAAGTGGTTGTCTTAAGCACCTCCTTGTTCCAACATACAAGCCCTTAACAAATCTTCCAAAGTCTAGATAGTCCTCTTTGTTTGACCGTCCGTCTGCGGATGATATGGAGAACTCAACTTAAACTTTGTACAAAAAGCATTATGCAATCCTTCTCAAAACCTTGATATAAACCTCATATCTCTATCTAACACTATACTCGAAGGTATTCCATGCAATCTCACAATCTCCTCAATATAAATCTCAGTTAATTTCTGCATGGGATGATTGATATTCATCGATAAGAAATGAGCTGATTTATTCAATCTATCCACTATCACCCAAATTGAATCATTTCCCTTAGAAGTCTTCAGCAAACCTGACACAAAATCCATGGAAATGATGTCCCATTTTCACTCTAGAATATTCAACAATTGCATTAGACCCAAAGGCTTCTGATGCTCAATTTTCGAATTCTGACAAGTCAAACAAGCATAGACAAATTCAACAA
Source organism: Vicia faba (assembly GCA_948472305.1). Lineage (NCBI taxonomy): Eukaryota > Viridiplantae > Streptophyta > Magnoliopsida > Fabales > Fabaceae > Vicia > Vicia faba. Next base: position 115,141 of record CATIWC010000619.1, on the reverse strand, counting down.
CTTCCTTTTTCATACTGGGCCACCCAATCAATTTCTTCAAGTCTTGATACATCTTCATAGCACCAGGATGAATACACAGACCACTTCGATATCCTTCTTCAATAATACTCTTCTCAAGCCCAAGCATCTGGAACACACACTCTATCACCAAACCTCATTACACCGTTATCGTCACTTTGGAACTAACCTCCATTACCATGGTTAATTAGCAACAACCGATCAACCAAACTCGTATCATGTTTCTAACTTTCTCTAATCTATTTAAGAATACCAATAGTCAGCTCTAACATCCCTAACTTCATAATATTAGTAGTTTCTTCACACACTAAACTCATGTCTCTGAATAGCTCGATAAATTCTAACTCACGCACTATAAGCATTGATATATGCAAGGAGTTCTTACTCAAAGCATCAGCCATAATATTTTCTTTACCAGGATGGTAACTCAAATCAAAATCATAATCTTTTAACAACTTAAGCCATCTTCTTTACCTTATATTTAATTCCTTCTGATCAAACAAGTACTTTAGACACTTATGATTATTGAATGTCTCGAATCTAGATCCGAACACATAATGTCTCCAAATCTTCAGCACATATACCATAACTTCCAAATCCAAGTCATGTGTAGGATAATTCCTTTCGTAAACCTTCAGTTGTCTATATGCATAAGCAATAACTTGACCATTCTGCATAAGTACACCACCAAGATCCATCTTCAACGAATCACAATATACTATAAAAGACTCATTTGAATTAAGCAAAAACCAATACTGGAGCAGTCATCAACTTCTTATTTAGTTCCTCGAAAATTTCTTCACACACAATATCCCACTTGTAAGCTTGACCCTTTCTAGTCAACTGAGTCAATGATAATGCCAACTTAGAAAAGCTTTCAGTAAACCTGCGATAATAACCTTCTAAACCAAGAAAGCTTCATATCTCAATACTAGACTTCTTAGTCTTCCATTGTAACACAACATCAACTTTATAAGGATCCACGGTGACTCCACCACTTGAAATCACATGGCCAAGGAAACTCACTTCCTTCAACCAAAACTCACACTTCGATAATTTTACATACAACTCTATATCTTTCAACACTTGCAACACAATTTGCAAATACTCAGCATGTTCTTCTTCTTTTGATTTAGAATAGATCAGAATATCATCAATGAAGACCACCACAAACTATTCATATACAAATGGAAAGTTCGATTCATATACTCCATGAAAACACCTAGCGCATTAGATATGCCAAATAACATTACAGTGTACTCAGAATGACCATACCTTGTTCTGAAAGCCGACTTTAGGATATCATCTGGTTTAACATGAATCTGATGATAATCGGACCTCAAATCAATCTTACTAAACACATGGGCACCTACCAACGGATCCATCAAACCATCAATCCTCAGAAATGGATACTTATTCTTGATATTCACGTTATTCAACTACCTGTAGTCCATGCACAACCTTATACTACCATCCTTATTCTTAACCAATAACACAGGAATCCTACAAAGAAACACTCAGTCGAACAGACTTCTTCTCAAGCAACTCTTCTAGTTGTTTCTTTAATTCACTCAACTCTGAAGCTGGCATCCTATAAGGAGCCATCGATACCAGACTTATACGTTGTACCAACTCTATAGAAAACTCTACCTCATGATCTAGAGGTAAATCAATGATGTCATATGGAAACACATATGGGAATTCACAGACAACTAGTATTATAACACTCGCATCTTCACGATCTACTTGCAATGCAACAAACATTACAAACATCACAACTTCATCTTCTAGAAGTTCTTCCAATTACTTAGCAGACAAGAACATCAACTATCCACTATCACCATAATTTGGGAACCTCACGGTCTTATTATAACAGTTGATATGAACATAGTTGAACTCCAACCAGTTCATTCCAAGGATAACATTAACTTGGTGCAAGGGTAGACACACCAAATCCATCATGAAACTTTTACCAAAGATAACTAAAGAGCAAATTAAACAAACAAAAGTAGTAGTGACAAAACCCTTAGCAGGAGTATCTATCACCATACTACACTTCATAGAAGACAATGTCAATCCCAATGTTGTACCCCAAAATTTTCCCTCTCATTTATCAAAACTTTTTTCACAAGATCTCTTTGACTCAAGACTGAATTAGGGTTTGGTCAGCTCAAGATATCTCATCTTGCACTGATAACCCAAAATTAGGGTTTGAGTTTGCACAAGGATTTTTGGACTATCAATGCCTCATATTACTTTCAAACACCATTATGGATCCCTAAGATCACTCATGACAAGTTTCAAGCCTTGAACCATATTTTTGATCAGTCAATTGGACAGTTGACCTAAAAATCAGCTGTATTGGGGAAAAAGTCAACCATAGCCAATTTACTATCAAACTTCATAATTTTTTATCCACTTCAACATTTTAAACTTATATGTATCATTTGATCAAGTTTGGACCACAATTCCTCAAGAAATTTGATCAAATCACCAAAAGGGCAAAATGGTCAAAATTAGGGTTTTGACTGAGGAAAGGCAATTTCTGATTTTTAACCTAGCAGATGACCAATTGAGTTAAAGCATGATTTCAAGGATTAAATGGCATCATCTTTACCTTATTACATGGCTGAAAACATCTCAAATTTATTGGATTAACAGATAAAGTTTGCAGTCAACTGATCAAAAGTCAACTGTATACTGAAAAGTCAAACTTTGACTTTTTGGTCAAAATCAAGTACCAAGGGTCATAATTCATCAAAAAATTTCAAAATGTGAAACTTGTTCATCAAGAAATCCAAGTTTGAAGATTAGGGTTTGAATTTGAAATTTTTCTTAACTTGGAAAATTTTCTAAGTATAGCAAATTTCTTTTTTTCCCTCAACTTTAGGCTATTTTTTCACCATGATGCATAATGATTCAAGGAAAGTTCCCAACATGAAAGTTGTAGACCTCCATGAAATATATAACTTTTCTTCACACACTTTTCCCTAAAGATGCTTGGATATCAAGATATAAATTTATGAATACATGGTCATGAACTAAATAACTTAGTAAAATTTTGCCCTAATTTAGGCAGGTTTTGGACCCAACTTCATGGCAATTTTTCACCTAGTTCCAAGAGGTATCTCAAAATGCATTTCAAAGATGAATTATATATCACATTGCAAGTTTCCAAAATGTCCAAGAACTCCTCAAGATCATTTTTTAATAGGGAGAATCGAAGAGTTGAAGTTGGCAATTTCTCACTTTTTATCCAAGCCATTTCATGAAGAACAAAGTTACAATCAGCACCTATGCTGCCTAATCAATTCTTTACAGGTCCCAAACTTATTCCACACTCCTTAATTAAATGCTTACTCAGTTGACAAAGCTTTGATCCATGCCTTAGAACCATTATCCAACTTGCAATTCCATTTATGTCAAAAAGTGACCATTGCCATTTTGAAAAAGATCAACTTTTGCAAACTTTTTACAATCTTGAGCATTGGACCTATCCCCTTGGCACATAAAAGTACCACAGACCTAAGGCAACTTGTAGAGAAGAGATACCAACCCTAAGCAAGCCAGTACAAGCATGTAAAGCTTTGTCTTATCACTTTACTTCAAATACAAGAAAAGGGGCAAAAAGGCTAGAACAGGCACAACTGTTAGAGGGTTGACATAAAACCAATTCCATACTAATATACAAAGAGAATACAACTAGCACACGAGGAAAAAAGGCCTGAAACACTTCCAACCAGAAAAACACCAAAAATCTGTCCAAACCTACAGTTTTTGCATAAGCACACCCATCTTCCATTTGGCTCGTGCGTTTTAAGTTTTGATTATTCAAACATCTTATATACTTTATATCAAACCAATCTAGACCTTCATCCCTGTTATGTAATCACTTTTCCATCATCTGCCATTGTTGACTTCAGAGCTTGCAGTTTGACTTGGCCAAGGAGTTTCAGATGCTTTCAGAGCAAGGCAAGGGTTGGAATACATTCAGGGAAGTTCAAGGAAGCTCAAGCAAGCATCAGGCCTCCATCAAACTCATCCCTATTTCATCCATGATTCCAACTGAAGGAGGTAAAATCTCAAACTCTATCTCCTTGTACAGGCAACCATAGGCCACGATTTGTGAATAAAAAATGTAGTCCTCATCATAACGAAACTGTACATATCTTTATCTTGCATTGATTTTACTTGAGCTAAGAGAATTTGGAACTTGAAATTTCTGAAAATATTAGGTTAAAATTTAGGGCTGTTAAAATTCTCTTTGATCTTTGATTGATAGTTCACATAACTTATATGGTTGGAATCGTGAGTTCAAGTACTACAACTTTCATGTTATGAGTTTTCATTTTCATGGAAGTATGAGAGAGTTACAGGATGTTTGGCCAAGCTTGAGGAAGAAGATGAAGTACAGGGAAAAGATTTGTTTTATGTTATCTTATTTTCGTTTCCATTAAGACATTGGATGTATAGCCACCCCAGTGGAAAAGTAGCGCGCTGGTGAGACCCATGTCCTGGGTTCGAACCTGGGCGCGCTACTTTTGTTTTTACATTTTGCCATTTTTTCAGTTTTGACATTTTTTGCAGGTTTGGGCTTTGTGCTTTGGGCCATAGTTTTTTTTAGTAACACTCTACTGCCAATCTGCTACATCACCTCCTTGCCAGCTTTTTATATTTTTATTATTTTTATTTTATTTGCTTTATTTTTATTTTTAATATACATTAAAAATTTCTTTGATACATAAAAATCCTAAAAAATGTAAATTAATATATTGCACTTTTATTTTATTTTTAGTTTATTTCTCACATAAAAATATATTTTATTTTAATAAGATATCATTTATTTTATTAATAAAATTGTAAATATAATTAAAACATATTTAGTTCAATTTATTTTTCATTTCATATTTATAAATACTTATTTTTGCATATATAAATTTTTATATTTTTATACAATATTATTTATTATTTTTGTACAAGAAAATACATAAAAAAGAATACATATAAAAACTTTATTTCCTTTTAAAATAATAATTAGGGTTAAACCCCTTTTAAAAATTAATTCCTTTTCCTTATATTTTTAGGTTTAGATGAAAATTTATTTTACATAAAAAACAAGACACAAAAAAAAACTTTTCTTACATATACATTGCATTGCATTTTTAAATATTGTATTGTATTTATTCTAATTCGTACAAATTCAATTTGGTTGTAATAATTTATTCTCCCATAAATTGTTGTAATAGCTTAGAAATATTTACATTACGCAATTTATCGCTTTACATGCCATGATTAGTAATTAGGGTTTGAATGACAAGATTAAAACAAAGCAACATAGAACACCCTAAATGACAAGACTAAATCAAAGCATGAAAATGATACACTTGCACACAAGCATCCTTAGGGTTTCTCCACTTGGTTGCCTAAAACAAAAATGACTATGTTACGCATGCGAAGTATCTTGGAAAAACAAAACAAATATAAAGATCATAGTCCCTCGATGACGCTATTCAAAAAAATTGCCTTACAAAATGATCTTGGTCCCTCAAAATGCTAAGATACTTTGCAACATTGCTAATCATGGTTATACGATGACCCACGCCCGTCCCGTTTACATCCAAAGATAGGTTTGCTTACCAAATCAATGGTAAGACAACAATATCAAAGGAAAAGAAAATGAACAAATACATTTGAGTAGGTAGATTTTGTACCCCAAAATTTGCCCTCCCATATTCTTCAAGATTTTCCAAGATCAATCTCCAGATGATTCAAAATCCCTCAAGGGTTGCACAGTCCAATTGCCTCCTAACACAGTCAGAATTAGGGTTTTGGTTCTTGCAAAGAAACTGAGGTTTCCAAGGGTCCAAACAAGTCCCATATGCCTATATACATTGCCAAGCATCCATATGTCAAGTTTCAAGACTCACAACATCAAATTGCACAATCAAAAACCCTAATTGCTCCACAGTCAACTGCAGGGGCAAAATGGTCATTTGACAGTCAAAAGTCAAAATTTTTGGTCAACATCTTATTTTGAAGCCACAAACATCATTTGATCAATTCTTGATCATGATTCTCAAAGCATGGCTCAAAAAGTTTCAAGATGCAAAAGTTTCTATTTTTGGACAGTTGAAAAAGTCAACTGCAAATTGACCAGGGCATAACTTCCTCATGGTTTATCAGAAAAATCCCATCCAAAGCTCATTTTGAAGAGAATGACATTTCCTACAACTCATCTTCACACTTCAAGTCCAAGAAATGCTCTCACAAAAAGTTATCAATTTCAACATTATAGGTCATTTTCAAAAGTCAACAAAAAGGCACTTTAAGTCAAATACCATAACTTGATATTGGTAAATCAAAATGACATGGGACCAAAGGCATTGGTTAGAGGACTTCAAGACCTTTCCAAAATGTCCAAGAACATGATCATAGCTTCAAAATTGAGCAAGATATGCCTTGAAGAAGTTGGGAAATTTTTGGGAATTTTGAAAAGTCAACTTTGCCTAAAAACACTTCAAAAATGCTAATGGGCCTCAATTTCTTCCTTGAATCATTACCCAAAGAATATGCACGACCCATTAAGCTCAAAGGGATTTATTTTCTTATTTTTAATTAATTAATTGAATTTTTATTATTATTAATTCATTTAATTAGATTTAATTATGAGAAAAATATCAAATAAGGGTTTTCAAATCTTTTTGTGCAGCAAATATGTTCATTATGTGCTAAAGATTTCGTGCATCAATCAACAAGGCAATATCTTCCACAATTGGCAAGGGTTTCATGGCAAAAAGATTGAAAAAGATATGTTGAAAATCAAATCTTCAAATCATCAATTCATGGACCTTGGGCTTGTTTTTTTGACCTAATCACGTTCAGATACATATGCAAGACCTAACCTAATGCAAGCATACACAAAAAGCTTCTCAAACCCTTGCTGAGACTTCTTTGAACGTGTTGCAACCACTTTCCGGTCTCCATACTCCAAGAATTGGTAGAATAGCATCACGTTTATCACAAACTTTTCAATAATCGTTTTTTGATTTCCATGCATTATTCATGTGTTTTATTTGTTGATTTACACTAACAATGATGTTCTGAAGCGATTGGTAATGTTTAATTGGACTAACACTGCCTGTAGCCAGATATGCCATGGACGAAAATTAGGTTTTCCAAAGCTTCAGAATAGGGCTTTCATGTAGAGGAAAAATTGGACCTTGAGACCTATGCCATTGAATTCAGGAGCTCCATACGAATTGAACCAATACCTCGCGCCCAATTTATTTGATCCATAGGCGTAATTGCTATTTTCATGAGTTGTAGTTAGTGGGGGTTTAAAACCCCCGCTACTTGTTTTCTATTTGCAGGTAAACGAAGAAGAAAGCTAGCGTGTCATCATGTGATAGGGGCATTAAAATTTGGCGCGTGATTTTTTTGTTCATACCACTAACGCTTGTTTTTTTATATAATAATCACGCTCCATTATATTAACAAAGAAACGCAATAGCTCAGTTGGCTGGCAACGTGTCCTTCCAGCGCTGGGACCTGGGTTCGATTCCCAGGTCCCCCATATGCTTAATAATTTTTGTTTCAATATCTTCTAGCGCAGCACATCCTCAAAGGTTCACCGTACGCACTCACGCTCAGGCTTGCCACATACTCATGATGATCAATCTGAAGGCTACAAAAGGAGGTCCATCATATACCTCAGTCAATGGATGAACACATGAACATGGAAAGTCAAACAAGGCTTTGTTCCAGTGGGCCTGAATTTCTCACAATTAACCTCCCCTTGGGCCTGATACCCCCTGGTTTGCATCTTTTTCATTCTAATTTTGTTTAAATTGTTATAATTCTTTTACTTGTTTTTTATTTAATTCACAAATAATCAATTTTTATAATAAAAATCAGAAACTAAACAATGTTTTTTTTAATTAATATTTAATTTCACCATCAAAGTATTTTTTGTAAATAAAGGTTAAGTAATTAATTTAGTTAAATTAGGTTTCAATTTTAACACTTTTTCTTAATAAATAAAAAATATGTAGAAATTAGGTTTGTTTGACATTTTCATATTTTTTCTTAAATAAATAATTTTCTCTCGTTATAATTATTATTATTAATTACTATTAATTTTTGTAAATAAATATGTAAATTAACTAATCAGTGTAAATTAGGTTAACTTTGATATTTTTCATTAATAATTAAAATCATTTAGAACTAGGGTTTCCATTTAACTTAAATTTTCTTTATTTCATAAATACCAAAAACATAAAAAATATCTTCTTTTCTTTAATTAAATAATTAATTAGCTTTTTAATTCAATTTAATTTCAAAAGGGTCAAAACCCTCGGACGTCCTAACTTTTATTCTTTCGCACGTTATTCTTTTTCTTTTCAAATATTATGTAACTGCTCAAGGCTTGTAATAGTAATTAGATCTTTTTACTTTCCGCATTTTATCAAAACGGGTCTTTGTAATTTGGCGATGTATAGACCCGCGCCTTGTAATAGCGTAGGATTTATCTTTCCGCATTTAAATTTCCGCACTCTTAAATTCTAAATTGCATGAAAGAATGTATGGCTAATTAAAAACAAGCGTAGCTCACAATGATGCATGATCAAAGATAACGGTTAACATGAAAACAACACACAAATTCACACACCACTCTTAGGGTATGCCTCACCTGTTGCCTTCGAAACGTGGTCGTCGAGTATAGGACATTTTAGTAAGTCCTTATGTCCATGATCCAGTTGCCTCGAAACGGTTTCCTCGGATTAAAAAAGGATCAAGGGCATAAGGGTAGCTTCTAAGGTGTCATACTGTTGCTCTGGTGACCACACTGTCCCTAAAAACGAATTGACCCGAACACCTCCAACGATGGTGCTACCTACCTCTCAATGGTGGGATGGCACTACCTTAAGGACATTTACACAGCCTAATTCCTTAGGGTAGGTAGATGACTCATGGATACTTGCTCTATTCTAAAAAACAATCAAAACTCTTTTCACACCGACACTTTCAAAAAGCTTTCAAAACAATTTTTCAAACACTCTTGAGGACAGATACAAGAGTTATTCCGAAATCTTTAAACGAAACTTTTTCAAACCCACTCACAATTGAAAAGCAAACAAACATTTTGAAAACATAGTGAGCAAGTATCTAAGAGCCCATGGATAACCATGGATAGAAAGGGTGCTAACACCTTCCCTTTCTATAAATCTACCTCCCGAACCGAGAAACATTCTTGAAAAGGAATTTTGCTGTGCTTTTGTCCTTTCCATGTTGGAGAACATAAAAGACGGTGGCGACTCTTGCTTCCGCGACATTTCGCGAAACCAGCGTTAAACAGCCAGTTCTAAATCCACCGATCATAGAACTGGCGACTCTGCTGGGGATATCATAAAAGTGAGGTGTACCTTAGGATTAAGATCACTTGTGTTTTCAATTGTCTGAATTGCTTGCTTTATTATTGTGGGTACTGTCTTGGGAGTTCTATAGATCCTAACCCGGATCTGGGGATACCTTCTTAGAAAGTAGCAACAAGGCTGTGAGGGAACTGTGCGGGGTATACCGACATGGTTGAAGCAGTCTGCTACGTTGATGTGGCACTTTGGTGAGTACCGGTAACCCTTGAGTCCAGTCAAGGAGAGTACGGGGCCGCCGCGTGGTGTTGTGAAGAATCAACTGACCTTAGGAACCTTAATTGAACCATCTTGGCCTCTTTAGGGTAGTGAGATAACTGACTTTGGTGCAGTCCGAGGTTGGTTGATACTCGATACTACACTCAATTGAGGGTGGTTTTCTTGGAATATTTCAGTCGCCAGTTCAGTGGCTAAATCGAAACGATGAACAATGAAAGCAATCCAATGATATTGGGACCCTTAGAACCCGGTTACTTCTGATAGGACAGGTTTTGAGCCCACCAACCTCAAGAGGGTAATACCTAGACCCCATGCTGGCCTAAACTCTAAGGGCTCTCTTGTGTGACTTGTGTGCCTTCCAACTTGACTATTTGCATGCTTGTTATCTGACACTTTCTTGCAGGTTTTGGTTACAGTCCTTAATTGGGACTCATAACAGGGTTTACCTACATTACCCCATGCATAGCATAACATCATGCCATCATACCATCGCATACATCCTACATAAGGACTAATCCATTTCAAGGATCTCAAAGGGCTTGTGATGCAGGTCATGAGGAATCAAATGTCTAGCAAGGGGCAAAGAGGGTTTAGTTTCCTCTAGCCAAGGTTGTCAGGGGCTATGAACCACTCGATATGGTGATCCTTGACCCTTGAAGAAGGACTCTCAGCAACATGAAGTTCCTTCAATCAAGGTACAAAATTCTAACCAATTTCTCTGTTTACCCCGCAAGATCCTTGAAAACATTGCATGCATATCATACATATCGTTGCATTGCAGGTACTCTTGTTGCAGGTCACTTACCTTTTTCGCTGTTTATTTCAGCAATGGCTTCCCAACAAGATAACCAGGGTCTTCATGCTCAAGAGACTCAATTCAGGGAGATCTTCTTAAGCCTATCCAAGGGGCAAGAAGAGTTGAGGACACTCCTCATGGGAAATTTGGCCAAGAAAAGTCCCGAAGAGGACAAGGACGAACGGCTGAAACGTCTGCAAGCTGAGGTAGATACAATGAGAACCCAGATGCTGGGGAAAATGGCTCTCATCCAAGGCTTAGTTCGGGAGCAAGAAGAGTTGAGGATCATGATCAGTCAGCTCCACCAAGAGAGATACAACATGAAGCAACCAGTCCAAGTCAGGGACCAGGTCATTGATCAACTTCCAAGAGGACAAGAGTCTGGTATGGAGAAGAATAGACCTCTCCAAATTGCTACCACTTCACAAGCCCAACATCAACCTCGCCCAGAGAAACAGGTTGATCAAAGTAGGCCAATCAGGCCCAAGAGGCAATTCACCCAGCTTAATGTGTCGCTGTTTCAAGCTCTACAACACCTGCTGAGGTTGAATCTGATTACACTAAGGGCTCCTCCCCGGAACCCCAATACATCTGCTCCTAACTATCATCCCAACAAAAGGTGTGCATACCACTCTGATAGTCCTGGACATGACACTGCCGACTGCTGGGCTCTGAAGAACAAGGTCCAGGATCTGATTAATGAAGGAGTAGTGGATTTCATCCAAATGGGTCAGGCTGAGTGCTTCTACCATCCCTACATGATTCACCTTTTGAAGTAACAAGTCCTGAAATGAGAAGACTTTTTGTCTATTAGAATTTTCAAGTTGTAATTTTCTTTTGATTGTTCAAACAATTATCATGTTAAACGTTGTTATTTCATTAATGCATCACATATGTCTGTTTTGAATCAATATATTCGCATTCGCTATATTCAAACTGCTTTCATTTTTGATGTCAACTCTCAATTAATAATTCTAAGCCTCTTGAGGGAGGATGACAAAAACGATACCACAATCTACAGTATGCTTTTGAACAAGACCCCGCTGATGAGGTACAGGCATTGTTTCAATTCCTAAACACTGGAGTTATAAGGAAGATAATCCCTCGTCCACCCCTCTGAGCCAAAGAAGTAAGAGTTTTTCTTTTTGAAAATTAAAACCCTTAATCATAACCTGGGGCAAGGTAGTTCTCTCAGTTGATCCGAGTGCCCAACGAATGGCACCAAAAGGAGTCCTTACAAAGCAAAAGACAATGATGGTTCCGAATAATCGTCAATACATGCAGTCATTACCTCTCAGAAATAAAATCCCAATAAGTCAAAACCTATGAAGGAGACTTACAAAACTGGGGCATCCCGCTGACTGTAAAAACAAAAGAAACAGTTCAGGCAAAAAACAGGGATAATAAAATCAAAAAAAAGAAACAGGTCATACAAACCCTCAACCAAAAAAAAAGGGGAAATGACTGCCTACTCAAAATAAACTATATCAGTATCCGAACCATCACCGGAATATCCGAGCAAAGACTCAAACAAGGTCTAACACATGATCAGCTAAGTTTAGGTTTGAAGAACATCACGAAGAGCGGGTGGGTACAAATACTTTGAGCCTTTGTCCTTTGTTTCTTAAATCGTGAACCAGGCCACGTTATAACCCTTAAAAGTCCTAGCTGAAGCATGGGTTAGTTCGAAGGCATACTGTTACGAAAGGTATCCTGACTCCTTAAGGCTTGCGGTAAAATAATGAGTTGACATCACAGTTTCCAAAAAAATTCACTTGTTTTTATGAAAAAGGCATTTTCAAAAAAATTTCAAGACAAACATAAGCTTTGCATTTTTAACATAACTTTGTTTGCATATGACTTTTTGTTCGAACAGCAGAGAAATTCGCACGAAGAATATCTAGTGAAGAAAAAGCACTTCCAATTAAGGGGCATGACCTGATCATGGTCCATCATCTGGGGCAGTTAAGTCAAGATTTGGAGAATCTCTCAAAAGGCCAACTAGCCTGGGGCAAATCTCCATCTAGATCACTTAGGGCATTGGACGATCAAACGAAGATCTTCTGGTGGTACAGCAACACAACACTACCGACAGTGACACCTCCATACATCCTGAGAGCGTGGACATAGTCAAAAAGTACTACGCATAATCAAAGACCCGCTAGAGTGACACACCTAGGCAAAAATGAGGGCTTCCCGGCGAACCAAAAGGGTTCGGGCAAAAATAAGGGATGAAAATGGAAAAAATTGTACACCCGGCAAGTCGAAAACCTGAAAAGGCGGCTTGGGAAAAAAAGGGTATCCCGGTGGACTGAAAACCCGAAAGGGAGGTCCAGGCAAAAATTAGGGATCAAAAGCGTACGACTATGTCCCGTCATCTCGTCACTCGCCTACCAGAAGAAGATTTGTCGAATCGGCAGTTATCAAGCACCTCCACAAGGTGTCTTCTTCTCTCACATCAGAAACTTGGGCAATAAAATTGTCCAAAATGTACAGCTGCTTTGCTCACCAGGTACAAAGGTAAGTTCAGCTGAAGAGTGTAACCAAGATATCTTAATTCCCCAGAGAGTGAGCCAAGATTCAACAATTCTCTCCCAAGCAGTTGGTTTCCAATCAGCCCTAAAAGGCACAGTATCTCCCAGTAAGTCAGCAACGCTCTCCCCAAGCAGAGTTAGCCTGCAGTCAGTCTCAAGGAAGTTGGATTATCCCCATAAGATCTCAACATTCCCCGACGGAGTCTATAGACATTCTTAGCAAGCATCCCCGGCAATCTTGATCTAAGATTGTTCCCCGGCGGTATACCAGACATCCAGTGGAGCCATTCCCCAGTCTAATCTGAAAAGTTTCCCCAGGAAAGTTCAATCCATCTCCCCCCAGCAGGAAGCTTATCCCCAGTAGATTCTGGAAGCTTGTCACCCGCATAGTACGAGCGCTCCCCCGGCTTTATTCAGAAGGTTATTTCCCCACCAGGATATAACTGGGTTATCCTCAGCCAATTACCACGGAAAGATCGTCCTCGGCGAAGCCTTCTTTTCCCCAGCGGAGTTCATCAAAACTTCCAACAGAGCAAATCAATGGTATCCCCAGCAGAGTTATCACCAACCTCAGCAAAGTACCTCTCTTTCCCCACAGAGTTCACTCCCCGCAGAGTAATCTATTCGCCAAGTTTATTCCCCAACAGAGTCATCTTCTCCTACCGGTATTCTTGCAACCATCACTCCCCAGTGGAAACAAAAGTTCTACTCTTCAACACAAGCCCGTGATTTAACTTCCCGACACCCGTCAAGGATTTATTTCCCTAGACAAAAATACATTCATGAACATCATATCTTCATACATTATAGCATGCACATACGCATCATGAACATACAATCTCATTTATTTTGAGAACATCACGCATGTCATACATCATGACATCGCATACAATTAACATTTTGTCTTTTCAGGACAAAGGTCAATACAAAGATAATTGCTATCAACTGTCGCAACTAAAGATCTGATTCCTGTATCTTGCCAGGGTGTATCTGTTGACGACTATATTCCAGACTCGATTCTTGTATCCTGCCAGGGCACGTCTGAAGAGTTCGAAGATCCGATTCCTGTATCTTGCCAGGGTGTATCTGTTGACGACTAATTCCAGACTCGATTCCTGTATCTTGCCAGGGCACGTCTGAAGAGTTTGAAGATCCGATTCCTGTATCTCGCCAGGGTGTATCTGTTGACGACTAATTCCAGACTTGATTCCTGTATCCTGCCAGGGCACGTCTGAAGAGTTTGAAGATCCGATTCCTGTATCTCGCCAGGGTGTATCTGTTAACGACTAATTCCATACTCGATTCCTGTATCCTGCCAGGGCACGTCTGAAGAGTTCGAAGATCCGATTCCTGTATCTTGCCAGGGTGTATCTGTTGACGACTATATTCTAGACTCGATTCCTGTATCCTGCCAGGGCACGTCTGAAGAGTTCGAAGATCCGATTCCTGTATCTTGCCAGGGTGTATCTGTTGATGACTAATTCCGGATTCGATTCCTGTATCTAGCCAGGGCACATCTGTGAGTAACTGATTGTAGACTCGATACCTGTATCCGGCCAGGGCACATCTACATGAAGAGTTTTTGAAGATTCGATACCTGTATCCAGCCAGGGCACATCTATATAAAGAGTTTGAAGATCAACTCCTGTAACAGGCCAGGTAATTATTTTCTTTCTCAGGTACGCAAGTTCTCGCTAAGGAATCTCTTACGCGATCGACACCTAGATGGCATCTATAAGCCCATCCACATACCAACACTTCCAGATGGCATCTATAAGCCCATTCTCCTATCCTTCATCTTTCCAATAAATGGCCTCTGTAAGCCCATTCCCACCATCACGCTGCTGACATTCGACTATGTGAGTGCAAATTTCTGGGCACTCTAGTGTTCAATCATCTTCCACCTTCGGATTACGAAAGGCACGCCAGCCAATCTACATCCTCAGGTCTAAGAAGATTGAACAGGGGCAACTGTTGTACCCCAAAATTTTCCCTCCCATATTCTTCAAGATTTGCCAAGATCAATCTCCAGATGATTCAAAATCCCTCAAGGGTTGCACAGTCCAATTGCCTCCTAACACAGTCAGAATTAGGGTTTTGGTTCTTGCAAAGAAATTGAGGTTTCCAAGGGTCCAAACAAGTCCCATATGCCTATATACATTGTCAAGCATCCATATGTCAAGTTTCAAGACACACAGCATCAAATTGCACAGTCAAAAACCCTAATTGCTCCACAGTCAACTGCAGGGGCAAAATGGTCATTTGACAGTCAAAAATCAAAATTTTTGGTCAACATCTTATTTTGAAGCCACAAACATCATTTGATCAATTCTTGATCATTATTCTCAAAGCATGGCTCAAAAAGTCTCAAGATGCAAAAGTTTCTATTTTTGGACAGTTGAAAAAGTCAACTGCAAATTGACCAGGGCATAACTTCCTCATGGTTTATCAGAAAAATCCCATCCAAAGCTCATTTTGAAGAGAATGACATTTCCTACAACTCATCTTCACACTTCAAGTCCAAGAAATGCTCTCACAAAAAGTTATCAATTTCAACATTATAGGTCATTTTCAAAAGTCAACAAAAAGGCACTTTAAGTCAAAGACCATAACTTGAGATTGGTAAATCAAAATGACATGGGACCAAAGGCATTGGTTAGAGGACTTCAAGACCTTTCCAAAATGTCCAAGAACATGATCATAGCTTCAAAATTGAGCAAGATATGCCTTGAAGAAGTTGGGAAATTTTTGGGAATTTTGAAAAGTCAACTTTGCCTAAAAACACTTCAAAAATGCTAATGGGCCTCAATTTCTTCCTTGAATCATTACCCAAAGCATATGCACGACCCATTAAGCTCAAAGGGATTTATTTTCTTATTTTTAATTAATTAATTGAATTTTTATTATTATTAATTCATTTAATTAGATTTAATTATGAGAAAAATATCAAATAAGGGTTTTCAAATCTTTTTGTGCAGCAAATATGTTCATTATGTGCTAAAGATTTCGTGCATCAATCAACAAGGCAATATCTTCCACAATTGGCAAGGGTTTCATGGCAAAAAGATTGAAAAAGATATATTGAAAATCAAATCTTCAAATCATCAATTCATGGACCTTTGGCTTGTTTTTTTGACGTAATCACGTTCAGATACATATGCAAGACCTAACCTAATGCAAGCATACACAAAAAGATGCTCAAAAACATAGAACAAAGTTGCAATTTTTCATAGAAATTTTGAAAACTGATTTCGTATTTGCAGGATCATTCTAAGCCTAAAACCTATTCCAAACCCTTGCTGAGACTTCTTTGAACGTGTTGAAACCACTTTCCGGTCTCCATACTCCAAGAATTGGTAGAATAGCATCGCGTTTATCACAAACTTTTCCATAATCGTTTTTTGATTTCCATGCATTATTCATGTGTTTTATTTGTTGATTTATACTAACAATGATGTTCTGAAGCGATTGGTAATGTTTAATTGGACTAACACTGCCTGTAGCCAGATATGCCATGGACGAAAATTAGGTTTTCCAAAGCTTCAGAATAGGGCTTTCATGTAGAGGAAAAATTGGACCTTGAGACCTATTCCATTGAATTCAGGAGCTCCATACGAATTGAACTAATACCTCACACCCAATTTATTTGATCCATAGGCGTAATCGCTATTTTCATGAGTTGCAGTTAGTGGGGGTTTAAAACCCCTGCTACTTGTTTTCTATTTGCAGGTAAACAAAGAAGAAAGCTAGCGTGTCATCATGTGATAGGGGCATTCAAATTTGGTGCGTGATTTTTTTGTTCATACCACTAACGCTTGTTTTTTTATATAATAATCACGCTCCATTATATTAACAAAGAAACGCAATAGCTCAGTTGGCTGGAAACGTGTCCTTCCAGCGCTGGGACCTGGGTTCGATTCCCAGGTCCCTCATATGCTTAATAATTTTTGTTTCAATATCTTCTAGCGCAACACATCCTCAAAGGTTCACCGTACGCACTCACGCTCAGGCTTGCCACATACTCATGATGATCAATCTGAAGGCTACAAAAGGAGGTCCATCATATACCTCAGTCAATGGGTGAACACATGAACATGGAAAGTCAAACAAGGCTTTGTTCCAGTGGGCCTGAATTTCTCACAATTAACCTCCCCTTGGGCCTGATACCCCCTGGTTTGCATCTTTTTCATTCTAATTTTGTTTAAATTGTTTTAATTCTTTTACTTGTTTTTTATTTAATTCACAAATAATCAATTTTTATAATAAAAATCAGAAACTAAACAATGTTTTTTTTAAATAATATTTAATTTCACCATCAAAGTATTTTTTGTAAATAAAGGTTAAGTAATTAATTTAGTTAAATTAGGTTTCAATTTTAACACTTTTTCTTCATAAATAAAAAATATGTAGAAATTAGGTTTGTTTGACATTTTCATCTTTTTTCTTAAATAAATAATTTTCTCTCGTTATAATTATTATTATTAATTACTATTAATTTTTGTAAATAAATATGTAAATTAACTAATCAGTGTAAATTAGGTTAACTTTGATATGTTTCATTAATAATTAAAATCATTTAGAACTAGGGTTTCCATTTAACTTAAATTTTCTTTATTTCATAAATACCAAAAACATAAAAAATATCTTCTTTTCTTTAATTAAATAATTAATTAGCTTTTTAATTCAATTTAATTTCAAAAGGGTCAAAACCCTCGGACGTCCTAACTTTTATTCTTTCGCACGTTATTCTTTTTCTTTTCAAATATTATGTAACTGCTCAAGGCTTGTAATAGTAATTAGATCTTTTTACTTTCCGCATTTTATCAAAACGGGTCTTTGTAATTTGGCGATGTATAGACCCGCGCCTTGTAATAGCGTAGGATTTATCTTTCCGCATTTAAATTTCCGCACTCTTAAATTCTAAATTGCATGAAAGAATGTATGGCTAATTAAAAACAAGCGTAGCTCACATTGATGCATGATCAAAGATAACGGTTAACATGAAAACAACACACAAATTCACACACCACTCTTAGGGTACGCCTCACCTGTTGCCTTCGAAACGTGGTCGTCGAGTATAGGACATTTTAGTAAGTCCTTATGTCCATGATCCAGTTGCCTCGAAACGGTTGCCTCAGATTAAAAAAGGATCAAGGGCATAAGGGTAGCTTCTAAGGTGTCCTACTGTTGCTCTGGTGACCACACTGTCCCTAAAAACGAATTGACCCGAACACCTCCAACGGTGGTGCTACCTACCTCTCAATGGTGGGATGACACTACCTTAAGGACATTTACACAGCCTAATTCCTTAGGGTAGGTAGATGACTCATGGATACTTGCTCTATTCTAAAAAACAATCAAAACTCTTTTCACACCGACACTTTCAAAAAGCTTTCAAAACAATTTTTCAAACACTCTTGAGGACAGATACAAGAGTTATTCCGAAATCTTTAAACGAAACTTTTTCAAACCCACTCACAATTGAAAAGAAAACAAACATTTTGAAAACATAGTGAGCAAGTATCTAAGAGCCCATGGATAACCATGGATAGAAAGGGTGCTAACACCTTCCCTTTCTATAAATCTACCTCCCGAACCGAGAAACATTCTCGAAAAGGAATTTTGCTGTGCTTTTGTCCTTTCCATGTTGGAGAACATAAAAGACGGTGGCGACTCTTGCTTCCGCGACATTTCGTGAAACCAACGTTAAACAGTCAGTTCTAAATCCACCGATCACAGTAGATTACTTCTAGTTACTTGCTCTATTTTAAACAACTATCCTTGCTATTTTCAAAACAAACACACACATTTCAAAACACCTTACAAACATTGAAAACATTTTCAAAAAGACAAACATCTTTGTATACATTCTTACGAACGAGAATCATTACAAAGATTGCCTAAACGAATGGCCTCTTTTACAAAATACTTTCAAAACCACACCAAACACAATTTCAAACAAACAAAAGCAAGTGATCTAAGCAAGTAACTAAGAGCCCATGGAAAACCATGGATGAAAAGGGTGCTAATACCTTCCCTTTTCATGATCTACCCCCCCCCCCCCCCCCCCCCCCCCCCCGAACTTAAGAAAACATCTCAAAGGTATTTCCTGTGCTTTTTCACCTTTCCTTTTGGATAAAAGAAAAGTCGGTGGCGACTCTTGCTAACCGCAACATTTGCGATAAAACGCAAAACCCTCAAGTCAGTTCTCCCACCATATCACACCCAACATTGTGGAACATTCAAGTGAAATAAAAAAATGAGCAGCACTAATATTAATAATAGCAATCAACTCAACACCATTAATGAAACAAGTACCTCGAATTAGGTTATCCTTCTTGGGAATCTCTAAACCATTCGAAGTAAACATTCTGCCATTAGTATGAGAAGCAATAGCATTCTTCTTAGGCTTCTAACACTGGGTACTGATGTGACCTTGTTCACCATAGTTGAAACAAGTGAGACCTTCATTCTTTCACTTAGAAGCACAATGACATGTCTTACCATATTTATAACACCTCAACACCTTATTATTGCAACTATTAGCACGATGGCCTTGCTCGCCACACTTAAAGTACTTGACAGAAGCGAGAGTTCTTCCCCCACTTGGATTTTTCTCATCAGAAACTTTTTGCTTACCTTTGTCAGTAGGAGCACTATACGGCTTACCACGATCCTGGCTCTTCCCTTTCTTCTCATTGTAACTCTTATAGAAATAAGATTTGGCTTTGGTATCCTGATTATAGATCCTGAACTTATTCACTTCTCTGCTTAATCTATGGACGAAACCCATTTTCAAATTTGATACACTTAGATGCCTTAGATGCTGGATTATTATAATACGGACAAAACTTCACAAACTCTTCAAACCTGGTATCATACTCAACAATAATTTAATTCCCTTGTTTTAGTTCAAGGAATTCAATCTCCTTCTTGCCACACACATCTTCCAGAAAGTACTTTCCAAGAATGCCACTCTAAAAACAATCCAAGCAATCTCAGTACCCAAAACTCCATCCTCTGATGTGCATTATTCCACCAGTCTTCAGCCTTTGCTTCCAACATGTGGGTACCAAACTCCACCTTCTTCTCTTCTGAGAAAGCCATCACCTTATGCTTGATCTTTCTGAGCCACACCTATGCACCATCAGGATCATGTGTGCTCTTAAAGATCGATGGGTTATGTCATTGAAACTTTTCCAAAGCATGGAACTCATCATTCCCTCTAGCCTTATGGGGAATATACTGATTCTGGGCCATTTCCTGAGCCAACGACTCTAAAGCTTCAACAATTGCATCATTATTTCTTCCTCCAACAATTTCTCTTTGCATATGGCAAACTTCATTAGAGGAACAAATCATCGATTATGTTTACACAAATATTGACCACCAAGACATAAATAATGTATCAAAACCTGACCGGACACCCCGAACTTCTCTGATACCACTAATGTAATACCCTTCTAATCTCTCATATATTTCTCATACACTTTACGAAATAATTCAAGTAAAATCACCACTCAAGGGTGTCACACTTCATGCAAAACATCATAATAACAATCATGCTCTGTAACATCGGTTACATCAATATTAAATAACTAGTCATGCAATTCAATTATCATTTAAAAAAACATAGCAGTGGATTCATCGTCATAAATAAAATTCATTCATTTTCCAGAAGTCAATTATTATAATCTCAACAAGAGTTATACTTATAACCATTTTAACATCAAAAAATCTCATAAAACATGTTAACAAAAGTAACATAACATTCACCAAAACATAGTTTTCCCAACACGATATTACTTATCAGATAAAGGCACCTCTAATAAACGAAAGCTAACAAAATACTCCAAAGCTATCTCCGATACTCCTATAGGCTACTCCTGAGCATATGCGCATTATCCACATGGAGACGATGTTTGAACAGAAAGGGTGAGTAATTATGATTCATTATAAAAGATATAAGGAAAAGATTAGTAGTTATAAACAATATCATGATATAACAACGAATATCATACATTAACACTTCATACTCACCAATACACCATAATAACACTTATACATATTTCATCATTAAATCATCATATAATAATAAAGTTCACAATTATCATCAAATGACAACTCATTAACAAAGTTCATGCAATGTCACATAAGATGTTAATACAATAATACTAACTCAATGCATGCGCTACCAAAATTTATGAACACCTGGTTCATCACCCTCCATGATCCCCATCATAGGATCGATTCCCTCTTGGAACCCAAGCACATCACAAACGCACTCAATCTACATAATGGGATCGAGGCTCCTCACAAATGGACCACCATCCAAAAATGCTATGAATGTATGATGCACAACAACGTCATATAATGTTCGAACACCGCTAGTCAATTGGATCATTATTCACATAATCCTCATCACATAACATGTATACATATTAAACATGCACATCATTAAAAAATCATCACATATATCATCAAATACCAGCATCATGATAACATCATTAGAATATATTCAATTACGCCATTTCAATAAGACATCATAGTACTCCAACACATAATAATGTAAATAATTATATAAACACACGAATAATACACCAAATTATTCATATAATTATTCCATAAGATAGTTATGTGCATTAGCTTCCCGACGCTTTGAATAACACGTCAAATAGATTCTTGAAATTCAAGTTACGATACTTTGAAGTTTTCTGCCAGTTTGCTCGCCTAAGCCTTGCCCAACGACCCCTCAGAGTGCTCTGCTCGCCTCCCTTTCTCATAATTCTCACCCGACGAATGACTCAATTGGGTCCATCGCTGTCTCGCTCGCCCGACGATGCTGAGGCGATGTTCCCCTCCGATTCTTTTTCCAAGAGCTCACTTTTTCCACCATCCTGCTCGCCAGTTGGCTTGCTCGGCAATGCTGGTGCAACTAGCTCAACTGGAGACGCTAGCGAATCAATAACTTCTCAGTTATGATTTTGCTTCTGTCTAGATCATAATAACTCTGATTCTAGGCATCATACTCAGTCTAAAATGCATTTTAATTACCATATATCACATATTAACATCAAAATAGATCATTACATCATTATAGATAGAAATCATAGTACACAAACATCATCATCAATAATTTTATCTTGCATTTCATCAAATCAGTCACACAAAAAAACCCTACATCTACCTTAACCCCTTATAGATTATAATAAACCCGATTACACCCCTTAAATTGTAGTCCTAGCAGTTTGATTCTCTTTCTTCATGTTCTACAAAGTTCTCCACTTGGTTCTCTGTTAGACCTAGCCTATGCTTCCACTTTCTCCCAATTTCTACGATCGTATAGAATAAACATATCTCTCTTATTTTCTCTTTTAACTTTGTTACTCCTTAGACCCTTTCTATGTTATTCCTGTTATGCCCTCACTCATCATCATATATTACCATCGTGTCCTTAATGTAACACCCCGATTTCTAGATTAATTATTTAATTAATTAATTTAAATAATATATTAGTCTCTGAAATTTTTGGTATATATGATGTTTTGTTACTTTGTATTAGTCCCTGTGATGATAAATGATGTGTATTCGTGATGCCTCTGTGATGCAACAACGATGACTTGAAGAATATGATGTTCAAGATAATGAGTTGTGTGGTGTAAGATGGGATAATAAGAGGGTTTAAAATTTAAATAATTAGTTTAGAATTATTTAGATTTAATAGTTATTATTTAGATTTATTTGGATTTAAATAATTAGAATAATATGTGATGTAGAGAAGATAAGGTAACAGTCCCATAATATGGATTGGGTGCAATAGTAAAGTGCTCTGGTTCCAAGTGGGAATCGATATTATGGTGGGGATCTTTGGATATTACGATGACTGAGTCATCAATGAAGTTTTGGTACCATATTCATGAGTCTATGACATTGCATTGCATTCTATGTGACATTTCATAGTGATTCATTTGTGATGCTTGAGGATACATTGTGTATGATAATATGTGTTCGTGTATTGATGAAGTGGTGAAGGTGTGAGTATAACACGATGATATGATGATGTGTGATGCCTTTCTTATATGCATATTTACTATGTCTATCCCTTATGTCTTATATAATGATTATGATTTACTTACCCTTTCTGTTTGAGTGTTCCCTCAAGGTGGATAATGCGCAGGTGATTGAGAATAGTCCGTAGAAGCATTAGAGGATAGCTTCTGAATGTGTTTATTTGCTTTCGTTGAATAAAGGGAGTCTTGCTTTGATTTAAAACATCGGGGTTGGGATCGAATGATTGGAACTCATGTTCTTTTTTTTCTTTTAAGATGTTGAGACACCCTACATGGTACTCAAGTTGTTTTTATTTATAAGTATGAGTTATGAAGTATGACTAATTTTTATGAAGTACTATAGTTAAGTGTTTTGAACTATGAATTTCGCTGCCATGATTCGAAGAATAAATGTTGATTCTATATTATTAAAGATGTTGAAAACCCGTGCTATTGAGCATGAGGTATTATTGTGAAGGTTTTATATGAAGATGCGACACCCTTGTTTGATGATATACTCTGATTTATTTATGGAAATAATTGCAAAATATTAATTGGGGTTTAGAAGGGTGTTATATTGGTGGTATCAGAGCAGGTCGGTATGTCCGGCCAAGTTATTGAGTCTGTAGTGTGTGATAGTGGAATACTATTGAGGTAATTTATAACCATTTATGATTGTTATTAATGTGAAATAGATAGAAGGCTGGAAGGAGCGGATGTTGCAGTTGCTGCTGCTTTGCAGGTTGTTGCTCAAGCTGTGCAACATAAACCTAATGATGGATCCCATGTTTTAGAGACGTTCCAGAGGAATCATCCGCCGATTTTCATGGGTAAGTTTAATCTTGATAGAGCACAAGTTTGGCTCAAGGAGATTGAGAGGAATTTTCTAGTCATGGATTGCTCAGAGGCACAGAAGGTGCGGTTTGGTATGCACCAACTGGAGGAGGAAGCTAATGAATGGTGGTTTGGTACTCGTCAAAGACTGAAATCACTTGGTGAAGTGAGTACTAGGGCTGTGTTTAGCAGGGAATTTTTGAGGAATTATTTTCCTGAGCATAAGTGTGGGAAGAAAGAGATTGAGTTTCTAGAGCTAAAACAAGGAAGTTTGACTGTGGTGGAGTATGCTTCAAAGTTTGTGGAACTAGCGGAGTTTTATTCGCATTACAGTGAAGCAACTTCTGAGTTCTCAAGGTGTATCAAGTTTTAAAATGGTTTACATCCAGAGATTAAGCATGCGATTGGGTATCAGCAGATCTGTGTATTTTTAGAGTTGGTGGACAACTGCAAAACCTATAAGGAGGACAACAAAGCTCATTCAGCTCACTATAATAGTTTGAACGAGAAAAGAGGAAAGTAATATCAAGATTGTAAGAATCCTTATGATGCCCCAGCTGATCAAGGGAAATATAAGGCTTATGACGAGAAGAAGACAAATGGGGGAGGAGTTCCTGATTCTATCAAGTTCTATAGGTATGGTGAATAAGGTCACTGATGTAATGAATGTGAGAATAAGGCGATGAGGTGCTACAAGTGTGGTAAGTCCAATCATCGTGCTCCTTAATACAAGAACGATGCTCCGACTTATTTCAATTGTGGAGAGCAAGGTCATATCAGTACTCAGTGTCAGAAACCAAGGAAGGATGTAATTGCTCATACCAATGGTAGAGTGTTCGCATTGAGTGGATCTGAGGAACCTAAGAAGGACAACTTGATTCGAGGTACTTGCTTTATTAACAATGTTTAATTGGTTGCTATTATTGATACTGATGCTACTCATTTTTTTATTTTTCTTGAATGTGCTACTAAGTTGGAATTGAAATTTTCTGATATGAATTGTAGTATGGTGGTAAATACTCCTGATAGTGTTTCTGTTACTACTACTTACGTTTGTCTGATGTGTCCTTTGACTATTTATGACAAGATTTTTGTGATGGATTTGGTATGTCTTCCCTTACACCAAATCGATGTGATTTTTGGAATGAACTAGTTGGAGTTCAACTATGTTCATATCAATGCTTATAATAAGACTTTGAGGTTCTCTAAGTTTGGTGATAATGGAGAATTGATGTTGTTGACTGCTAAGCAAGTGAATGAACTTTTGGTAGATGAAGCCTTGATGTTTGTGATGTTTGTGTCGTTGCAAGTTAATGGTAAAGATAAGAATATAGAATTACCGATTGTCTATGAATTTCTAGAGGTGTTTCCAGATGAAATCAGTAATTTACCTCCTGAATGTGAAGTGGAGTTTTCTATAGATTTGGTGCTAGGTATAGGTCCGGTGTGTATGGCTCCTTATAGAATGTCAACTTCAGATTTGAGCGAGTTGAAGAAACAATTGGAAGAGATGCTCGAGAAGAAGTTTGTTCGACCGAGTGTTTCACCGTGGGGTGCTCCAGTGTTGCTAGTTAAAAAGAAAGATGGAAGTATAAGGATGTGTGTAAATTATAGACAGTTGAATAAAGTAACAATTAAGAACAAGTATCCACTTCCGAGAATCGATGATTTGATGGATCATTTGGTGGGTGCTTATGTTTTCAGTAAGATTGACTTGAGGTCGGGTTATCATCAGATTCGAGTTAAACCAAATTATATTTTAAAGACAACTTTTCGAACGAGGTATGGCCATTATGAATACACCGTGATACCGTTTGGTGTATCTAATGTGCCAGGTGTTTTATGGAGTATATGGATATAACTTTTCATTCATATTTGGATAAGTTTATCGTGGTGTTTATTGATGATATTTTGATCTATTCTAAATTAGAAATAAAGCATGTTGAGCATTTGCGGATGGTGTTGCAAGTGTTAAAGGAAAAGAAATTGTATGCAAAGTTGTCAAAGTGTGAATTTTGGCTAAAGGAAGTTGGTTTTCTTGGTCATGTGATTTCTAGTTGTGGGGTTGTTGTGGATCCTTCTAAAGTCAATGATTTATTGTAATGGGAGTCTCCGAAGTCTGCAACCTAGGTTCGAAGTTTTCTAGGTTTTCCAGGTTACTATCGAAGGTTCATTGAAGGATTTTCTAAGTTGGCATTACCGTTGACTCAATTGATTTGAAAGGGTCAAGCTTATGTGTGGGACATTGTGTGTGAAGAAAGTTTTATAGAATTAAAGAAGAGGTTGACGACCACTCTAGTGTTGATTTTGCATAATCTGAGTGAGTCTTTTGTGGTGTATTGCGATGCGTCTAAGATGAGACTTAGTTGCGTGCTAATGCAAAATGGACAAGTTGTTGCTTACGCTTCTCGACAACTCAGAGTTCCTGAAAGGAATTATCCTAGGCATGACTTAGAATTATCAGCATTGGTGTTTGTATTAAAGATTTGGAGACATTATCTTTTTGGTTCTAAATTCGAAGTGTTCAATGATCACAAGAGTTTGAAGCACTTATTTGACCAAAAAGAGTTAAATATGAGACAAAGAAGGTGGCTTGAATTGTTTAAAGACTGTGACTTTGATTTTAGTTACCATCCTGGTAAGGCAAATGTAGTGGCTGATGCATTAAGTAGGAAGTCATTGCATATGTCGATGCTTATGGCTTGAGAGTTTGAGATGATCGAGAAATTACGAGACATGAGCTTAGTGTGTGAAGAAACTTCCAATAGTGTGATTTTGGAATGTTGAAACTGACTGGCGGTATAATAGAAGAAATCCAAGAAGGCCAGAAGTTTGATTTGAGGTTAGTTAATCAATTAACTTTAATTAACCAGGGAAAAGGGGATAAGTTCAAAGTTGATGAGAATGGGGTAATGAAGTTTGGAAATAGAGTGTGTGTTCCAGATATCCCAGAACTTAAGAATAGTATTCTTTAGGAAGGACATAGAAGTGGGTTGAGTATTCATCCTGGTGCTACGAAGATGTATCAAGACTTGAAGCAGTTATTTTAGTGGCCTGGTATGAAGAAGGAGATCACTTAATTTGTTTATGCTTGTTTGACTTGTCAGAAGTCGAAAATTGAACATCAGAAGCCTATGAGTCTTATGCAACCATTGACTATTCCGAAATGGAAGTGGGCCAGTGTTTCCATGAACTTTGTGTTGGGTTTTCCGAAGACTGTTAAAGGCAATGATTCGATTTGGGTGATTGTGGATAGGTTGACTAAGTCGGCTCATTTCTTACCGATGAAGATCAATCATCCTATGGAGAAGTTAGTTGAGATGTATATTGAAGAAATTATGAAATTGCATGGAATACCCTAGAGTATAGTGTTAGATAGAGATCCTAGGTTTATGTTTAAATTTTGGACAGGGTTGAAGAATGCCTTTGGTACTAAGTTGAAGTTGAGTTCTGCATATCATCCTTAGACGGATGGACAAACAGAAAGAACCATTCAGTCTTTAGATGATTTGCTTAGGGCTTGTGTGATAGAACAAAGAGGAGCTTGGGATAGTCACTTGCCATTGATTGAATTTACTTATAATAATAGTTTCCATTCTAGTATTGTAATGGCGCCATATGAAGTGTTGTACGGTAGAATGTGTAAGACTCCATTATGTTGGTATGATTCAGGCGAGAGTGTTGTAGTCAGACCTGAGGTTGTGTAAGAGACAACTGTGAAGATAAATATGATCTAAGAGAAGATGGAGGGTTCTCAGAGTCTTCAAAATAGTTATCATGATAAGAGGAGAAAGGACCTTGAGTTCAAAAAAGATGATCATGTATTTTTGAGAGTTACTCCGATAAATGGTGTTGATAGAGCTTTGAAGTCGAGGAAACTTATGCCGCATTTTGTTGGGCCGTATCAGATATCAGATAAGATAGGTGAGGTGACTTATCACATTACTTTGCCGCCGTCACTTGCGAATCTGCATGACGTGTTTCATGTGTCTTAGTTGAGAAAGTATATTCCGAATCATTCGCATGTGATTTAAATGGATGATATACAGGTGAGAGATAACCTATCTGTTAAGGCATTACCATTGCAAATAGAAGGAAGGGAGATGAAGCAATTGTGAGGCAAGGACATTGCCTTAGTGAAGGTATTATGGGGAGGACCAGCTGGTGAAAGTTGGACTTGGGAATGTGAAGATCAAATGAGAGAGTCTTATTTGATGTTGTTTCCATCAAGTAATTTTCAAGGGCGAAAATTATTTTAAGTGGGGGAGAGTTGTAACACCATAAATTCTAGATTAATTATTAATTTAGTTAATTTAGCATAAATAAATGAGTCTCCGTGAGGTGTTCGCTATATATATGATGTTTTGGTACTTTTTGTTAGTCCTTGTGACAATATATGATGTGTATTCGTGATGCCTCTGTGATGCAACATCGATGACTTAAAGAATAAGATGTTTAAGATGATGAATTAAATTGTGTTATGATGCGGTGGGAGAACTGACTTGAGGTTTTGCGTTTTTTGTTCGCAAATGTTTCGGTTTAGCAAGAGTCGCCACCGACTTTTATTTTATCCAAAAGGAAAGGTAAAAAAGCACGGGAAAGACCTTTGAGATTTTTTTTGGGTTCGGGGGGTAGATTATGAAAAGGGAAGGTGCTAGAACCCTTTTCATCCATGGTTATCCATGGGCTCTTAGTTACTTGTTTTAGATCACTTGCTTTTGCTTTTCAATTGTTTGAAATGGTGCTTTTGTGTGTGGTTTTAAAAATATTTTGAAAAGAGGCCTTTGTTTAGGCAACCTTTGTAACGATTCTTGTTTGAATGTATATAAAGGTGTTTGTCTTTTGAAAAATGTTTCAATGTTTGAAAGTTTGTTTTTGGAAATGTTTTGAAATTGTGTGATAGTTTGAAAATAGTAAGGATGGTTTGCAAATTGATCAAGTAACTAGGAGTTGTCTACCCTACTCAAAGATCTTTCTTATACATTTTTATTCCTTTGATATTGTTGTTTTGCCATTGCATTTGGTAAACAACCCTATCTTTGGATGTTAAACGGGACGGGCGTGGGTCATCGTATGACCATGATAGCAATGGTGCCATGTATCTTAGCAAGCCTTTTTGAGGGACTAGATCATTTTGTTTTAGCAACCAAGATAGCGTCATCGAGGGACTATGATCTTTTGTTTTGATTTGTTTTTCCAAGATACCAAGCATGCATACCATGGCCATTTTAAGGCAACAAAGTGGATGAAACCCTAGGGGTGCTTGTGTGCATTGTGTTGTCATTTTTCATGCATTTTTGTCTTGTGTTTAGTCATGCTATTTGTTTTGTTTTTGGTCTTTGCATACAAAACCCTAATTTTACTATCATGCATATAATGCGATAAATTGCGTAAAAGTAAATCTAATACTATTACAACAATACTATGGGGAGGGGGTTACAAGTTTGAATAGGGGGATATTTTCACAAAATAAAAACCCTAAAACTATTACAACCATATTGGATTTATTTGTACAAATAAATAAATAAACAAATATTTAAATATGCAAAAAATGTTTTTGTATTTATTTTATGTATGTAAAATAAATTTATTTATGTCCTAAAAATAAGAAAATAAAAATGATTATTTTTTGGAAAGGGTGGAAACCCTAGTTTTTTGTTTAAAAGAAAATATATATTCTAATTATTTATTTATTCATTTTTATGTACAAGAAAATAAATAAATAAATATAAAAAAATGTTAAAAAACAAAATATGTGAGAAAATATTATTTTATATGTATAATATAATAAAATAAAATATGTAAGTATTTTAATATTATTTGCAATTTATTTAAGAAAAAAAAGTATATATTATTAGTAAACTATTTTTATGCCCAAAAAAATAAAAAAAAAATAAAAATAAAATAAAAAAATTAAGAAAATATTTTTGGTGATTTTTAATATTTAGAAAAAATAATAAAAGTCAGAAAATATAAAAGAAATGAGAAAATATACAAAAATGAAGAAAATGGGCCAAGGGGGTGCAGGAAGTAAATAGGGGGTGTCAATAGTCAAAAAAAGCCAGGCCCAACCCAACTCACTTCGTCCCTGTTCTCCGGAAACAGAAAACGCGCGCGCCCTTGTTCAAACTTGTAACTCCTGCATACGTGCTTAAATATAAAATCTTGCAACATGAAACTTGTAGCATTTTTAGTCACGATTCCATTGATATAAAAAACTTGACCTAACTCTCAAAGATCAGAGAGAATTTTGGTGGCCCTAAATTCTAACCTAACTTTTTCAGCATGTTCAACATCTAAATTCTCCTAGCTCAGTTAATATAAATCCAAGCTATGCATATGTACAGCTCAAGCACATTAAAGACTACATTTTTGCTTCACAAACCTAAGCTTAATGATGCCTAAATAAGGAGTTATAATCTTGACAAATACCTATTTCAATTGAAGTTGGCTATGGCAATGTAGCAGCTTTGAGTGAGGCTTGAAGGTCTTTTGAGCTTGCTTGAAGTTCCCTTGACCTTTCCCAATACTTAGCTTGCTTTGAAATGGTCTGAAACACCTTGTAGAACTCAACCTGCAAAGCTTCAAAATGAAAATGGTGAAGTGTGCAAACGAGGTTACAGTTGCAAAGTAAGGGCCTGGACAGTTTAGGTGTGTTGTATTGAATGTGTTTGAAGTGGTTTCAAGAAAAACGCATGAGGCAAATTTGTTTTGGAAGTGATTCTGCATGTGATGCCATGTTTTGGGAAGAAGTTGGTGTTTTGTGCTTAAAGGTGTTTTAGAGGCTATGAGCTCGTGTTTCTGGCCTTAGACAATATGTAAAACTTGTTTGAAATGATACAAAACTTTGTTCTTATCAGATGGAAGAGTTATGTTCCTTTTGCAAGCTTACTTGCTTTTGAAGCAAAAGTGAGTTGACAAAGGCAAAGGCTTGTACAAGCTAGCTCAGGGTCTGCACATAGTTGGTACACTTTTCCTAATATTTGTGGAGTTGGTTTGCAGCAAAAGCTTTAGTCCATGGCTCAAGATAAACAAAGTTTGTAAAAGCTAACTTTATCAAAGTAGCAATGTTAACTTTTTGCCATTTTTGGATTAAACCCTTGTAAAAAGTTTCAAAGATAAAAACAATGCCATTAACCATTGTATTTGCATTCAATTTTGGAGTTTAAAAAGGATTAGAACCTGTAATGCAAGTACAAGCATGGTTCAAACTAATTTGCAAGTTGTAACATGGTGCAAAATGCCTTGGACAAAAGTGATAATTTGCCATTTTCAAACTTTCGATTCTCCCTAACCATGAATGATATTGGAGAGTTCGTTGACATTTTGGAAATATTTTTACATGCTTTACAATCCATATTTGAAATGAATTTTGAGATTTCACTTGGAACTATGTGAAAAGTTGCCATGAAGATAGGTCAAAATCCTGCCTAATCTAGGGCAAATTTTCACTAAGTTAAAAGTTTCATGGACCCTTATTCACAAAATAATAACTTGAGATCCAAGCATCTTTTGGGAAAACTTTGTGAATCAAAGTTGTAGATTTTGTGGAGGAATACAACTTTCATGTTGGAGGTTTTCTTTGAATCCAATTGCATCATGGAGAAAAAGTTGGGAAAAAATAAGAAATTTTCATAACTTAGAAAAATTCTAAGTTATGAAAATTTTCAAACTTAAACCCTAATTTTCAAAATTAGGTTTCTTGGTGAAAAAGTTTCATGTTTTGACACATCTTTATGAAAATGACCCTTGGCACTTGATTTTGACCAAAAAGTCAAAGTTTGACTTTTCAGTGTACAATTGATTTTTGATCAGTTGACTGGAAAATTCATTTGTCAATCTAATGCATTTGAGATCTTTTGAACCTTGTGATTAGTTCAAGAGGATGCCATTGAGTCCTTGAAACCATGATTGAACCCAATTTGCCATTGGCTAGGTTAAAAATCAAAAATTACCCTTCTACAGTCAAAACCCTAAAAATGACCATTTTGCCCTTTTGATTATCTGATCAAATTTCTTGAGGAGTTGTGGTCCAAACTTGATCAAATGGTTCATATGAGTTTATAATGTTGATTTGGATCAAAAAATTATGAGGTTTGACTGTAAATTGGCCACAGTTGACTTTTTCCCCAATACAGTTGATTTTTAGGTCAATTATCCAATTGACTGGGCAAAAATGTGATTCAAAGCTTGAAACTTGGTACGGGAAATCTTATAAGTCCAACATGAAGTATGAAAGTCACATGAGTCATTGGAAGTCCAAAAATCCTTGTGCAAACTCAAACCCTAATTCCAGGTCAGCAGTGCAAGGAGATGTCTTGAGCTGAGCAAACCCTAATCTGGTCTTGAGTCCAAAGAGTCTTGTAAGGAGAATCTTGATAAAATGAGAGGGAAAATTTTGGGGTACAACAGGTGTCTTATGGGATAATAATAGGGTTTATAATTTAAATAAATAGTTTATAATTATTTAGATTTAATAGTGATCATTTAGATTTATTTGGATTTAAATAAATATAATAGTATGTGATGTAGAGAAAATAAGAGCTTTGGGGTCATTAATGAAGGATAAGTGAGGGCATGCTGAGAATTTCATTATTAGGGGTCTAAGAGGGTAAGTTTGGTATAAGGAGAAGGTTTGTGATTTTACACGCTCATTCTGTGTGATAGAATTTGGAACAATGTTGTGGAGAAAAGAGAGCTAGGGCACAAAGAGGAAAGAAGAGCATAGGAATTCCGGTAGATCACGAAGAGGAATTGATCTCTATCAATAATATTAAGGTAACGGGAGTTTTATCATTGTTATTATATTTAATTTAAGGTTTAGATGATTGGTAGATTACCTTAGGTTTTCGTAGATGGTGATTTGGTGTTGTTTGATGAGAAATTGATGAATTGGTGATAAGTAATAGTGTATAATTGATTTATAATGAGTATAGAATTATATGTTGTTGATAGATGATGAAAACCTATGATTAGATGGTGTTTTAAGACCTGTAACATGATAAAATCACAAGAGAATTGGACTGGTTTATATAGGAAATTGCAACAGGAAAACCCTGTTCACGCTGTGTCACCAGGCGATGAAGGTAATGTCACCGGGCGAAGATGTGTCGCCAGTAAAAAGTGGGATCAAAGGGAGGTAAATTAGAGTTAGTTTCTGGAGTGCATCGCCCCTAGTGTCTCCGGGTGAAGCAAGTGTCGATGGGAGTGTCACCAGGCGATGGAAGAGTGTCGTCAGGCGAAGGAAGGAAAAAATGATTTGGCCGTTTTGGATTTTCTTAAAAGAGTCATAACTTGAGTTTTATAACTCGGATTGTGGTGTCGTTCAAAGAATTAGATAAATAACACAATTAACTTTTATTGGGTGGAAAAATTGAGACTTAAGGAGTATATCTATGATACCTAAGTTAGAATGGAATTAGGTTCTCCGCGTTGAATCACAATGATGTTTTGTTTATGATGATGCTTCATTTATGATGATGCTTTGCTTATGATGATGATGTTATGATGTTGTGTTGATTAATATGATGATGTTATGATGTTGTGCTAATTACTATGATGATATGATGTTTTACTAAGATGATTATATGACGATATGTTATGATGATGATATGATGATGTAATCATGAATGATGATGAGTGTTAACTAGCCGTGGTCGTGTTTATTATGTTGTTGCGTATCATGCATTCATGGCATATTTTAGGACTTTGGTCCAGTGAAGTTATGACTTTGGTCCAATGAAGATGATAGGACGATTGTCCAGTGAAGGCAACAATCCCATAGTATGGATTGGGTGCAACAGTGAAGTTCTCTGGTTCCAAGTGGGAATCGATCCTATGGTGGGGATCTTTGGAGATAATGATGATTGAGTCATCAGTGAAGTTTTGGTACCACACGCATGAGTCTATGACGTTGTATTACATTCTATGTGACATTGAATAATGATTCATTTTTGTGATGCTTGATGATATATTGAGTATAATGATATATGTTCATGTATTGATGAAGTGGTGAAGGTGTGAGTATAACATGATGATGTGATGATGTGTGATGCCTTGAATATATGCATATTTACTATGTCTATCCATTATGTCTTATATAATGATTATGATTTACTCACCCTTTCTGTTTGAATGTTTCCTCCACGTGGGTAACACGCAGGTAAACGAGAATAGTCCATAGAAGCATTAGAGGATATCTTCGAAGTGTGTTTATTTACTTTCATTGAATAAAGGGAGTCTTGCTCTAATATGTTATATAGGGGTTGGGATCGAATGATTGGAACTTATTGTGATACGATGGCAGAACCGACTGTTTAATACTGGTTTTGCATTTTTTTTGTTTGCAAATGTTGTGGTAAGCAAGAGTCATCACTGACTTTTCTTTTGTCCAACAAAGGAAAGGGTGAAAAGAACATAAAATGACCTTTTTCGAGAGTTTTTGAGTAAGGGGGTGGATTATGGAAAGGGAAGGTGTTAGCACCCTTTCCGTTTGTGGTTTTCCACGGGCTCTTAGGTACTTGCTCATTTTGAAAACTGTTTGCGTGTTTGTGTGTTTTGAAAGTTTTTTGTTTGCTTTATGGTAACTCTTGTATCAGTCCTCAAAAGTGTGATAAAGCATTTTTTGAAAGTAGTTTTTGAAAGTGTGTAAGTGTGAAAAAGTTGTTCTTGAGAAAGTACCTAACAGTTATCTACCTACTCGAGAAAGGATGTTCTTTTCCTCCTTTCCTTTAGACAGTGATATCCTACTATTAGTGAGTAGTAGCCCTATCATTGGATGTTGAGGGACTATCGAAAGGGACGCTTATGGTCATTGAAGACAACATGTAAGGATACCTTAGCATTTCGAAGGGACTGTCATCATATAGGCAACATCGAGGGACAAGATCATTTTCTCGTAGGCAACTCGAGGGCTGTTTTGGAACCATGATATTTTATGATGACTTTTATACCGCGGGTCTTTGCTAAGATATACCTACACTCGAGGGACATGACCATTATTTTCTGAGGCAACCAAGTGAGGTATACCCTAAGGGTGCAAGTGTGAGGAATGTGTTCAATTTTCAGATATTTATCTTATGTTAGTGATCTAAAGATTAATTGACTTTATCTTGTCATGCACGCATAATTTACTAGCAGTTAATATTCTCCACACAACAAGTTGCATTTTCTTTTTGTCAAGTATATCATCCATTTGGAATCCTCAAAAGTATCATTTAATGATCAACGATGTTTAAGTTATCCGCGTTGACCACGAGTGTTGTAGATCCATTAGAGGATTGGTAGAAGCAAAGCCTCCACACAATGAATCTCAAGGTTATTGGATCAAAGAGATTAAATCAACATACTTGGGCTTGCAAACATAAGTTTGGGCCACGAATGATCATTTATTCGAATCGGGACAAATTTTAGCGCTTTGTTAAGCAATCGTAAGTGGACTTATATATAAGTCGCACCTATTTTGAGGTCGGTCAATACCAACCTATGCACCATTTGTTTTGAGACATGATATAGAGATCATGCTCCAATAACACTTAGTTCAATAAGAAAGGGATAATATGGAGAGAGGTGGGAAAGAATATACAA
This sequence comes from Vicia faba, assembly GCA_948472305.1. Lineage (NCBI taxonomy): Eukaryota > Viridiplantae > Streptophyta > Magnoliopsida > Fabales > Fabaceae > Vicia > Vicia faba. The sequence goes on along the minus strand of CATIWC010000619.1, from coordinate 79,677 downwards.
ACCACATTTGAATTAAAATTTAATCAAACTATTATTAAAACCATTCATCCATTTTTGTGGAGTTAGACTCAACACCACGGATCCAATGATGTTAATAAAGTTCATGATCAAAAATTCAACCCAAGATCAGCCAGAAAATAATCACAAAATAATATTTCATTTAATATATACATTAAAAAAGGTTTTTGAAATGTTTTTAAAAGAGAAAAATATCAACTATGTTCAAATTACTCAAAAAAAATTAAGTAAGACCATAGAAAAATCAGAAATGAACTCAAATATTTTTATAAAATTTTTGGTAATTTTTTAAAGTCAGAAACTATTTTTAAAATTAAAAGAAAAGAGTAAAATAAACCAAAAATGATTAAAAAAAATAAATAAGTCGAAAATAAAAAATAAATGAGGTCACCAATATTTGTCACAATATCATTGGATCATTCCATTTTTTTCAGAATTTAAAAATGTATAAAAGTATTTTTAAACATTTAAAACAATTCAAATGAAGTGAAAATTTATAAAAAATATTAAAACACAAGATAAAATTGTGAAAAAATAAAAATTAGAAAGATAAAAATCAAGAATATTTTTCATAATTTTTTCAAATTTTTTGGACTAAAAATGAATTTTCTAATATTTTTTGAAGTTTAAAACAATTAAATATAAAAATCAGAAATAAAAAATAAAGTCAAAAATATGTGGACCATTGGATGAGAGTCAAAACGCGTTAGTAATCAAATCATAGGGATCTGGCGTGTTGTGTATATCATGGTCATTACTGAATAAAGCATAGGATCAAATATAAATTAGAAATTCAAAAAATACAAATGGCATTTGTGATACGGTGGCAGAACCAGACTGTTTAAATACTGGTTTGCGTTTTGCATTTTTTGTTTGCAAAATGTCGCGGTAAGCAAGAGTCGCCAACGAATTTTATTTCATCCAACTGGAAAGGAAAAAAGCACTGAAAAATTCCTTTTTTGAGATTTTGAGTACATTATAGAAAGGGAAGGTATTAGCACCCTTTCTATCCGTAGTTTTCTACGGGCTCTTAGGTACTTGCTCATCATTTTCAAAATTGCTTATGTGTCTTTGATTTGAAAAAAGTTTTTGTTTTACTCCGATTTAACCCTTGCTTCTGTCTTCAAGAGTGTTACGAAGTTGTTTTGAAAACTTTGTTTGAAAAAGTGTTTGGTGTGAAAAAGGTTTGATTTGAGCAAGTACCTACTAGCATCTACCTACTCGAAAAAGAATGTTTTTGTTCTTGTTTCCTTTAGACAGTGTTATCCCACTATTAGTGAGTAGGTAGCATCGTCGTTGGAGTTTTAAGGGTCAATTCGAAAGGGACGTACGATCACTAAAGCAACGTTAGGACGTCTTAGTAATAACCCTAATGTCTTAAGATCAATACTCGAGGCAACATTTCCGAGGCAACCCTTCCGAGGCAACATTTTCGAACGGGACATTTGATCTTTGTTTAGACAAGAGAGTGACCACTAAAATACCCTATACTTAATGATCGTTTACCAAAGGCAACTGAAGTGAGAGTATGCCCTAGGAGTGCGCATGTGCGAGTGATTCAATTTCAGTTTATTATCTTTGCACATTTAGGGTTTGCTAATTGTTTTAAAATTTACATATATTATTGTCATGCAAACCTATTATCATACATCTAACAGTTAATATTTGCGGAAATTAAAAAAATGCGGAAAATAAAGCTACGTTATTACAAGGCTTCGGGATTGATTTACATAGCCAAAAACCCGTAAAAACGAAAAATAAACGAAAAGTCCTAATTAATCTATTACATCCCATGAGAAATTACATCAATATTGTAAAATAAAATGAACGTGCACGATGAATGAACGAGAGAAAAATAGGGTTTTGACCCCGTCTAACCTAATTAAAAGAAAAGTCATGTTTTGTTGTTTTTGATTATTTTAAGAAAATAAGGTTTTAAATTAAATATGTACAAACCTAATTATTAATTAAATTAAATTAAGAAAATTATTAAATTTGACCTATTTTTGTGTTTTGGTTATTTTTTTAAGAAAAAGAAAATAAGAATTAAATTAAACTAAAACCCTAATTTTCTAATTGTTTTTAATTTATTTACAAAAAAATTAAAAATTACCCTAAAAATTTAAATTACCTAATTGAATTAATTTTTGATAAAAAATAAACCTAAATCTAATTTGGGTGAAAATTGATTTTATGATTTTTGATAAAAAAAAGAATTAATTTTGAGTGTTAGTAAAATAATTAAATAAATTAAATAAAGAAAATATAAAAGAAAAGAAAAGAGTATTGGGCCTGTTTGTTAGCAATTTGGAGGGGTGCTAATAGCAAGCTTTTTTGCCCAAGAATTCTGACCCAAGTTGACTTCCTGGATCCAGCGCAGTGCATTGACCATGGTGCACCATGGTCCTCCATTGATGGCCTTAAGATCTAGCCTTCTGGATATCCAATGGTTGAATCCTGAGGGCATATGGTGCACCTCACGCCTGTGTGCATGCCTGATCATTCAAATAAAAATAACATGAAATACATGGGGGACCTGGGATTCGAACCCAAGTCCTATGGCCGTTTCCATTTGCTTTACTACCAACTGAGCCAGGCGCCTTTGTTGTATAACAAACACCCATTAATCATTATATTAAAAAACAAACAAAATAAACTTATCAGCGTGTGAAATTTAAATGGGGCAATCAAAGCTTGCCACGCCATCGTCCCTGACATCTCTCCGTTGCTAAAAGGTCCAATGACTTTTACCTACGGACCAGAAGCGTAGGTATAAGCCAACGATTTTCCAAAATCATCCACAGGCACGATAAATGGAATCTAATGCTATAGATCAAATCGCCTTGGCCTACTGAGCATCATGGTGCCCTTCTTATGGACCAATTTTGCATGTATAAAAAGATCCTAAAACGAGACAACAAAACCTAGCAATGGTGGATTCCAATATAGCCAACAAAAATGCAATTAATTGTCACCATGAGCTTGCAAACACGTTAGGGATTATAAATGTGCTATTGAAGTATGATAAAGATGCAAGAATAAGGAGATTCGGTTTTGGAAATAGTGGCAAACCGTGGGGGTCGTGGAACCAGATTCTGGGCACGAAGAAGCTTGCTTTTGATTGGTATAGCTTCCTTGTATGCCCAGGAAACGAAAGAGATGGCTTGGGAGTCTTGAAATTTCCTGGAAATATGAAATCAAGTCACCACATTTCTTGAGTTTTTTCAAGCTTTGTTCTCCCTCTACACGCCTCAAAACCTTGTGTTTTTGGTCTGCACTTGTTCACTATATATCACTGATAGAATTAGGTTTACAAAAGTCTATTCAGTATTTGTCAATTATGGTCTTTGATCATAATTTGATTTTCATGAAAATCTTTCCAAAATAGGCCAAAAATCAATCTTTTCATGCCCAAACATGCCTTGCACGTTTTGATCCTTTTGCTAGCTGTATAAGAGACCTGAAATATGCACCAAATCTCAAGCCTTAAATGATTTGGATATTTTCATGATTTATTTTGATTTAAATTGATTTAACTGGAAAAAAAATCAAAATAAATGGTAAAAAAAATAAAGGCAAGTGGGAAGAGTTAGGGCTCGTGGACCATGTTACAAACTTAAGCCAAGTATAAAAAGTTGGGCCCATTTGACAAAAATTGCAATTTGAGGCACTTTTGACTTTTAACAATTTTGCAAAAAAGGTAAACTTCACCAATGCATAACTTCTTCAATTTTGACACTTTGAAGGTTTTCTTGGACTATTTAGAAATCTTGAGATTTCCTCTAAGCAACCTTTTTGGTCTCATCTCAATTGAGTCTTCCATGTTCATGTATGAAGCTTTGATACAAAAGGTGTTTTTGTTGACTTTTCAAAATGACCTATAATGTCCAAATTCATAACTTCTTGTGAGTGCATATTTTGAACTTGGGATATGAAGATGAATTTTAGGGAATTGCATCCTATTAAAAATGAGCTTTGGATGGGTCATTTCTCATAAAGTATGAGAAAGTTATGCTTGGTCAAAGTTGGGTTGACTTTTCCTACAAAACCCTAATTTAGCAACTTTTGGGTTTTGGTGAATTGTGAACAATCCTTGAGGAATCATGATCAACCCTTGATCAAATGATGAATAATACTTCAAAATAAGGATGTTGACCAAAAAATCTTGAGGTTTGAATGTATGTGGGCCACAGTTGAATTTTGCCCTAGCATAGTTGACTTTCAGGCCTTTGAGCAATTGACTGAGCAAACTTCCTCTGCAAGGCTTGAAACTTGACATGGATGATATTGAGAACATATTAGGACAATGGTGAGAATTTGGGATCTCTTGGACTCAAGTATCTTGATGCAACATGAAACCCTAATTTGAGGTAGACTGCCTTAAGAGAGAGTTTGTCTGGTCAACCCTTGGACTTCTTTGAGCAACTTGAGGATCTTTCTTGAATTGTTTTGAGAAATATGGGAGGGAAGATTTTGGGGTACAACAGCTTCCCCTGTTTAATCTTCTTAAACCTGAGGATGTAGATTGTCTTGCTTGCCTTTCGTGATCCGAAGGTGGAAGATGATTAACACTAGAGTGCCCAGAAATTTGCACTCGCATGAAGTGGTATTTATCTTGTGATGTCGGGAATGGGCTTACAGATGCCATTTGGAAATTGATGACCGAACATGGGCTTAAAGACGCCATCTTAAGGAGTGTCTATCGCATAAGAGATTCCTTAGCGAGAGTCTGTATACCTGTTGTTGAGGAAGACTACGATGGGGAGTGCTGGTCTGTGTCTTGATAAAAAGTTGAATTTTAGGAGCTTCGGCCATCCGTTATTCTACTAGGGAATCATCTCTTGGTCGAAGAGGTGAAAATGAACTACTATCTGGTCGTAATCCAGGCTTCATAGTGATAAGACCGACTTCTATCTGGTCGTAATCCAGGCTTTACAGTGACTTACTGGGGAGATGAGATTAAACTTGCTATCCGGTCGTGATCCAGGCTTCACAATATCTCAATTCTTATCTGGTCGTAATCCAGGCTTCATAAGGAATTAAATTGTTATCCGTTCGCATCCGGGCTACAACTTGAATTTAGGGCACACTAATATTCGGTCGACTCCGGGCTTCTTAGTAATTGTCCAGGTAAACTTCTATTTGGTCGAAATCCAAGCTTCACAATGTCTTGTACTATTATCTGGTCGTAATCCAGGCTTCAGTGTCTTTTACGGCTATCTGGTCGTAATACAGGCTTCACAATGTTTTATACCATTATCTGGTCAAATCTAGGCTTCATGGTGTCTTATACTGCTATCTGGTTGTAATCCAGGCTTCACAATACCTTACTTCTTATCTGGTCGTAATCCAGGCTTCAGAAGAAATCAAGTGGTTATCCAGTCGCCTCCGGGCTTCCATTTGATTTTTAGGCCTACTAATATCCGGTCGAATCCGGGCTTCATAGTAATTGGTCGGGTAAACTGCTATTTAGTCGTAATCCAAGCTTCACAGTGTCCCTCACTGTTATTTGGTCGTAATCCAGGCTTCAATGTCTTTTACCGCTATCTGGTCGTAATCCATGCTTCACGATGTCTCATACCATTATCTAGTCAAATACAGGCTTCATGGTGTTTGGATAAATCAAGATACTATCCGGTCGAATCCGGGCTTCATAACTTGTATTAAAGATATACCACTATTTGGTCGTAATCCAGGCTTCGCGGTGTCTTTGGCTGCTATTTGGTTGTGATCCAGGCTTCACAGTAACTTGTATTGCTACCTGGTCGTAATCCAGGCTTCACAATAACTTGCTGAGCTATTATCCGGTCATAATCCGGGCTTCAAGGCTTGTGTTTATGACATACCACTATCTGGTCGAATCCAGGCTTCATGGTGTCTCGTACTGCTATTTGGTCGTAATCCAAGCTTCACAGTAACTTGCTGAGTTGTTATCCGGTTGTAATCTGGGCTTCACGGCTTGCTAGGGATTAAATTATTATCCGGTCGAATTCGGGCTTCATAGCTTAAAGATAAACCACTATTGGGTCGATTACAGGCTTCGCGATGTTTGATATTGTTATCCGATCGTTCCCCGGGCTTCACAATATGATGTAGAAATCAAGATATTATTCGGTCGGATCCGGGCTTCATAGCTTGAATTTTGTGAGAATTTGATTGTATCTTTTCCTGAAATGTAAAGGGTTAGTCGTATGTAATGTCATGATGTATGACATGTATCGAGCAATGATGTTCTCAAAATAAATGAGATTGTGTTGTATGATGTTTATGCACATGTCATGATGTATGAATATGCAATGTTCTTATGACGTTCTCTAGCTGGGGAAAATAAATCCCAGACTGCTGCTGGAGAGTGCAACGATTTGAATTCTTCGTTCTCGCTGGGGATAACGTCCGAAGATGATTTGAGAATACATTGATGGGATAATAACTCCGCTGGAGAATAAACTGACGAGAAAATGACTACGTGGGGAAGAGATACTCTGTCTGAAGATCTGTTGATTTGGAGAAATAACCTTGGCTGAGGATGAATTACCGTTGCTGGCGATAATGATCCCTGTTGGGGATTGAGTTTCTGTTTGTGGAAGAAGTAAACTCCACTGGGGACAACCTTTTAGTGTCGGTGATAGATAAACTCTGTTTGGGGAGAATCAATGTTTTTAGATACCTTTTGCTCTGCAGGGAGTGAATGTACCTTTAGTCATATTCTCCAGCTAGGTCTATCCCTATACCTGGTGGAAAGAGCAACTGTAAGGTTTGGCCATTTCTTGTTTTCCCCTGTTCCTGATATTACGAGTAATCGTCTTTTGTTTCGCATGTAAATATTTATGAGCAACAATTATTGTCAAATGCATATATCAAAAATGAACCATTGGACGTTCTTGCAAAAGAAAACAGAAAAAAAAGAAAAACAATTTGAAATTTCTTTGTGAAAATGAATTGTATTTATTTTGAAGTTGGCCTGTAAATAAGCATTTTTGTACAAGAGGCTGACGTCCTAGTAATAGAACTTCGCCGAAAGATAGAATTTATATAATTCGTGATAAACAAAGACAAACAGTTATGTGAACAATCCCACTGGGTTCCAACTCTGCTATTGCCTTTATATCTTCGAGAGTCTCATCACTTTGCTACTTGGTTGAAGGTGGATCAGATTGATTAGTGTCTTCTGAGCTTGATGGTCGATACTGAAGTCTGGTTGCAAGATGATCCAATGAGACATAGTGTTACGCTTTAATCCCTAATTTTTTCCTGGACCGCCCTTTCGGGTTTTCAGTCCACCGGGATACCCTTTTTTGCCCAAGCCGTCTTTTCAGGTTTTCGACTTGCCGGGTGTACAGATTTTTTAATTTTCATCCCTTACTTTTGCCCGAACCCTTTTGGTTCACCGGGAAGCCCTTATTTTTTCCTAGGCCAGTCAACCTAGCGGGTCTTTGATTATGCATAGTATTTTTCACTACGTTTGCATTGACGGGGTGATGAAGTTCATCACCATCCATGGTGGTTAGAATCATATCTCCTCTTGAGAAAATGCTCTTAACCACAAATGTCCCTTCATACGTAGGGGTCTATTTTCCCCTGGGATCACCATGTGGCAGTATGATGCGTTTGATCACCAGATCCCCAACTTGATACTCTTGTCGTCTGACTTTCTTGTTAAAAGCCTTGATCATCCGCTTTTGATACGTCTGACCATGACAAATAGCAGTAAGTCTCTTTTCATCGATTAAGTTCAGCTGATCAAGCCGGGTTTGGATCTAGTCGTCCTCGCTCAAACCTGCATCCTTCATAATCCGAAGAGAGGGTATCTGAACTTCAATGGGCAAGACTGCCTCCATACCATACACCAAAGAGTAGGGTGTTGCCCCTGTTGATGTCTGTGCTGAGGTGCGGTACCCATAAAGAGCGAATGGTAACATGCCATGCCAGTCTTTGTATGTTACTGTCATCTTCCGCACAATCTTCTTGATGTTCTTATTAGCTGCTTCAACATCCCCATTCATCTTCGGCCGGTAAGGAGAAGAGTTGTGATGCTGTATTTTAAACTGTTTGCAGAGCTCAGTGATCATTGTATTGTTGAGATTTGTACCGTTGTCCGTAATGATCCTCTCTGGTACACCGTATCGACAGATCAAATTGTGTCGGATAAACCGTGCCACGACATTCTTGGTCACTGTAGAAAAGGAAACAGCTTCATCCCACTTCATAATGTAGTCAATTGCTACCAGGATAAAACGATGCCCGTTGGACGCAGTAGGTCTGATCTCGCCAATCATATCGATACCCCACATTGCAAAAGGCCAAGGAGCTGTCAAGACATTCAAAGGAACTGGAGGTATATGCACCTTATAAGCATAGACTTGGCATTTATGACAGGTCCGAGAATGCTGATAACAATCGGCTTCCATAGTAGACCAATAATATCCTGCTCGAAGGATTTTCTTTGCCATGGTGTGTCCACTGGAATGAGTTCCGAAAGTACCTTCATGTAACTCTGCCATAATCCTTTTTGCCTCATTCTTGTCCTCCTATGTACCCAAATTTACTGATTCCACTGGATCTTCATGGGGCTGTATGGCCCTCTCTTCCTGTAGTAACAGTCTAGCAAGTTCCCCAGGCACTCACAATCATCCTCACCTTTGTCCTCAGCTTGGTTGATCGGATTTTCGAAGTCATAACTAGCAGTAGCAGATTCATTATCAATGGGATCTAGAGTGGATGTGGATTTGCATTATGATATGTGAGTGTGTAAGACAATAGTTATTTTGATAAAGTGCGAGATAGAAAAGAAAAACAAGGAGCGTAAAATTTGTAATGCAAAAAAATGTCCAATGCTTTATTGATGATATATGAAAATGACAAATAATAAGCCCTCACAAACAAAGACAAAGTGCCTCGGGCAAGGCACCGGGCCATAAAGTTTTAAATTGTCTGTTACAAATCTTAAAACAAATGTCTATTATTGTGTAATAAAAGAAACGGGCACGAAGTCCTTCACCGTCCAATTGTTCAATCCACCGTTGGTAGTCGGGTAAATCCAGCTGTCAATATATGACTCTTCTTCATCATCCTCAATCGCATTCACTCCTTGATCATGTTTGCGCATGTGAGCGGTTATAACGTTGGGTTTCTCCGGAGCGTCAAACTCAAACTCTTTAGCTTCAATCAAATCTTGCAGCTTATTCCTTAAGGCCCAACAGTTGTTTGTATCATGCCCTTGGATATCAGAGTGATAGGCACAGCGGGCGTTCGGATTATACAGCGGAGATGTGGTGCTGGGATTCTTCGGGGCTTCCCTCAGAGTTACCAGGTTAGTCTTCAACAATTGCGGTAGAATTTGAGACAAGGTCATACTGAGCCGAGTATACTGTCTTTGTGATCTCTCCATTCTTTGTTGATTGTTGCATTGTGGGGAAACAGTGGGTCTTGATATTACTACCGCATTTACTGCTTGGCGGCGTTCAGGTCGGTTTTGGCTCCTCGAGCTGTAAACCGCACTAGCTTCTTTTTTCCCAGTGAAAGGCCTCTTTTATATACTTGATGAAGCACCTTTCTGTATCTTACCACTTCTGATACCAGCTTCTACTCTCTCCCCAGTCAGGATAAATTCAGTAAACCCAGATGACAAACTTCCGATCAAATGATTGAAAAATGGACCATACAAGGTCCCTAGGAACATATCCACCAACTCCCTATCAGACAGAGGGGGTTGGACTCTTCCAGCCAGATCTCTCCACTTCTGAGCATAGTCCTTAAAGCCTTCACCTGCACCCATAGACATACCTTGAAGCTGAGTACGCGTGGTAGCAAGGTCAGCGTTATACTGGTATTGCTTGTAAAAAGCAGTAGCAAGTTCCTCCCAGTTGCGGACATTAGCTCCTTCTAATTGATAAAATCATTCAAGCTGAGTCCCTGATAGACTATCTTGAAAGAAATGAACCCACAAATTTCTATCAACAGTGTAGGGTTGGATTTTTCTGACGTACGAGTGGAGATGGAGCTTTGGACAAGATACTCCGTCGTACTTAGCAAAAACCGGAGCTTTGAATTTATGAGGGATCACCACCCCAGATGCTAGTCCCAAATCTCCGAAGTCCAAACCAGGTATCTTCAGAATCTCCATGGCACTCAGATGGTCTTCAAGTTGTTTGTACCTATCCTCAGCAGGAGGATACTGTTCTTCATCAAAATCAATGTCATTATCAGAGACTATAGGACTAGGAGCCTTTTCTTCCCCTTGACTCTCTCCTCTTTTATATGAATGAGACAAATCAGCTTCTTGTCGCAACCTATTCCCAAATCTGTGACCCATATTCAGCAGAACCACCTTCTTCTTCTTCTTATTATTCTTCTTCTTTTCCTTCAGGATGAGAGTCTTCAAATCCTCTTGCCCCTTAGCCAGGTTCAAGAACAACTCTTGGAATTGAGCATTCTGTGCCTGAAGAGCTTTGATGGCTTGATCGGTAGATATTTCAGAAGACATTCTGTGCTGAAATAAACAGCGAAGAAGATGAGAAACCTGTAATGATACCTGTAATGAGGTACATGATAATGGAATGTGTTTTACCCCAAAATTTTCCTTCCCATATTTCTCAAAACATGTCAAAGAATAATCTCAAGTTGCTCAAGACGGCTCAAGAATTGGACAATCAAATCATCTCCTAAGGCAGTCAATTCAAAATTAGGGTTTTGTGTTGCATCAAGGTCCTTACATCCAAATGACCTTAAGTTCTTCCCAATGTCCTAATATGTTCTTAAGTTCCTCCATGTCAAATTTCAAGCCTTGCAGAGAAAGTTTGGTCAGTCAATTGCTCAAGAGGTCCAAAAATCGACTGTACTAGGGAAAAAGTCAACTGTGACCTACAAATAGTCAAACCTCAAGATTTTTTGTCAACATTCTCATTTTTAAGGATAATTCATCATTTTATCAAGGGTTGATCATGATTCATCAAGGATTGCTCAAGATTCATCAAGATTCAAAAGTTGCTAAATTAGGGTTTTTTAGGAAAAGTCAACTCAACTTTGACCAAGCATAACTTTCTCATACTTTATGAGAAATGACCATCCAAAGCTCATTTTAAATAGGATGCAATTTCCTACAATCCATCTTCACACCCCAAGATCAAGAAATGCTCTCACAAAAAGTTGCAAATTTGGACATTATATGTCATTTTTGAAGGTCAACAAAAACACCTTATTTCCCAAAGATTATAACTTGAGAATGGAACATCAAAATGCGATGAGACCAAAAGGGTTAACTATAATACATCTCAAGGTTTCTAAAAAGTCCAAGAACACCTCCAAAAGTTCAAAATTGAAGAAGTTATGCATTGTTGAAGTTGAGCATTTTTCCAAAAGTGCCAAAAGTCAACTATCCTCAAAACTGCAATTTTTGACAAAAGGGCCCACTTTTTTCCACTTGATTTGGTCTTTTCACACCACACACGTGTCCCATATTCAGTTTCATGTCCATTCATTAATTTTTATATTTTATTTAATTTTTATTGAATTAATTCATTTTAAATCAATATTAATTCAAATAAAATCCAAAAATTGATGGAATGATATCTTTTTGATCATTACAGCTTTCAATGATCATCATACACATAATCAAATCCGAATCATGTCGTGTTATGTACAAAATATTTGATTTGAAACAAATATGGAAGCTTTGTTAATGGTGGCCAAATCAAATCTCAAATCTTCAATGCACATGGATTCAAGCCCAAGTTTTTAACCTAATGCAATCCCATATACAGGTACAAGCCAAAGGCATCAAGAACACGACCTAAGACCGGCAGAAACGGCCAAACAAAAGTTGAAAAAAGCTTGGAAAAAGTGGAAACTGAAATCATACTTAGAGCACGATTCAATCCAAAATCTCCACATAGCCTTCTTTCCTGACATCTAACGAAGCTAAAGCAATCATAATCAAGCCCCGAGACAGCCCCAAACTCACTGTAAGTCGTCCTAAACACGACCCTGTGCACGAATTCATAACCTATGAATCTTGCATCTTTTTGCCAAAATCTTGACACTATCATGTTAGTCGATTCATTTAGAGTATTTCTGCATTATTTAATTTTGTTTTTGTAGCCTATATCACCTTGCTCGAATCTAGGGTTTTGGAGGTTTGCATTTGGGGTTTTGTTTTGCAGGAATAATTAGGACAAACCATGGACATGGTTGTGTTCAGGGAAGGGAGACGAACACATTGATGTTCTCCATTTGCATTTATATGGCCTGTAACTCATGTTAGGATGATGCCACGGATTTTGATACGGAACCAAATCTGCAGGAAATAAACCTGGGCCATTGGAGAAGATGAAGACGTGGCTTGTCTTCATTGGCTCGTTCAAATAAATTTAGCGCTTTTTTTATTTTCCAGTATATTATTGGCTTTTCTCTTATAATTTTATTTGTCCATAATAATAACAAACAAACGCGTTGGTTGAGTTGGCAAGCAGGTCCCCCAAACGCTTATTATTATTTTGTTCCAGGAAATCCAGTGCAAAGCTTAAGGCGTGGACCATCATGTTCCTCTAGATCTCAAACGCCAAGTGGCCTCCAGGCCAAATCCAATGGCCTAGATTGGACATCCACCATGGTCTCTAGTCAACAGGCGCATATGGAATTACAGAAGTCAACAAAGGCCAACGTTAATGGGCCTGGAGATTGCAAATCACAACTTCAAATTAGGCCCACACCCCCTGGGTTATTTTTTTTACTCTTTATATTTTCATTTATTTATTTTGTTCTAATTTTTATTTTATTGTTAATTAACTAATTAATAATTTTCCTAATAAAATCAGAAAACAAAAAATATTATTTTTATTTATTAAAACTAATTTCATTATTTTATTTTTGTAAATAAATATTAATCAATTAATTTAGTTTTAAATAGGTTTAACTTTTAACATTTTTTGCAATAAATTAAAATTAATGTAGAATTAGGTTTTTAATAATTTTAATCATTTTCATTTTATTTCCTTAAATATAAAAAAACCCAAAAATATTTTTTTTATTTAATTAATTAATTAACTTAGGTTTAATTTAATTTAATTCAAAAATAACAAAAAAAAACATGCTTTCTTTTAAAAAGGGACAAAACCCAAAAAAATGCGCCGATTTAATTTCTTGCACGTGTATCATTTGATCCAATATTGTAATTGTTTCCCGACATGTAATAGATTTTAATTAGGACATTATTTATCTCTTTATTTTACTTTCCGCAATTTAAATTAAAGGGTTGTTTTTGGCGATGTAAATACCCGACGCCTTGTAATAGTTTAGATTTAATTTCCCGCAATTTAATTTCCACACAATATTAACTGTTAGATGTTTGATAACTAGGCAATGCATGACAAGATCAATCTTTAACCTAAAATCAACATAGCTCACCCATGATATGTACAGATAAAATTAACCGAAACAACACACTCGCACATATGCACTCTTAGGGTACACCTCACCTGGTTGCCTCGAACGTGGTCATTGAGTATAGGAAATTTTAGAGGTCGCCCTCTTGTCCAAAGATCATAGTTGCCTCGAAATGGTTGCCTCGGAAAAATGATCTAAGACATTAGGGTTACCACTAAGGCGACCTAACATTGCTTTAGTGACCACACGTCCCTCAATCGAATTGACCTGAAAACTCCAACGACGATGCTACCTACTCCTTAATAGTGGGATAGCATTGTCTAAAGGACATTAGCACAATTTAATTCCTTTTACGAGTAGGTAGATGGTTCTTAAGTACTTTCTCCTTTTAAAACAAAAATAAAACTTTTCGCACTTACACTCTCTTCAAAAACAAAAACTCCTTTCAAACCCACAAACACAAAGAAAAGCAAACTTTTGAAAACACAATGAGCAAGTACCTAAGAGCCCGTGGATAACCACAGATAGAAAGGGTGCTAACACCTTCCCTTTCTATAATCTACCTCCCGAACCCAAGAAACATCTCAAAAAGGAATGTTTTCTGTGCTTTTGTCCTTTCGTTGTTGGATAAAATAAAAGACGGTGGCGACTCTTGCTTACCGCGAGATTTTGCGAAAACAAACGCAAACGCGAACCAGCATTCCAAAAGAGTCAGTTCTCATTCCCACCGATCACAGAATGCTTATGAAATGATTTCAAAGACTTTGGGAGATTTAAATTTGCAAACCAAGAAATAAACAAACTTTATTAGATTAAACTTGTAAGAATGTTTAACAATGCCTTTAAGGCGTTACAAAAGAAATAGACTGAAAACAAATCTAAACTAGAAAAAACAACAAAATCAGAAATTCCATGGATGCTTTCCCTTCGTGCTGACGTAGTCGTTGATCGTCCTTTCATTCTCAAGTTGCCTCGTGAGCTTCAAGATCTTCCTCTCTTGCTCATGATACTTCTCCCGGTAAGTATCCCTTTCCTCTTTTAGCTAAATCCAGGCTCTCTTCAATTCCCCCAGATAAGTAGGCATGTAGGGATAAAAGACTGTGTAAGGAACGCCCTCTTCATTGGTATGCTCCATAATCACTGGCAACACAACTTCATAAGGCATCCCAAGCTTCTGAGCCCGAGCTCGAACCCACTAGAGGAAAGGTTGCATAGGGAGAGAAGTCTTTGGTCCTAGCTCTTAAGGGTCAGACTTGTTCACCATGCCCCAGGCTCGTATAAACCTTCGGCGATGCTCTTTAACATCCTCCTTATAGTCAAAGACAATATCTGTAAGAAGTAGCTCATGAGGACCGTCTCTCCGAGCACGACCAAACTGCCGTAAAGCCAAAAAAAGACTGTAGGTTATTCCCCCTCGAATTCCAAGCAACGGGACATTAGGGTATTCCCCACATCGATCAATGACAGCAACACCTTCCATATCCTTAGAACTCCAAAGAATGTTTGTATGGGCGAGGGACATTATCCTGTAAGACCATCCTAAACCTTCCTCATTCTTCAACACGGACTTGGGGAGGTGCGAAATAAACCACCTCGCCAACAGCCGCATGCAACACATGAGGGTTCCTCTTCTACGCACCGTACGAGTATAGAGGGCATGCAGGATATCACCCAAGAGGGTAGGCACTGGATTACGAGACAGGAAGATCTTAACCGCATTCACATCTATGAAGGAATCTGGATTTGGGAAAAGAACCAAACCATAGATAAGGAGAGCCAAGATGTCTTCGAAAGCCTGGAAGTCCAAGTTTTCCCAGAACAATTGAGCTTGATCCATTAGAAACTTGGCTAAGAAACCTTTAACCCCGCTTCGTGTCTCCCAATTAGACACTACATCAGCCTTTTTCAAGTGTAAAGCTGAATCAATGTCTTCTGGCCTAGGAGTCTCTTCCAAACCTGTGAAAGGCATCTGCTCGAGGATGGATATACCCAACAAATGAGAAAACTCTTCCAAAGTGGGAACTAGCTGATAATCCGGGAAGGTGAAACAATGATGCACTAGATCGAAGAACTGGAAAAGTACACTCATCATTTACTCATCAAACTTGGAGGTAACCAAACTAAGAAGCTGACCATGTATTCTAATGAATGAAGAACTATCAGAAATTCTCGAGGCAAAATCCTTGAGTTGAGAAAGTATTTGCACAAAGTTAACTCGAATGGTGTTTCTGCGCATGGAAGCCATAATCTACAAAACAGAACAAAGATAAATCCCCTCGGTCTTCGAAATGGTTAGTCTAATGAAGTATGCATGCTATGTTATGATGCATGATGTCATGATAAAACACACAACAGGTATAGCAGATAGCAGACATGGTAAAGGCAAACAAGTCACAAAATAGCCCTTAAGTTTAAGGCTTGCATGGGGTCTAGGTATTACCCTCTTGAAGTTCAGTTGGTTTCAACCTGTCCTAATAATAGTAACCGGGTTCTAGAGGTTCTCAATATCACTGACCATCCTCCATCAGTCATGGTTTCAGCTCACGCAATCTTTTCTTGCCGCCAGAACTATCTCGAGAGAATGGTCTCAATGAGTGTAGCATCGAGTATCAACCAGTTCCCAGCTTTACACCGAGACCGGCTATCTCACTACTTCCTATGGCCAAGTTGGTCAATTATAGGTTCTAAGGTCAATTGATGCTTAACGACCCATATAACGGCCCCGTATTCTCCTCGTTTCTCCACAAGGGATACCGGTACCAACCAATGTGCCACATCAACATAGCTACTGCTTCAACCGTATCGGTCTACGCCGTACATTTCCCTCACAGTTTATTGCTACTTACCTAAAAGGTGTCCCCCAGATCCGGGTTAGGATCTATAGTAACTCCCAATACAAAGCCCTCAAAGGTAAAGCAATCAAATCAAACAATAGAAGCAAATATGATGAACTAATCCTAAGGTATACCCCACTTATTTCTCCCTAGCAGAGTTGCCAGTTCTGTGATACGGTGGCAGAACTGAACTGTTTAAATGCTGATTTGCATTTTGCGTTTTTTGTTTGGAAAATGTCGCGGTAAGCAAGAGTCGCCACCGACTTTTATTTTATCCAACTGGAAATGAAAAAAGCACAGAAAAATTCCTTTGAGATTTTGAGTACGGGGGTAGATTATAGAAAGGGAAGGTATTATCACCCTTTCTATTCGTAGTTTTCTACAGGCTCTTAGGTACTTTCTCATCATTTTCAAAATTGCTTATGTGTCTTTGATTTGAAAAAAGTTTTTGTTTTACTCTGATTTAACCCTTGCTTCTGTCTTCAAGAGTGTTACAAAGTCGTTTTGAAAACTTTGTTTAAAAAAGTGTTTGGTGTGAAAAAGGTTTGATTTGAGCAAGTACCTACTAGCATCTACCTACTCAAAAAAGAATGTTTTTGTTCTTGTTTCCTTTAGACAGTGTTATCCCACTATTAGTGAGTAGGTAGAATCGTCGTTGGAGTTTGAAGGGTCAATTCGAAAGGGACGTACGATCACTAAAGCAACGTTAGGACGTCTTAGTAATAAACCTAATGTCTTAAGATCAATATTCGAGGCAACATTTCCGAGGCAACCCTTCCGAGGCAACATTTTCGAACGGGACGTTTGATCTTTGTTTAGACAAGAGAGTGACCACTAAAATACCCTATACTTAATGATCGTTTACCGAAGGCAACCAAAGTGAGAGTATTCCCTAGGAGTGCGCATGTGCGAGTGATTCAATTTCAGTTTATTATCTTTTCACATTTAGGGTTTGCTAATCGTTTTAAAATTTACATACAGTCTTGTCATGCAACCCTATTATCATACATCTAACAGTTAATATTTACGGAAATTAAAAAAATTGCGGAAAATAAAGCTACGCTATTACAAGGCTTCGGGATTGATTTACATAGCCAAAAACCCGTAAAAACGAAAAATAAACGAAAAGTCCTAATTAATCTATTACATCCCATGAGCAATTACATCAATATTGTAAAATAAAACGAACGCGCACGATGAATCGAGAACAAGAGAAAAATAGGGTTTTGACCCCGTCTAACCTAATTAAAAGAAAAATCATTTTTTGTTGTTTTTGATTATTTTAAGAAATTAAGGTTTTAAATTAAATATGTACAAACCTAATTATTAATTAAATTAAATTAAGAAAATTATTAAATTTGACCTATTTTTGTGTTTTGGTTATTTTTTTAAGAAAAAGAAAATAAGAATTAAATTAAACTAAAACCCTAATTTTCTAATTGTTTTTAATTTATTTACAAAAAAAAATTAAAAATTACCCTAAAAATTTAAATTAACTAATTGAATTAATTTTTGATAAAAAATAAACCTAAATCTAATTTGGGTGAAAATTGATTTTATGATTTTTGATAAAAAAAAAAGAATTAATTTTGAGTGTTAGTAAAATAATTAAATAAAGAAAATATAAAAGAAAAGAAAAGAGTATTGGGCCTGTTTGTTAACAATTTGGAGGGGTGTTAATAGCAAGATTTTGGGCCCAAGAATTCTGACCCACGTTGACTTCCTGGATCCAGTGTTGTGGATTGACCATGGTGTACCATGGTCCTCCAATGATGGCCTTCAGATTTAGCCTTATGGATATCCAATGGTTGAATCCTGAGGGAATATGGTGTACCTCACGCCTGTGTACATGCCCGATCATTCAAATAAAAATAACATGAAATACATGGGGGACCTGGGATTCGAACCCAGGTCCTATGGCCTTTTCCATCTTCTTCACTACCAACTGAGCCAGGCGCCTTTGTTGTATATCAAACACCCATTAATCATTATATTAAAAAACAAAAAAAATTAAACTTATCAGTGCACGAAATTTAAATGGGGCAATCAAAGCTTGTCGCGCCATCGTCCCTGACCTCTCTCTATTGCTAAAAGGTCCAATGACTTTTACCTACGGACCAAAAGCGTAGGTATAAGCCAACGATTTTCCAAAATCATCCACATGCACGATAAATGGAATCTAATGCTATAGATCAAATCGCCTTGGCCTGCTGAGCATCATGGTGCCCTTCTTGTGGACCAATTTTGCCTGTATAAAAAGATCCTAAAACGAGACAACAAAACCTAGCAATGGTGGATTCCAATATAGCCAACAAAAATGCAATTAATTGTCACCATGAGCTTGAAAACATGTTAGGGATTATAAATCTTCTATTGAAGTATGATAAAGATGCAAGAATAAGGAGATTCGGTTTTGGAAATAGTGGCAAACCGTGGGGGTCGTGGAACCGGATTCTGGGCACGAAGAAGCTTACTTTTGATTGGTATAGCTTCCTTGTATGCCCAGGAAACGAAAGAGATGGCTTGTGAGTCTTGAAATTTCCTGGAAACATGAAATTAAGTCACCACTTTTCTTGAGTTTTTTCAAGCTTTGTTCTCCCTCTACACGCCTCAAAACCTTGTGTTTTTGGTCTGCACTTATTCACTATATATCACTGATAGAATTAGGTTTACAAAAGTCCATTCAATCTTTGTCAATTATGGTCTTTGATCATGATTTAATTTTCATGAAAATCTTTCCAAAATAGGCCAAAAATAAATCTTTTCATGCCCAACCATGCCTTGCACGTTTTGATCCTCTTGCTAGCTGTTTAAGAGACCTGAAATATGCACCAAATCTTAAGCCTTAAATGATTTGGATATTTTCATGATTTATTTTGATTTAAATTAATTTAATTGAAATAAAAAATCAAAATAAATGGTAAAAATAAAATAAAGGCAAGTGGGAAGAGTTAGGGCTCGTGGACCATGTTACAAACTTAAGCCAAGTATAAAATGTTGGGCCCATTTGACAAAAATTGCAATTTGAGGCACTTTTGACTTTTAACAATTTTGCAAAAAAGGTCAACTTCACCAATGCATAACTTCTTCAATTTTGACTCTTTGAAGGTGTTCTTGGACTTTTTAGAAAGCTTGCGATGTCCTCCAAGCAACCTTTTTGGTTTCATCTCAATTGAGTCTTCCATGTTCATGTATGAAGTTTTGGCATAAAAGGTGTTTTTGTTGACTTTTCAAAATGACCTATAATGTCCAAATTCATAACTTCTTGTGAGTGCATATTTTGAACTTGGGAGCGGAAGATGAATTGTAGGGAATTGCATACTTTTCAAAATGAATTTTGGATGGGTCATTTCTCATAAATTATGATAAAGTTATGCTTGGTCAAAGTTGGGTTGACTTTTCCTACAAAACCCTAATTTAGCAACTTTTGGGTTTTGGTGAATTGTGAACAATCCTTGAGGAATCATGATCAAAACTTGATCAAATGATGAATAATACTTCAAAATGAGGATGTTGACCAAAAATCTTGAGGTTTTACTGTATGTGGGCCACAGTTGACTTTTGCCCTAGCACAATCGACTTTCAGGCCTTTGAGCAATTGACTGAGAAAACTTCCTCTGCAAGGCTTGAAACTTGACATGGATGATCTTGAGAAAATATTAGGACAATGGTGAGCATTTGGGATCTCTTGGACTCAAGTATCTTGATGCAAAATGAAACCCTAATTTGAGGTAGACTGCCTTAGGAGAGAGTTTGTCTGGTCAACCCTTGGACTTCTTTGAGCAACTTGAGGATCTTTCTTGAATTGTTTTGAGAAATATGGGAGGGAAAATTTTGGGGTACAACAGCGTTGTTTCATTGGTTGAAGGATGACACGTTGGTCATCTTCAACCTCTAGCCAGTCTCAAAACCATGTTGCTTAATTTGTTAACATAGAGCACGAGACATATGCCATTCGCTTTGTCTCTTCAAGATGAAGACAACCACACCTTCGCGACAAATTTATATAAATTGTAGCTCAAGCAATTTGGAAGAGAAGTTTTGAAAAGGGATTTGAAATTTCATGGTCAAAATGTGTTTCCAGATAAAAGAAAGTGTTGCGACTAGAACTAGGGCAATGAGAGCTTCACAATGATATCAAAGTTTTGAAGAATTGATGGAGAAATCTACCTATTGAAGTTGAGTTGCAGAGCTCTGAAACTGGACTTCTATGGATCAATATAGGTCACGATTCTTGAAGGTAATTGTATGGTTAGCTTCAAGAAAAATCAAGGAAGGTGAATTGATAGAAAAATTGGATTGAAAAAGGCTTGAACACTGATTTCGAAGTTGCATAAAAATAAGTTATAGAGCAAGTTTAGCAGGGTGATTCTGGCTGTTCAAGCTTGAAGAAATGAATGAGGGATTGCCCTCTATTTATAGGGAATCAAATGGAATGTTCAAGCATGCGAAATGATGAAGTTTGGAGGGAAATCGTGTGAAGTTGCAAACAAGAAAATTGTGACTTCTATTTTGATCAAAACTCATCCAAAACACGTGTTTTGATATGCTAGTCACTTCTGGAAGATCACTAAACATGTTTAGAAGCAAAAACACACAGAAACAATGTGTTAAGAAGCTAAATCAAGGATTCCAAATTTTGAATTTTTGAAGAAACTTCAGTTTCAAGTTACCAAGTTCAAATCAATGGCATTCTCAGCTCAAGGGGTCTTAGGGCATGACTCTTGATGCTTCAGAAAGATGAGATTACAAGCTTTGAAATGGTAAAAGAATGGAATCAAATGGATGTTTTAGCTGAAAGTTGCAATGAGTCAATGTTGGACAAAAAGAAGTTGACTTTCCATACTTAGAAATATTTCAAGTTTTTCTTCAAAAGTGACCTATAATGTTTTGCATCCAAACATGGCCTTCCTCTTTGAATTTGCTCTTGACCAAAAAATATGGCATGAAATAGTCATCTTGAATGAAATTTTGAAACTTGAACCATTCAAAATCTCCAAAAAATTGAGAGAGTTATGAATTGTTGAAGTTGGCAAAAAATCATTAAATGACCTATAATTGTTTATATCCTTAGGGAATCTTCCATCCATTTTCTCACTTTGCACATAAAAGAACGAATAATGTTCACATCCTCGAGATCATTATGGAAAATGAGTTGGCTCAAGGTGTTAAAAGTTTACCAAGTTATGATCATTTGAAGTCACACATGGAAAATTGGGGGTTCATCTGGAGGATTGTAATCTTTCTTCATCATCAAGCTTCTTCCACATGAAAATCCTTGAAAATTTTGAAGTAATTTGTTAATAACCCTTTGAAGAGAAGGATGTCTTTGGAATCACTCAAAAATACCGAAAGATGAGCAAGATATACTTCTTTGAAGTTTAAAACCCTAGCTCATAGATCAAGAAAATGCTTTGAGGAACTTTGACAATTTTGAACAACCTTCTTGTGCCAACACTTTTGCTTTGTAAATAGAAGTTGTTGAGGATGATAATGAGAACTCATAGCTACCAAAACCACTTCCATATCTTGAGAATTGAGATGAATATGCACTTGTGACCAATGGGAATAATGCCTTGTCCAAACATGACAACTTCTTCAATCAACTCCTTGTACCTATGAATCAATCTTGATAACTTTAAAATGTGGTGAACCAAGATAAATCTTGCCATGCCATTTCTTACAAAATAACTTCAATGCTGAGGTTTGAACTTCTCAAGCTTTATTGACTAGGGCATGGAAATAAACTCATAAACCCATGGATCAACTTGCTAAGCCACATTGCCTTTACCTACATTATTAACAAGTAAGCCAAACTAACATTTCATTTTATTAATTAAAAGGAAAGTATAAAAAAATGCATGATCACAAAAGAAAAACAAGTCAAGGTTCTTGGTAATTCCTCAAAGAGCCAAACTAAAGATAGGGAGGAGAACCAAAAGCCCTAATGTGATCTTGTTGTGATTGAATCAATATGGTATGATGAAGGGATCTTAGGGGGGTAAATTGGGGTACAACAGCTGCCCTTATTTAAGTTTCTTCTATCCAAAGATACGAAGGTTAAAAATCTTCGTGTCGACGCGATCGAAGATACTTAAATATAAAACAAACCCTACTTTTGGCCCTAAGATACCATGCAATGCTTATGAGTATGAATGTATATGAACAACTTCAAAGGGACACAAAACACCACTGGGGATGTAGCAAAGGAAATAAGGAATCAAAAGAGAAACCCGACCAGAAAAATAAATTATTGGTGAATCAAAAATTCCCGACTCATAGAGGATGGTAAAAAGGTTAAAGGATACACCAACTTTCACTGAAGGCGAAACTACCAACGTTCACGGAAGGTAGAAAGAGAAAAGAAATAACAACACTGACGGTGGGCTACCAACGTTTACTGAAGGTAGAGAGAAAAATTCATCAACGTTCACTGAAGATGAACTACCAACTTTCACTGAAGGTAGAGACAAAATGTATCATAACATCGTTGTTCACTGACGATGAAATACCAACGTTCACTGAGGGTAACAAAAAGATAACAATCACCAACTTCCACTGATGGTGATCTACCAACTTTCAATGAAGGTAGAAGGAAAATATCATAGCACCTACGTTCACTGATGATGAACTACCAACGTTCATTGGAGGTAGCAAAAAGATGACAATCACCAACTTTCACTGGTGGTGATCTACTAACTTTCATTGAAGGTAGAAGGAAAATATCATAGCACCGCCGTTCACTGACGATGAACTACCAACTTCCACTGAAGGTAGCAAAAAGATAACAATCACCAACTTTCACTGATGGTGAACTACCAACTTTCACTGAAGGTAGAGAGAAAATATATCACAGCACCAACGTTCACTGACGGTGAACTACCAATGTTCACTTAAGGTAGCAAAAAGATAACAAGTTTTTCCCCAAAATTCTGGCGTTTCACCTAGAACGGGTCTCAACTTCTTCTTTAACCAAGGCATTCGGCCTGGAAAGGGTAATGTATAAGCTGTCTCAAATAAAGAGACTACCACTTACAAAATTTTCACAACGAACTGTCTCTGTGATATTGAAAGACTTGCCATCCACTGGAGTAACTTGACAATGAACTACAAACTATCCACTCATAGAGAAGATAGCAAAAAAGTAACGTCGACTTTTACGGGGAAGTACAAGTTGCTCAAATAAAGAGACTTGCTACTTACTGTTATGGAGGATTGTAAAAATGACTTTCTGGGGAAAACAATATGGATTCCTGGGGAAAGAAATATGACTTCCCGGGGATGAAATATGACTTCCTGGGGAGATGCCAATATATTTCTGCCGAGGAGATAAAGTCTTCTCGTGCAAAATAAATGCATATTCTCAAACCAAGGCTCGAAGCCTGCAGATATCATAAGTAATAATATTTATGAGGATCAAAGATTCAAACCATAAATAAACTGAGATGGAACAGTCAACCATAATTCATCCTTTGAGAAATAAACTCAAGAGAGGGAAACCCAATCTATCCAGACAAAGAGTTGTGCAAGAAGGCTAAAGAAAAAATCTTCCACGAGGGATAACTCAGTGGGGAAATGGAAAGAATATACACTCTCTTCCTAAGGTCGACACTCTATTGGAGAGAGGACAACACAACTCTGCAAAACCGAGTAATATGCCAATAAAATATTAATGAATGAGAATGAATGATGATTTGCTAAATTTAACTATGCATGATGTATGTTTGACTATATGAGTGTTATCATGTATATGCTGACAAACCATACATATATCACTGGGAGTAACCAAGCAAAACCAACTCGGGCATAAACAACACTCAGCTAAATCACATCCAAGATGAACATTCCATAAGAAAAATAAGCACCAACTGATGAAGAAAAATCCTATTTCTCGACTTAACTTCAATGGGGAGGAACATAACCCGGATGTAATCAAAACATATAGACAAAACAGTACAGATACAGGGATACAACATCCTTCTCCAGGCTTCACCGGGAATAACACTCAGACTTCAATGGGAAAACAAATGCTTTTGCAGTCCACACTTCTACTGGGGATTGCAATACTGATTTCAATTAAGGTAGACGGATACCATATCGGCAAAACATCAACTGAGGATTTCGAGCTGACTTCAATAAAGAAATATCATACAGACTTCACTAGGGGAGATAGTGCCTCATCATCGAGATATCATCGAGGGACCTCGTGCTGATTTCATTGGGGAGATACCAACACCATATAGAAGAGGGGAAACCCATATACGTTCTTCACTGGGGAAACCAGAGATACATTCTTCAATATTGAGAGTAAGTATTGCACCAACTTCTCTGGGGGGAAAGTATGAAATCTCATGGGGACAAAACCTTGGAGAGTTAAGAAGTCAAACATTATAGCAAGGAATCAATCTTATGGGGATTTTAAATCAAACCCAAAACTTGGCGAGTGAAAACCCAAAAAGTTGATAACCAATTCAACACTTCTTAAATAAAACATCGCCATTTCCTGACTATCGGGCAATCAAACGAACTGGAAGTACTGCCAAAAGGGAGATGCTTCGTAAATGAGTCAAAACTCAACATGCACAGGGAGAAAATACTTCTACTAAATGAGTTAATCCTTAATTGGGGAATCTTGGATTGAGTCTTCATATCATGCAAACTTATTCCAACAAAAGATGCCCTGGGATAGTATTCCTAGGGAATCAAGAAATCAACATTATAGAAAGAGGTCAAACCCCTGGGGGTTTTTAAATCAAACCCAGCACTTGGCAAGTGAAAACCCAAAGGGTTGACAACTGTCTCAACACTTCTTAGAAAATATATTGCCCTGGTCTAGCTGCCTGGGAAATAAAAACCAACAATAATGCCAATACTGCAGAAAGAGTGACATTTTTGCAAATAGTTCCATCTCAGCACATCAAGGGAAAAAGATCTTTCGTCATATGAGGGAAAACTTTGTTGGGGAATCTGGGATAGAGGTCTCAGACCATGCAAACCCAAAAATCATATAAATGAATAAAGGCTTGACTGGGAACACTGGAATCACAAACTTGATACCGCACCTTACACCAATTGGTATCGTCTTCAATATATGAAAATCACACACATACCAGTGAAAACAACCTGAGAAAAACCTTCCCAGGGGGAACAAATCTTCTCAAATTACTGAAGTTTGTCCATTCATGGGATCACCACTTTTTGTTTTCCTCTTGAATCATAAAATATAAAGTAAAAGTAAGTTGTAAATTATTTTTGAAAAATAATTTTGTTATTTAATCTTTTTTCTTTGAAAATTATTATCAATAATAAATGGAGTCTTTGTAAGCTGAATAAAAATAAGAACTACAAAGAATTGGGTAAAAGCTCAAATTTTATTGATAGAATGGTAGTCTGCGAATGGCGAGACTCCATGGATAATTACAAAGTTTGGAAAATGGTTATATATAATGGAAAAGATACATTGAGATACAATGACTACTATTCCCTCTAACAACTTTGAAATCCTGAGCAGCAGCTCCTGTTGAAGTATGGTGAGGACCCAAGAATATTGTTGCTTCAATGATCAAGTCTTGTCTGATGCAGTTACTTGCCAAGAAAGTCCCAAACTTTTGCCTAAGCTGCCCTTACGGGTTTTCAACTTAGCGGGAAATTTTATTCTGTTTATGTCTCTAATTTTTGCCTAGACCACCCTTTCGGGTTTTCGGCCTACCGAGACGCTCCTTTTTGCCTAAACTGCCCTTTCGGGTTTTCAACTTAGCGAGCTGTTCTTTTATTTCTTTAGGCGAAGTATTTCTTGACTGCATCAGCATTCATGGGACGTGGGAACTCCTCGCCATCCATAGTTTCAAGAATTAATGCACCGCCGGAGAAGGCTTTCTTGATAACATATGTGCCTTCAAAATTGGGAGTCCACTTGCCCCTAGAATCAGCGTTAAAAGACATGATCTTCCTGAGCACGAGGTCGCCTTCTCTGAACTCACGAGGTTTGATCTTTTTTATTAAAAGCTTTATTCATTCTCTTCTTATATAACTTCCCATGACACAAATCCGTCATTCTCCTCTCTTCGATCAAATTCAATTGGTCAAACTTGTTTTGGACCCATTCAGCCTCTGACAACTTGGTTTCCATTATCACACACAAAGAGAGAATCTCAACCTCGATTGGGATCACTGCTTCCATTCCATACACAAGGGAGAACGGGGTGGCTCCTGTTGAAGTACGGAAAGATGTCTGATATCCATGTAAATAAAAAGAGAGCATTTCATGCCAATCTTTATAAGTAACAACCATCTTCTGGATGATCTTCTTGATATTCTTATTAGCAGCTTCAACAGCCCCATTCATCTTCGGTCTGTACGGAGATGAATTGTGATGGACAATCTTGAATTCTTCACAAAGTTCTGTCATCATCTTGTTGTTCAGATTTGAGCCATTGTCGGTGATGATTCTTCTCGGCACACCATACCGACATATGAGATTATTCTTAATGAAGCGCATAACCACCTGCTTAGTAACATTAGCATATGAAGCAGCTTCCACCCATTTGGTGAAGTAATCAATTGCTACCAAGATAAAATGGTGTCCATTCGAAGCTTTGGGTTCTATCATCCCGATCATGTCAATACCCCCACATAGAGAAAGGCCACAGGGAAGAAATAACATTTAGAAGTGTCGGAGGCACATGAATCTTGTCCGCATAAATCTGGAATTTATGGAACTTCTTTGCAAATTTGTAACAATCAGATTCCATTATCAGCCAATAGTAACCTACCCTTAGCATCTTTTTAGCCATCAAATATCCATTGGCATGAGTACCAAATGAACCTTCATGAATTTCATGCATCAACATGTCTGCTTCGTGTTGTAAACACATGAGCAGGCTTATCCAGTCGCCGAACTATAATTCGAGGTATATCATTCCAAGTATTCACTTGATACATAGAAGCCAGAGTTTCCAGAGCATCCTCCATTTGATTTTCATCTCTAGGGATGTGATGGAATTCAACTTTATTAAAGAAGGGTAACAATCTTCTAGCATAATATTTGTAAGAAATCAAGCCGGGGTGACGGGTATCCCCTTCTTCTTTAATCTAATTTATTACCAAATCGGAATCGCCATACACATCTAGAATTTTAATTCTGAGACCAATAGCTTCCTCGAGACCCATGATGCAAGCCTCATATTCTACCATATTATTAGTACAATCAAATGTCAACCTTGCAATAAAAGCAATGTGTGATCCATGTGGAGTGACAATCACAACACCAATTCATTTACCATAAGCATTCACAGCTCCATCAAATATCAAACTCCAACGAGATTTAGGATCAGGACCTTCCTCAGGAAATGGTTCATCACAATCTTTCACTTTCAGAAACATCACATCCTCATCGGAGAAATCATACTTCACAGATTGATAATCATCAACTGGTTGGTGAGCAAGATAATCTGCCAACACGCTGCTTTTAATAGCTTTTTGAGTGCGGTACTCGATGTCATATTCAAATAACAACATTTACCAGCTGGAAATTCTCCCAGTAAGAGCAGACTTTTCAAAAATGTACTTGATTGGATACATTTTTGAGATCGACCAAGTAGTGTGATTCAACATATACTATCGCAATCGTTTTGCCGCCTAGACCAGAGCACAACATGTCTTTTCCAACATGGAATACCATGATTCACAATCAGTAAACTTTTTACTGAGATAATAAATGGCATACTCTTTCTTCCCCATTTCATCTTGTTGTCCCAGAATACAGCCTACAGAATTATCTAACACTGTCAGATACATAATCAATGGTCTTTCTTCAACAGGAAGGAGAAAGATAGGCGG
This sequence comes from Vicia faba, assembly GCA_948472305.1. Classification (NCBI taxonomy): domain Eukaryota; kingdom Viridiplantae; phylum Streptophyta; class Magnoliopsida; order Fabales; family Fabaceae; genus Vicia; species Vicia faba. Next base: position 51,607 of record CATIWC010000619.1, on the reverse strand, counting down.
TTCAAATAGATATTCTTTAATACTTTCAAATTCCCTTTGGAAGTCATCTGTCCACACACAAACTTGATCTTTCTTTAACAACTTAAAGATCGGTTCACACATTGTAGTCATGTGGGAAATGAATATGGAAATATAATTCAAACGCCCGAGGAACCCTCTGACTTGCTTTTCAGTTCTCGGTGCTGACATTTCTTGAATTGCTTTGACTTTATCAGGGTCAACTTTGATCCCTCTCTAGCTAACAATGAAACCCAAGAATTTCCCTGACCGAACACCGAAGGTACATTTATTTGGATTCAAGCGGAGACGATACTTCCTCAAACACTGAAACAACTTCAACAAATCTTCTACATGCCCTTATTCAGCCTGGGATTTAGCAATCATATCATCAACATATACCTCAATTTCCTTGTGCATCAGATCATGGAATAGGGTTTTCATAGCCTTCTGGTACGTTGCACCAGCGTTCTTCAACCCCAAGGGCATCACTCTGTAACAGAATGTTCCCCAGGGTGTGATAAACGTTGTTTTTTCCATGTCCTCGGGAGCCATCCTTATTTGATTATACCAGCAAAATCTGTCCATGAACGAGAAAATTTGAATTTTGTTGTGCTATCCACTAACATATCAATGTGTGGCAATGGAAAATCATCTTTTGGACTAGCTTTATTTAGATCTCTGTAATCTACGCACATGTGAACTTTTCCGTCTTTCTTCTGTACTGGGACAATATTGGAAATCCACTGAGGGTACACTGATGTCACAAGAAAACCGGCATTAATCTGCTTTAGCACTTCCTCTTTGATCTTCACTGCCATATCAGGGTGAGTTCTTCGCAACTTCTATTTGATTGGCGAATACTCTGGCTTCAACGGCAAACGGTGTTCTACAATATCTGTATCTAGACCAGGCATATCTTGGTAAGACCAAGAAAAAATATCCACATACTCTTTCAACATCTCAATCAACCTGCTCTTCACATCAGGATGCAACAATGCTATAATCTTGACTTCCTTCGGATCTTCTTCTGAAACCAAATTGATCACTTCCAATGGCTCTTTATATGGCTGAATGACATTTTCCTCGTGCTCAAGTAACCATGGGACCTCTTCTGGAATCTCATCATAGTTATCTTCTTCGGCCCCATACACATGACATTCAAAGTTGGGAGAGGGTGCAGGGTCATTTTATTCAACGGGTTTTTTAATTAATCTGCACATATGATTTATGATTGCTTTTAGAAACTGACACATATAACAAGTGATCATGCAGATTGAATTTCAGTTATTATTTATTTTGAAAGGTTTTTTCTGATTACCATTTTCCAAGAAAAAAGCGAAAAATAAAAACACAATTTGTGAAACAAAGACAACTTTTATTATTGATTTTAAAAATCAAAGCACACAGATAAGCCCATACAATATCAATACTTTCACCTTGGGCAGAGTGAAATCTTTTCAAAAATATTATAAAACAAATTACTTTGAAACATATATGCAAGAGGGAACATCAATGGTGATCCAATTCAGAACCCTAACTCTGTGCGTCACATAATTTGGCATTTCTGGCTCTGCTTCATCTTCCACAATGGCATTAATCCCGGAAACAGTTGGATGAAGATAACCCCCACTACGAAAGATGTCATGATACTTGCTTGTAGCATACTTCGGCTTCATGCTCTTACTTTTATCATTCTTCATAGAGAACCCCAAGCCAACTCTATTCTTGTTCACAGGTGGATCAACAATCTGTCCCCATACGTCGCTATGGCCATTACACATAACTTGCTGCGCATCCTTAAATGAAGCCATGAGTTCTCATTTCCTCTTATATTATCAATGGATAAAGCTTGGAACTAGGTTCCAACAGCAGCTTCATCCGCCTCCACAATGCTGAAAGAGGACAAATGAGATATCAATAATGCATGTTCTCCATTTATAATTACCACTTTTCCTTCACGCACAAACTTCAACTTCTGATGTAAAGTAGAAGTGACAGTCCTTGCCTTATGTGTCCACGGTTGTCCCAGCAAGCAGCTATAAGAGGGTACAATATCCATGACCTGGAAAGTAATCTGAAACAAATGTGGGCCCATATGAATAGGCAAGTCCACTTCACCAATAACAGATTTCCTTGATCCATCAAACGCTTTCACAATAATTCCACTTGGACGCATGAGCGTTCCATGATATTTCAACTTCATAAGTGTTCTCCTTGGTATAACGTTCAATGTGGATCCATTATCAATCAGCACATTGGATAGTGAATCATTCTTGCAGTTCATAGAGATGTAGAGGGCCAAGTTGTGATTCCTTCCTTCATCGGGCAGTTCATCGTCACAGAAACTCAAGTTATTACATGCTGTAATGTTCCCTACTACACTGATAAATTTGTCTACAGGCATGTCACTTTCCATGAAAGCTTGGTCCAATACCCTCATCAAAGATTCTCTATGAGCGGAGGAGTTCATCAATAAAGCCAAGATAGATATTTTTGAAGGAGTCTGCAGTAGCTGATCTACAATTATGTAGTCGCTCATCTTGATTATCTTTAAAATATCATCCACCTCTTTTTCTAGCGTAGCTCCACTAGATTCACCCATTGCCTTCTTGGGTTCAACATTCACAACAATTTTCTTCCCAGTACTAACATCTCCACGAACAACTAGTGCAAATACGTGACCACTACGGGTCACTCTGCTAGTCTCAGCAATATTTATAACATTAGGCATTGGTTAGATGGGAACTTCCACACAATCCTCTAAAATTGTAGCATTATATTTGTAGGGTACCGCCTTGTTTGACTTGTAGGGGACAAGACCCGGCAAACTAATCACCAATGGAGTAATAGCTGGCTTGCTATGATATTCAACTTTAAAAGGGGTCGGCGCACCAAAACAAGGCACAATAACATTTACTCCCTCTTCAACACATTTAGTCATTACAGAGTCATCTCTAGAAAACAAATCTTCATCTGAGGAGAAGAACTCATCCGCAGAGGCATACTCATCATATGACTCTTTTTCATCCAAACAAACCGCAATCACATCAACTTCATGGTAATCATCCCTTTGGCCTGTAACCTTGATATTTTCATTATCCAACAACAACTGAAAACCTTTCTTTACAATTGAACATTCTCGGGAGTCCCGGCTGCAAATTCGGCAAGATCCATGCTGATGTTCTACCTGACCAGCCATGTGGCAAAAAGTAGCATGGAGTTGTATAAGATCCTCATTCATATATTCCACATCAAAGATTCTGAACTCTCCAGGACATCCGGAAACCATGTTTACTTCCCCTTCATACTCTGCCCTAGGTCTGATTATGTGGATGAGGCTCTCATCCATCATCTCCTGCAAATCACCCTTTATCTTGTCATAACCCTGTATATCTGTACTGCAAATAGCACAACCAGCATGGTCATGCATATAGTATCTAAATTCACAAAGGTTCACATGCATTTTTACCAAATCTCCTCTAACCAAATTAATATCAAAAATCGGGAAGTCGTCTGGACAACCGGCCACCATGTTCATAGCATTTTCTCCTCCATGCTTTGGTAGAGGATTATCTTTCATGTTAGGGCAAACATCCTTGAAAGATAAGATACCAGACTTCACCAATTTATGTACTTCAGTTTTTAAATGATGGCGGTTATCAACATTGTGCCCTGGTGCTCCCTGATGAAAAGCACATGTTTGGTCTGCCTTGTAATACCAAGGCAATGGTGATGGTACAGCGGGAGGTGGTCAGGTATCAACCAACTTCTTCTGAATTAATGCCTGGAGTAATTATGTATAGATCATAGGGATAGGATCATAACTCTCCCTTCTCTGATTATACCCTTGATTCCCCTGATGGGATGGTCTCTAATAAGCAACGGTGGTTGGAGCTACACCAACAACTGGAATAACTGAGGCGACTTGCTGATGATGCTGATAATTTCTTCTAGAAGGATTAACCCTCCTATCTTGCATAACAGTTTTTGTATCTCCTTCCTTCTTCTTGGCAAACCCATAGGACGTCTTCTTCGTACTTCCGGAACTTTCACTTTTTGTTAAACGGTCGTCTCTTACAGCCTCTTCTAAGTGGATACCCTTGCCCACCATTTCAGTAAAGTCACTTGGAACACTCGATACCATCCTCTCATAGTAGAAAGCACCCAGAGTCTTCAAGAAAATCTTAGTCATCTCCTTCTCTTCCATGGGAGGAATCACTTGGGCGGCTACCTCACGCCATCTCTGGGCATATTCTTTGAATGATTCTCTATCCTTCTGGACCATGGCCCTGAGTTAATCACGGTCAGGCGCCATGTCCACGTTGTATTTGTATTTTCGGATAAATTCTTCTCCCAAGTTATTGAAAGTATGGATATTGACGCTGTCCAAACTCATATACCACTTTAGCGCAGCACCAGTCAAACTATCCTGAAAAAAGTGAATCAGAAGACGCTGATCATCAGTATGGGTAGACATTCTTCTTATATGCATCACAAGATGAGCACGAGGACAATTGTTGCCCTTGTACTTCTCAAATTCGGGGACTTTAAACTTCACAGGTATCTTGACATTCGGGACTAAGCATAAATCATTCACATTCTGCCTGAACAATTCCTTTCCCCTGAGGGCCTTCGTCTCCCTCTGCATCTTGTCAAACTGTTCTTGAAAATCATCCATTCTATCATAGAGACCCAAGTCTTCACTTGGTGGAGGAAAAGGACGATACACATCATTATTAGCAAATGGGACCATATTCACCAAAGGAGGCACAGCAGGAGCAGCATGCACCACAGGAGGCGCAGGAGTAACAATAGTCTGAACAAATGGAATATCTTGAGGACCAAGATTGAAACCTTCAGGCACAAAGTTCTTTGGCATTCCCCATGGATAACCTTGAGGCATGCGATTCTGAACAACAGCTGGAGTAACAGACACAGGAACAGTTGGAGCTTCAGTAGTAACCTTTGTCTGTTGAGGTTGAGCACTTGGTGGCTGATTCTGAGCAGCCACCAAATATTCCATCACAACAGTAAGATTGGCCATGCCGGCCTTCAGAGCAGAAAATTCTTCGCGCAGCTCGCGATTCTCTTGTTCTAAGTTGTCCATCTTCGTTCTGAAATTAGCTCGAGTGTTGTAGTGGTGAGACAACTTGCTGAACAAAGTAAAGAAGCTTGGTAAGACACCTGGATATGCATAATAAATGCAAGAAATATGTGCAATATGATGCATTATATGCAATGCACGTGATTTATTTTATTAATATTTCAAGGGACTTAAAGATTTATAGACACATTGCAAATATCAAAGTAATAATACAGTTGAAATACTGAAAAAATTTATTATAATAACTTCAAAATGGATTACAAGTTTCAACAATCCCAAATTCAAGATGAAAATAAAGTCTAAAACCCTAAGAAGGAAAACTGATGGAGATCACTCTATACGCTGGCGCTTCTCTGTAAGCCTGGCAATCTGAGCCATCAACCTCTGGTTTTCTTCCGTATATCTGGTGCCAACCTCCTTCCAATCACTTAAATTATGAAGTGAGAAACTAGCATCTGACTTAGGCCTAGGAGAAAATAAATCCCCTTGCCTCTCCATGGTCTCTACAGCCCGACTCTCAAGAATCTCAATCAGGTCGTCTTTCTCCTTCAAGTCTGCTTTATAGGAAATCTCTAAAGTTTGGCATTTATTCTTCCAAGCATCCTTTTCCTGCCGCATCCTGACCAAAGCAAGTTGTAGCTCTTCTATATCATCCAATAAGGGAGGAGTGGTCTTCACAAACAAATCAAGCATATTTTCTTCACGGGAATACGACATCTTCACCTGAATAGCTCTCGTTTGGACCCACTGAAGATAAGGCTCCAAAGAAACAGCCCCCCTAGGTCCCAAGTATTTCCTACTCTTCTTATGAATGTGACGCCAGGCATTCACAATCTCCTCCCTAGCTTCCTTATGGTCTTCTCCCTCCTTCAGGAAGAAACTACTCAAATGAATACTATTTGGTTTATCCCTCATCGAATAACCAAGCTGTCGTCGTGCCAGAACATGGTTGTAGTTAATTCCTTCCTTTGTACCAAGAAGAGGTACATTGGGGAAACTACCACAATTGTCGACAATCTCTACATCATGGTAAGCCCGACGATACCAATCAATATCTGAGTGAGTAAGTGCCATGATCTTAGGAGCCCAATGGGGTTCCTTCCTGACATCCCAGAAAGCATCAGACTGAGGCATATGGGAAATAAACCACCAGTACAACAGAGGCATGCAACAGACAATCATCCCCCCATGATAATAATACTGAAGATGAATAATGTAATAAGCATCACCCAATAATGTAGGAACTGGGTTTCTAATCATGAAGATCCTGATAGCATTGATGTCAACAAACTTATCCGCATTAGGAAATAAAAACAACCCGTAAACAAGTAGAGCAAAGATGGCCTCAAAAGCGACTGTACTCTTCATCCTGGTAAAGTAACGAGCTTTCTCCAATAATAACTTAACTGGTAATCCTCTAATCCCTCCTTTAGTAGTCATATGGGCTTCAACCTCAGACTTCCCTAGATGGATCAAAGCAGCAATCTCGTGTGGTTTTGGTTCACCCTCCAAACCAGCAAAAGGAACACGATCAGTAATTGGTAAATCCAACAGATAAGAATACTCCTCTAGTGTAGGCATCAACTAGTAATCAGGGAAAGTAAAGCAATGATACATCGGATCATAGAACTGGACCAAGGTCGAGAGAATACCCTCCTCCATCCTAAGCTTCATGAGAGGAATGATGGATCCATACTTCTTCCAAAAATCTACAGAACACTAAATCTCGGGAATTAGACTGATCAACTCATCTATCTTGGGATCTTTGAAACTGTATTTTCTGGTCTTTCTTTTTCAAGAATCCATGGTCAAAAGTTACTTGAGATATTCCCAAATGGTCAACTTTTAAGTCCCTTGAAATAAAATTTCGTCAAAAGATGCTTATGAGTGCATGAATGCATGATGCAACAATCACACACAAGATCACAAACATAGGGTTCATAGGTTCATCGCCACGAGCATGATGTTGAAATTACTACCCATAAGGTATGGTCTAAAAGTTATCACTTGCCAAACAAGGTTCTAGAGGTTCCCAAAGTCTACATCCTTCCTTCGGATATTACCGACTTCTCGATTAACTCGGTAATTAGTAATATTCTCAAGAAAAACTCATCTGAGCGTAGTATTGCGTACAACTATTTCCACATTACTCCATCATAGCTTCCGCACTACACCTAAAAGGCCAAGATGGGTTAGGTATTCTACGGTCCTCAGCTTCAGTAGGCTCCCGGGTCGAAAGCAGTACGTCTTCTCGGTTACTCGGTAAACGACACTACACTCAAAGGGGCCTCCATTGAGTGGGGGATCTCATGCCTTCTTTTTAGGATTACTCCCTCAAAGTTAACATGACTATATCGCCCGTCATATCTTAAAATTTTCCCATGTTCGGGTATAGGACTTATAAGTAATAACCAAGCACCCTGAAAACCAGGAAAATCCAGATAAACATATATACAACATATAACACATAAACAACAATAGCACATATACAGATATAAACAAAGATAGGCTCAACCCACTTAGGGATAGACCAGTAAGAGGTCAATCTTTCCCCAGTGAAGTCGCCATTTTTTCTCTATAGCGGTATAAATGTTTAAGACTAAGCCATTGGATTGACTAGACTTGTACAGATAAAAAAAAATCACCACCGTGCTCTATTGTTTCCAACGGAATTGGAAAAGAGCGAATAGCCCAAAAAGAGGGGGAAAGATTCAAGGTAAGGGGGTTGGTTATGCAAAGGGAAGGTATTAGCACCTTAAACGTCTACGGTACTCCGTAGGAACCTCTTTGAAAAAATATGTATATTTTAGCTGGTGGAGGTGAGAAAACAAATATTTTTTATGATTTTTGCACCCATCGCGGATGCGAACCTTTAGTGCCTACGTACCACCTTCCGTGCAATAGGGGATCAGGGTACACGTAGTTCATCTTTAAAAATTTTAAAACACAATATGTTGATTGATTTTATGTGATAAGACATTATCGTCATTGTCCGTGTGGAAAACATACTTACTACCCACAATCATGAGAAAGGAGAATTTGCATCACCTCAAAGTGGAGGATATGGCTTGGATTTTAAAATCAACAATACTTCACTCAACACCAAAGTGGAAAATATCTCACTTCACTACATATTGTAGAAGTATAGTTGTTTGCATCACTACAAGGATTGACAATAGTCTAATATTTTGAGAAAAGTTTTAAAATAAAAAGCCAAAGTGGTAAAATAGTTTAAAAGCCAAAGCCAAAGTATTATTAAATTGATTGGAGTTTATTTATGCAAAATATTTTGAAAATGCATGGACCTAAGTCCAAGTTTATTATGAAAGTGGTTCAAGTTAAAAAACAAGAAGAGTTTTCAAAAGGAGGGAGAAGATTTTTGAAATTAAAGAAGATGGGAGGAGAAGAAGAGACTATCCTAAAGCATAAGGTAAAAGCTAGGGATAATAACCATCTAACCAACAAGAAGCCAATAATTTACATTATGAGTCAAGATAGAATTCCCATTCCTTGGATTGAAACCAAACAAGCAAAGATAATATATCTCTTGAGAGAACCAAACTTCAAATGTATTAAGTCTTCACAAAAATTGGGCAGAGTTACGGCTGTATACGGGCGAATTCCAGATTACAAACAAAGTACGTAATCACAATAACCTGCACACAAAATAAATAAACAACCCAATGTCTTGAGGTAAACCTCAAGAACTCCAGACAAAATATCAATTAAGGTCATAAGGTCTCCAACATAGGCCAAGGTTTCTAATCCTAAGTCCAAGAAGTTTAATACTCCGTAATGCCAAGGATAGTAACCAAATAGTCCAAATAACACTAAAGCTTTTTATGGTTCATGTTGATTATTAGGTGTCTTAAGAAAAGAAAAGAAAAGCTTAAGTGAGCAAAAATAAAAATGATAAGAAAGTAAATGCCCAAGTGAGCAAAATAAAAATGGCATGAAATGTAATGCTTAAAGTAAATGGTACATAAAGCATAAAAACAAAAGCATAAAGTAAAAACAATTTAATAATTACTGGTTAATTGGATGACCATCTTGAAACTTGAATTTTGAACTCATTTGAGGATTGGTAGAACCAAAGCCTCCACACAACAAGTTGCATTTTCTTTTTGTCAAGTATATCATCCATTTGGAATCCTCAAAAGTAACATTTAATGATCAACGATGTTTAAGTGATCCGCGTTGACCAAAAGTGTTGTAGATCCATTAGAGGATTGGTAGAACCAAAGCCTCCACACAATGAATCTCAAGGTTATTGGATCAAAGAGATCAAATCAACATACTTGGGCTTGCAAACATATGTTTGGGCCACGAATGATCATTTATTCGAATCAGGACAAAATTTAGTGCTATGTTAAGTAATTGTAAGTGGACTTATATAGAAGTCGCACCTATTTTGAGGCCGGTCAATAGCAACCTATGCACCATTTGTTTTGAGACATGATATGGAGATCATGCTCCAATAACACTTAGTGCAATAAGAAAGGGATAAGATGAAGAAGGGCGAGAAAGAATATACAAACCACATTTGAACTAAAATTTAATCAAACTACTATTAAAATTATTTATCCATTTTTATGGAGTTAGACTCAACACCATGGATCCAATGATGTTAATAAAGTTCATGATTAAAAATTCAACCCAAGATCAGCCAGAAAATAATCACAAAGTAATATTTCATTTAATATATACATTAAAAAAGGTTTTTAAAAGAGAAAAATATAAACTATGTTCAAATTACTCAAGAAAAATTAAGAGCATAGAAAAATCATAAATGAACTCAAATACTTTTATAAATTTTTTGGTAATTTTTTAAAGTCAGAAACTATTTTTAAAATTAAAAGAAATGAATAAAATAAACCAAAAATGATAAAAAAAATAACAAAGTCAGAAATAAAAAATAAATGAGGTCACCAATATTTGTCACAATATCATTGGATCATTCCATTTTTTTTCACAATTTAAAAATGCATAAAAGTAATTTTAAACATTTAAAACAATTCAAATAAAGTGAAAATTTATTTTAAAAAAATATTAAAACACAAGATAAAATTGTGAAAAAATAAAAATCAGAAAGAGAAAAATCAAGAATATTTTTCATAATTTTTTCAGATTTTTTGGACTAAAAATGATTTTTTGAAGTTTAAAACAATTAAATATAAAAATAAAGTCAAAAATATGTGGATCATTGGATCAGAGTCAAAACGCGTTAGTAATCAAATCCAAGGGATCTGGCACGTTGTGCATATCATGGTCATTACTGAATAAAGCATATGATCAAATATAAATCAGAAATTCAAAAAATACAAATGGCGTTGTTTCATTGGTTGAAGGATGACACGTTGATCATCTTCAACCTCCCGCCAGTCCCAAAACCAGGTTGCTCAATCTGTAAAATTAGAGCATGAGACCTATGCCTTTCGGTTCGTCTCTTCAAGACGAAGACAACCACACCTTTGCGACAAATTTATATAAATTTTAGCTCAAGCAATTTAGAAGAGAAGTTTTGAAAAAGGAATTTAAAATTTCATGGTCAAAACGTGTTTCCAGATAAAAGCAAGTGTTGCAACTAGAACCAGGGCAAGGAGAACTTCACAATGATATCAATGTTTTAAAGAATTGATGGAGAAATATACCTATTGAAGTTGAGTTGCAGAGCTCTGAAACTGGACTTATATGGATCAATATAGGTCACAATTCTTGAATGTAATTGTTTGGTTAGCTTCAGGGAAGATCAAGGAAGGTTAATTGATAGAAAAAATTAGATTGAAAAAGGATTGAACATTAATTTCGAAGTTGCAGAAAAATGAGTTATGGAGCAAGTTTGGCAGGGTGATTCTGGTTGTTCAAGCTTGAAGAAATGAATGAGGGATGACCCTCTATTCACAGGGAATCAAATGGAATATTCAAGCGTGTGAAATGATGAAGTTTGGAGGGAAATCGTGTGAAGTTGCAAACAAGAAAAGTGTGACTTCTATTTTTATCAAAACTCATCCAAAATGTCTGTTTTGCTGTGCTATCACTTCTGGATGTTTACTAAACATGTTTAGAAGCAACAATGCGCAGAATAAATGTGTCTAGAAGCTAAATCAAGGATTCCAAATTCTGACTTTTGAAGAAACTTCAGTTTCAAGTTACCAAGTTCAAATCAATGACATTCTCAGCTCAAGGAGCTTAGGGCACGATTCTTGATGCTTTAGAAAGATGAGATTACAAGCTTTGCAATGAGAAAAGAATGGAATCAAATGGATGTTTGAGCTGAAAGTTGCAATGAGTCAAAGTTGGAGGAAAAAAAAGAAGTTGACTTTCCATACTTAGAAATATTTCAAGTTTTTCTTCAAAAGTGACTTATAATGTTTTGCATCCAAACATGGCCTTCCTCTTGGAATTTTCTCTTGACCAAAAAAGATGGCATGAAATAGACCTCTTGAATGACATTTTGAAACTTTAACCATTCAAAATCTCCAAAAATTGAGACAGTTATGAATTGTTGAAGTTGGCAAAAAATCATGAAATGACCTATAATCTTTTATATCCTTAGGGCATCTTCAATCCATTTTCGCACTTTACACATAAAAGAAGGAATAATGTTCACATCCTCAAGATCATTGTGGAAAAAGAGTGGGATCAAGGTGATAAAAATAGACTAAGTTATGATCATTTGAAGTCACACATGGAAAATTGGGGGTTCATCTGGAGGACTTGTAATCTTTCTTCATCATTAAGCTTCTTCCACATGAAAACTCCTTGAAACTTTTGAATTGATTTGTTAATAACCCTTTTAAGAGAAGGATTTCTTTGGAATCACTCAAAAATACCAAAATATGAGCAAGATATACTTCTTTGAAGTTTAAAACCCTAGCTCCTAGATCAAGAAAATGCTTTGAGGAACTTTGACAATTTTGAACAACCTTCTTGTGCCAACACTTTTGCTTTGTAAATAGAAGTTATTGAGGATGATAATGAGAACTCATAGCTACCAAAACCACTTCCATATCTTGAGAATTGAGATGAATATGCACTTGTGGCCAATGGGAACAACGCCTTGTCCAAACATGACAACTTCTTCAATCAACTCCTTGTACCTATGAATCAATCTTGATAACTTTAAAATGTGGTGAACAAAGATAAATCTTACCATGCCATTTCTTCCAAAATAACTTCAATGCTGAGGTTTGAACTTCTCAAGCTTTATTGACTAGGGCATGGAAATAAACTCATAAACCCATGGATCAACTTACTAAGCCACATTGCCTTTACCCACATTATTAACAAGTAAGCCAAACTAACATTTCATTTTATTAATTAAAAGGAAAGTATAAAAAAATGCATGATCACAAAAGAAAAACAAGTCAAGATGCTTGGTGATTCCTCAAAGAGTCAATCTAAAGATAGGGAGGAGAACCAAAAGCCCTAATGTGATCTTGTTGTGATTGAATCAATATGGTATGATGAAGGGATCTTAGGGGGGAAAATTGGGGTACAACAGCTGCCCTTATTTAAGTTTCTTCTATCCAAAGATACGAAGGTTAAAAATCTTCCTGTAGACGCGATCGAAGATACTTAAATATAAAACAAACCCTACTTTTGGCCCTAAGATACCATGCAATGCTTATGAGTATGAATGTATATGAACAACTTCAAAGGGACGCAAAACACCACTGGGGATGTAGCAAAGGAAATAAGGAATCAAAAGAGAATTTTACCAACACTTTTTATTTGTAAATAGAATTTGTTGAGGATGATGAGAACTCATAGCCACCAAAACCAATTCCATATCTTAAGAATTTAGAGAAATATGCACTTGTGACCAATGGGAACAAAACCTTGTCCAAACATGACAACTTCTTCAATCAACCCCTTGTACCTTTGAATCAATCTTGATAACTTTGAAATGTGGTGAACCAAGATAAATCTTGCCATGCCATTTCTTCCAAAATAAATTCAATGGTGAGGTTTGAACTTCTCAAGCTTTATTGACTAGGGCATAGAAATAAACCCACGAACCTATGGATCAACTTGCTATGCCACATTTCCTTTACCTACATTATTAACAAGTAAGCCAAACCAACATTGCATTTGATTAATTAAAAGGAAAGTCAAAACAAAACATGCACGATCACAAAAGAAAAACAAGTTAAGGTGCTTAGTGATTCCTCAAAGAGCCAAGCTAAAGATAGGGAGGAGAACCAAAAGCCCTAATGTGATCCTGTTGTGATTAAATCAATATGGTATGATGAAGGGATTTAGGGGCAAAAATTGGGGTACAACAATCACTGCTACAACTCCTTATTCTTCTTCTTCTTCTTCTTCTTGTTCTTCTTCTTCTTATTATTATTATTATTATTATTATCATTATTATTATTATTCTTTTGAGAATGGAATGTTTATCTATTTATCCATCTCTAAATCCCCACAAGTTCAGTAACCACTAACCACTTCGCCTTCACAAGTGAGAACAAACAAAAACTGATAGTGTTCTTTCTAAGGAGAAATCTAGAAAAAAAAAGTAACAAAAGAAAAGAAAATGTTTCTCAAGAGAAACCCCAAAATACCAAAGAAATATTTTTAGAGGTATGCGCCAAATGGATCTGGAGAGGAAACACCACTACAAACCCTAGGGAAAATGGGAGAGGACACGTTAAATTTTTAGAGAGAGACAGTCTAACATATCTCTAAAAACATGAGGAATTATACAAATGTTGGAATTTTATTTGGAGGATTCCTGCGGAAAAACTTGTTTCTAAGGATATGGGAATTGTTTTCTACCTTTCTTAAAGTTTGAAAAATATACCTTATGATGATCATCGGTGTCTCTCTACCAGTTTTACCTTATTTTTTGGACCTTTGTTCGTACTTATAAATTGCGTATGTCACTACTTATAAGTTTAAAGGTCGGTTCATGTGTTCTTTCACCTTTTGTTGTTGATATGGGAGTTCACTAGTACTTCAAATTTTCAAATGTTAATTTCCTTAATATTCGTTTATACTTAGTAATGACAAATAAACTCAATATCTCATATTTGATCAAATGTTCTGAAGATATTACTCTCACGTTTATGGGATGAGAAATTTTCATTTAGGTCACTCATGTCCCTCCATATGACTTACTGAGTACCCATTTAATTAGTTTTATATGTCTTGTTATACACTACATTTGACAGTACTAAAATGATTAACTTATCATGTTGGGAGTATTGTGGTGTAAGGTTAAAGAGTGGCATACACCGTTATCACTATAAGATTAACATGTGACTCTTATATGCAAAACTATGTAGTATTTAAAGCGAAATCTCAATATAAAACGTAACGAAAAACAAAAATTTCTCTTAAGTTAATCCTTACAAATGAACATGATCAGTGATATATTAGTTACTTCTTGTGATGATCAACTGTTGATGCATAATTAGATGAAAGATCAAAAGCGACCAATAACAATGCCTATACTCAGTTCACACAAACAAAGTGCCTTCAATCTCAGTGCTAGGTGCTATAAATGAAAATTTTAAGAGATAGAAAATAGGGCTAGTGTTTCACAAATAAAATTTCATTAAGTAGGAATACTTCATTAAAATGGTTTTATTCATAAAATAACTTGTAAGGGTTGCAAGCTAAACAAGTCCACTTAAGTGCATCATACCTTACAATGTCTCATATTCCACTAAAGTATATTGTACCTAACGATGTTTCGTATTCCACTTAAGTGCACTATACCTTATGATGTTTTGTATTCCACTTAAGTGTATCATACCTTACAATGTGCCGCAATTAAATTAAGCTCATTGTACCTTACGGTGTACCATATTTCTCTAATTAATGCTAGTGGTCCACAATATGACATATCTGAATAAGTTTAACTTATTTATTTATCTCTCATGACATTGCCAATTATATAAAATCATATATATATATATATATATATATATATATATATATATATATATATATATATATATATATATATATATATATATATATATATATATATATATATATATATATATATATAGTGAGTGATATCTAGCAACACATTACTACAATTCAAGTTGTGAAAATGTCATGTGGTATAAAAAAACCTTTATCTGATAATATTTATGTGTACAACTCTAATTTTGACCTTATGTCTATATTGATCGCATGACATAGACCATGTCACCCATGTCTAGTTCAATAATAGGCCCTTAGACATATATCCTATTACGCTGGATGAGAAAACTTGATCTACGTCACTCAAGTCCCTCAATGAAATTTAATTAGAACCCATCAATAACCTTTATAGTCATCATGTTAAATACAATTCTTGATTGTCAATAAAGTAGTTCACTTCATATATAGGGTCCATAGTGGTTTCAGATTGAAGGATGGTATACACTATCATCATCTTGAGAATAACTTATGACACTTGCATAACATTTTACATAGTATTCTCATGATGATGGGTCAATCTAGTATAAATATTACTCATAATATTCATACCTATGTGAAAAATTAATAACTCTTTATCTATGATCCATGAGATATGATCATCAGTCTATCCATATAATAGTCTCAATACTTTAATGTTATCACACTTCACAATAAATCTTGACTATGAATATTTTAAGAATAATATTCTTATGTTTAATGGAATCTCATGATTAAATCAAACTTAATGTTTCATTAAACATACTATCTATAATCTATAAAGATACTACTGTTTCATATCAAAAAAACTGCTTTTGAAAATTTGATGTGTAAGTCTAGCGTGAGCTTGAAATTATGAAGAATAATTTAAATCCTCCAAAGTTTTTAATAGATATCATACAAGAGAAAATTTTCAACATCATACTAATGGTAAGACCCCTCAAGGCCAATATCACTCACATTAAAGCTAAGGGTGTGATTGGTTTAATAGAAATAAGGAAGATAGAGTAAGGTGAGATAGATAGGGATGTCAATTTGCATCTGTTAACCGGGATCCCTGTGGGGATTATCTGTTCAGAGCATCGAAGTTGGGGATTTTTCCTCCGCGGAGACGGTGATGACGGGAAAAGTTCCCCCCGATGATACTTTGGGACAAAGATTAGGAAAGTACCCTCCGCTCCGTGGATTCCCCGACTCTGGTCATATTATTTAACTTTTTATTTTATATATTATTTAATCTACAATTATATGATTATACATAAAAAATATTAATGTATTAGAAAATGAATAGTCATTAATGGATGATTTTATTTTTATATTTTATTGTATAATGTATTGTTTTATTATGCAAGTATCTAACTCTAGAAAGGTGCACCCAATACATAGAATGTATTCACACTCTCTCTTCCATTCATCATCTCCTCTATTCTCATCATCATCATCATTATCATCATCATCATCATAACAACCGCACTCCTTTGTTCATTGTGCTTATGGTAATTACTATTCAAATTCACTTTACTTCCATTAGTAATATGTTTTTTATTCAATTAATAAATTAGTAGTAATGGATTTGTCACACTCACATATAATCAACCACATGCGGTGGATGACAGTGGTACTATGGTAGTAAATTAGCAGAAACATGGTAGCAACAAATTGTGTTAATATTTATTATTTTTTTACAAGAATATATTTGCAACAACAAGTGTTTTTGCTTTTTTTTTTTGTTATTGATGCAAGATGTATTTTTATTATTAAAAAAAAGATACAAAATATATGTGTTTTTTTTAAAAAGGAAAAAATAATGAAATACTAGTGTCAAAGTTTTGATAGAAAAGTATAGAAATTTTCTTAAGATTCGATCTCCGTGGAAATTTGTGGGGATGTGGATGGGGAAAAATAATCCCTGAAATTCTAGTACTCGCAACACATGTTAATACTGATGACCTAATCATCATTACACAATGCCAAGACAGATATTGTAACATTTGTTCCTGATACATAATAATATCAAACTGTAAAAATAAATTGCAGAATGATAAATAACACAGCAGATTGTTAACTCAGTTCGGTGTAATGTCACCTACTCTGAGGGCTACCAAGCCAAGAAGGAAATTCACTATGACAGTACTAGTTCAAAGCCTAAACATTCTCAGTTTACAAATTCTCGCCTAATGCCTACCATCTGCAACTTCTACCTAGAAATCACCATCTAGATATGAGATCCCCCTCTCATTCCCAATCACCGCAGTGATACCTATAGTCACAAACCTTGTGACTAGACTTAAAACTAATCACAATCACAGTGATGGTAAAAAAAATAAACCCAATAGAATGTTACACTTCAAATCAACAATACTTGGTCAAGACTCTTAGCTAAGAATAATACTTGGTGTTGCTTAAATACACCTCAGTAGTCTATGGGCTTCGAAATCTTCACCCAAATATTCATTGATCCACAAGCTGTGGACTGCATCAATTATGCAGGAAAATCTCCTTAAATCTTGGAACAAATATTCAAGAATCCTAAATTGTCTCAACAACCAAATTTAGAAACTTTAATATTGTTGGAGATTTGATTCTCTTGTTCCAGATTAAATCCTCTTGACCTCCGTAAATTATTGAGATATATCCAAAAGATATACTGTAGAATCAAATCAAATATATTAGGATTTAAACAACATGTATTGATTTTCTGGCAGAACATGTGATCTTCAATATAAGCTCATACTCTGTTGTACCTGTTTGATCAAGATGTTATAATATCTTGTTTAACATCTTTCAAAAACCATATTTTAACAAAATTACTGCCAATCCTAAAACTATGGATCTAACAACCTCTCTCTTTGGAATATTTGGCTATAACAACCTTTTGCAGAATAAACCATGGAGAGAGGAATAAAACCACAAGAAAAAAACAAGCCATATGGTGAAATATGTAAACTTTATACATGAGGAATAAGATAACCTGCTATTTCAAATCTATCCAAGTTACTCTCCCTAAAACACAAAACCAAATCATGTCAGAGAACCAAGTATCCCCCTCAAGATAAAGAAGAAACTTTTTCTGAAGTACAAGAAAACCAACCTGAACTCAGAATTGAACTAACAGAGTTCAACACATTAGAAGAACATGCAGCAGAAGTAGCAGACATAACTAAGAGCACAAGACACACCAATACTCATAACTCAGAACACAAGACACAACAAATAAGATGTTAGAACATCTTATAGGACACCTTGTAAACAACCATAACACAAGTAGCAGTAGAAGCAGAAATAAGATAGATGTAGAAGCAGAAACAAGACTGACTCAAAAGTCACACTTCCCCTAAAGTGTTGCATACATCAAGTAACAACACTAGAATATACTTACTAACACTTTTCTCCCCCTTTTTAGCCAAAAGTTGACAAAAACAAAGTGAAAATAAATTGAAACAAAAGCAACCAAAAAAAGACACAATCCAAACTGATGCAAAACAAACTGAATAAGAAGACACGATACTAAGGCATGACAAACTACCCAAGACTGACTCAAGTGAAGAAATAAAAACGGGACTCACCCAAAGAGACAAAAACTAAAACTCAAAAGACAATGAAAATAAAACACATAAATAAAAGAATACTCAACTAAAACTAAACAAACCGACTCAAACAAAAAACTTTTTTGTTTTTATATTCCTTTTTTTTATAATAAGATAGCAGAAAACAATTATCCAAACCTTCTTCTCGAGTCAATGAAATTGACCCACTCTTCATCAGCATCTGAATCTGACTCATGTGTTTGCACATGGCTATTCTTGAGGGACTTCATCTTGGTTAAAAAAATTTTCCTTGTCATGGATGTTCCAACATTTGTTAAAATATTGGACTTAACCTTCTTTGAACCAAGACTCATATCCTTCTTGGTTTCCAACAATCAAATCTTCTATGTATCTGCCTTTTTGGAAGATTTACTCATGTTGAAATGCAACTTGTGAGGATGGTTAGGTAGTAAGACCTTTAAATACAAGGAGAGTTACCTAGTTTGTAACAAAACCTTACTTGTAACAATAATCCAGTCAATGAGAGAATTTTTGATAGAAGATAAAATCATCCTTAAATAACAGTACACCACTCACCATAGGAGAGAGACACATTTTTTGTTCTACTTTCTCTCTTTCCAAGCTTTGAATGTTGGAAAATATTACTACATTTGAAATGACATTCTCAATGTCATTAAAAATTCTTTTCCAAAGATTGCACACATCACAAGATGCATGAATATAGTTGTCAAACTGACCAAACAGTTACTATTGTAATTCTTTAGCAGTGCAATTCCAAAAATATCCCTCATATTCTCAATGTAACTTGCACCTCAAGTTTTGATGAAAGTACTTCCTAGAGCTTCGCAGATATACCAAGATTAGGAGTGCCAATATATGCCCGTAGCAAGACCCTTAACGTAATGATGACAAGTACCACTGACTTTATTCTTCAAGCAGACTAAAAATCCTGAGTACCTTGATTGTAACAGCTTATCACATTACAATGCCATGAGATCATGTTTGACATTGTACTCTTTTAGTAACCAACACGGTTTAGAATACATCTTCCTCCAACAATGTACATATCCTTAAAGGTAAACCTGTATTAGATTGTTTTTTATCCAAGATTATTTCTTAAACAAAACATCCTTCATTAAAGCTATCTTCATAGAACTTGGCCAATGGATTTTACTCCAAGACTCATTAGATATTTCATCTCTGAACCTCTTGATGATCACAAACTCTAATAAACTCCAAATGAACTCCATTTTTGACAAACTTTTGTTTTCTTGATAATTTTCTTATTCAATGTCTGCTAGACTTTTAGAGTCTTTCACATTTTCTAGAGTATCAAACTGATGAGATGATGTTTCAACATTTGGTTAAACATCAGATCCTTTCTCAATGAACAAATCATTGATTATGGTGCAAAAGTTTACATTACTAAAATGACTTCCCTTAATATAGTAACACAGAAGCATACCTTGTTTTCTTTTAAGGAGTGGATAAGAACCTTTTAAGACTTCCCAGATAAAAGATTTTTCTTTGCTATAGATCACAATAGAGAATCATATATATATATATATATATATATATATATATATATATATATATATATATATATATATATATATATGTGTGTGTGTGTGTGTGTGTGTGTGTGTGTGTGTGTGTGTGTGTGTGTGTGTGTGTGTGTCTATCCACCAGGAAACTCACCTTGTATTGGACTAATAAGATCCATAGCACATATTCTAGAGATTTTGCAAATGTATGATGTTGCACCTTCTGGTGTGACATCTTGACTTTATCTTCCTTGAACATCAAGCAGGAGGATAAGCAATTAAATACTTGTGAAATCCGTAAATAGCAATTGTTTTTAAATCCTCATCAGAACTTCAAACATCTCATTAGAGACAACACATTATTGACTAGATTTACCTTGAGACCTTGATCACACAATTGACTTATGTATAAACAATCGTCATTAGTCCTTTAAGAAATATCATTACCATATCTTAGATAATCCATCATGTACTCTTCAGATATCCAATCCCCTTAATCTCCTTTTTTAGTATCATCGCCAAAAGAAATAGTTGATAGAGTGAGACTAAACAAACCACCAGAAACACCATTACTGAAGTTAAGTTTATAGAGAAGACAATGTCAAAATACCAATCATTTTAGTTGGAGTTCTAAAAAGGTATGAGAGATAAGGAAATTAACTCCTTCCCTGAGTTTTAACCACTGCTTGGTTAACCAATGTTGAGTTTGACATTTGAGGAAGTCAAACAAAATAGCCTGCTATAATCAACTTTTCACTGAAGAGACATCTTCGGTGCAAGTATCTCCCTTTAGCTTGAGTATTCTGATATCTAGTATAATATTGAGACATTAAGATTGACATCATTGACTCATCTTGCATTTTTATGGAAACAACCTTTTGTCACTTGAGTTTTCTATTTTCATGTAAACCATATCCCTATTTATGCTTCCAATTATCTTCACACTTGAAGAAATTCCTCCAACTGATCTTAACTATCCTTACAGACTTGATCATGATACCAAGTTTGAGGATTAATACAGTTACCTCACCCTGCAAGTTACAGATGATAGACAAACCTACCTTCTCTTAATACATAAGATAAGAAATAATCACATTCTATTTTCTTCATGGTTGATGTTGTACCCCAAAATTTTCCCTCTCATTTCATCAACATTTTCTCACCATAAGACTCTTGGAACTCAAGATCAAGTTAGGGTTTGCTCTGCTCAAGGCCCCTCCTTGCACTGTTGACCCAAATTAGGGTTTGAGTTTGCACAGGGATGTTTTGACCTAAAGTGTCCAAAGTGACTTTCATGCTTCATGCTGGACTTACAAGTTTATCCATACCATGTTTTAAACCTTGATTCCAATCTTTGCCCAGTCAATTGGACAGTTGACCTAGAAATCAACTGTATCGGGGAAAAAAGTCAACTGTGGCCAATTAATAGTCAAACTTCATGAAATTTGACCCAAATCAACATTATGGACTCATATTAATCATTTGATCAAGTTTGGATCACAACTCCACAAGAAATTTGATCAGATCACCAAAAGGGCAAAATGGTCATTTTTAGAGTTTTGACTGCACAAAAGCAATTTTTGACTGTTTGACCTAACCAATGGCAAACCAAGCTCATATATGGACTCAAAGACTCAATGGCATTGTCTTGACCTATTCAACAAGTTCAAAAGATCTCAAATGCATAAGATTGACAAATGAATTTTGCAGTCAACTGATCAAAATTTGACTGTATACTGAAAAGTCAAACTTTGACTTTTTGGTCAAAATCAAGTGCCAAGATTCATTTTTCATCAAGACATGTCAAATTATGAAACTTGTTCATCAAGAAACCCAAAATTACAAATTAGGGTTTAAAATGAGAAAATTTCATAACTTAGAATTTTTCTAAGTTATGAAATTTCCTTATTTTTTCCTAACTTTGTCCCATTTTTTCACCAAGATGAAAATGGATTCAAACAAAACTTGAAACATGAAAGTTGTAGTCCATTGCAAAATATACAACTTTTATTCACAAAGTTTTCTCAAAGGAAGCTTGTATCTCAAGTTATGATTTTTGGAACAAGGGTGCAAAACATTTTTAACTTAGAGAAATTTTGCCCTATTCTAGGCAGGATTTTTGTCCAACTTCTTGGCAATTTTTCACATGGTTCCACTTGGAGTTTCAATTTGTATTGCAAATATGGATTTTAGTATACATTCCAAGCTTTCCAAATTGTCCAAGAACTTCTCAAACACCCTTGTGGTTAGAGAGAATCGAATTC
Source organism: Vicia faba (assembly GCA_948472305.1). NCBI lineage: Eukaryota > Viridiplantae > Streptophyta > Magnoliopsida > Fabales > Fabaceae > Vicia > Vicia faba. Next base: position 29,229 of record CATIWC010000619.1, on the reverse strand, counting down.
ACAAAGTTGGGCAAAATTCACTTTTGTTCATGGCCAAAGCTTGTTCATAACATTTGCATTTTCAAGTCAGCTTGGTTTATGCTAGCTTGCAGGCCTCTAAACCCTTTTACACTCCTTAATTGAATGCAAATCCACTGAGCTAATGCATTATTTCATCCATTTGGGCATTACACATAGAATTAATCCTTATTTGGAAAAAGTTAATTTGCCATTTTAGAAAAGTGACACTTTATGTCAAGTTCCAAATCTTGGAGGCATGGGGCCAGATCTTGGAGCCAAATCAAATCCACATATCCCATTTATCAAGAGCAAATTGTGCAGCATAGATAGAGAGGGTACACAGGCCTGCATTGCAACTTGAACCTTCTTACTTCAAAAACAAGCAAGTTTGCAAAATATACACAACTCTCACTTCTTGCAAGCATAAGCAAAAACAAACTTTGTACACAGCTTCCATACATCAAAACAAGCCTAAAACACGATTGAACCATCCCTCACACTTCTTAATACTCAGAATCCCTGTTTTGCTGCAAAATAGGGCATTCTCTACAGATTGACTTACCTAGCATCATCCACTCGTGCGTTTTGGCCAAAGCTTGTTCAAACACATTCCCTACCATCCACCGAAACTATTCCAAGCCCTAAACACCAGCTGTAACACCCCTAGCCTCACTTGGCATTTTCACTTTTCAGTTTGCAGGTGGACTTCCATAGCATGATTCAGAGTGATTCAAAGCAATCTAGGTGTTGGAGAAGCTTCCTTGGACCTCAGGAAAGCTATACAAAAGCTCAAACTCCATTGAAGATACCTACATTGCTCTGTTCGAATCAAGCTGAGACAAGTAAAACCATGGACTTCTATCTCTTAATCTAGGAAGAGTTAGGCTTAGGTCTGTGAATGAAACATGCTCTACTCATAGCCCTGAAGCCATACATATGATTACTTTTCATTTATATTAAGTATGCTGTGAGAGTTTTAGCCATGAACATTGAAGAAAAATTAGGTCAGAAATTGGGGATGAAGAAATTCTCCCTGGTTTCTTAGAGTTAGGTCAAGTATTTTATATGTCTGAATTCGTCTCTTGATGCTCTACAATGTTTGTGTTATGAGTTTTTGCTAAAAGTCAAGGAATCAGGAGATGGTAGTTGTCTAAGGAAACGCGCGTTTTTGTTTCAAACAGGTTGCTGGAGGTTGAAGACAAAGTTGGCTTGGGCTGGGCCTGAGTCAACTTGTTGTTCACACCCTTTTTTTCCATTTGCACCCCCTGGCCCATTGTGTGAAATATTTATCATTTTTGACTTTTTATTTTTTATTCTGACTTGATATTTTTTGTCCAAACATAAAAAACATAAAAAATATTTTTCCATAATTTTTTACATTTATTTGTTTTATTAAGTATGTATATATAAATAAATAGATTTACATTTCATTTTAAAAACCTAAAAATAATATAAAAAATATTCATTTTTTTAGTTATTATTTTTTATTTACATTTTGAAAACATTTCCTAAAATATACATTTTTTGTAAATAATTAATATTTTATTTTTTGTACATATTTAGTATATTTAATATATAATATATAATACTTGTATATTTTACTACCTAATTAGGGCAAAAAATACAAAAATAGCACTTTTATTCTTTTATTTAATATTTGACACCAAAAATACTTTTTTACAATATACCTTTTATTTTTTTGTATATAATTAACAAATATTGTACATAATTAATAAATATTACATACTTTATTCAAAAAACTAGGGTTTAACTCTAAAACAATAAAAATAACCAAAAATTGACTTTTTTTTTATTTTTGTTTATATTTCACATTGAAAAATACTTTCACATACATAAAAAATCATTTTGTGCATAATACATTTTGCATATTCATTGTATTTATTTAAATATTGTACAATTAAATATTTGTATACATTCGATATGGTTGTAATAGCTTAAATTTTACTTCCTTGTCAAATATCCCCCAAATTCAAACTTGTATTCCCATCGCCATAATCATTGTTGTAATAGTTTAGCATTTAAATTTCCGCATTTAAAAGCTTTCAATTATGCCATGTTTAGACTTAGGATTTGTATGCAAAAATCAATCAACAAATAGTTTGACCTAAGCTCAAGATAAACATGCATGAACAAAACAAACACAATGCACACTTGCACCCTTAGGGTTACTCCACTTGTTGCCTTCAAAAATGGGCCATGTTTGCATGTCAAGTACTTTGGCAAAACAAAACAAAATAAAAACAATCAAAATGATCATAGTCCCTCGATGACGCTATCTTGTTGCCTAAGCAAAATGATCATAGTCCCTCAAGAAAATTGCCAAAATACTTGACACTATTGCATCCATGGTCTAAATGATGACCCGCGCCTGTCCCGTTAACATCCTAACACAAGGTTGTTCACCAAATACAATGGTGAAACAACATTGTTAAAAGGGTTAAAACATGAGAAATATCTTTGAGAAATTTAGGGTAGATAGCTCTTGGCGACTTGACCAATTTTGCAAAACAATCCTTGCCATTTTTCAAAACACACATCACAACACAACACAAAACAAACTTTCAAAAACATTGAAACATCTTTTCAAAAAGACAAACACCCTTGTAAAACATTCAAACAAGAATTGTTACAATGGTTGCCTAGACAAGGCATCTTTTTTAAAACATTTTCAAAACCACACACACAAAGCACCATTTCAAACAATTGAAAAGCAAAGGCAGGTGATCTAAGCAAGTAACTAAGAGCCCATGGATAACCATGGATATAAAGGGTGCTAATACCTTCCCTTTCTATAATCTACTCCTCGAACCCAAGAAAACATCTCAAAGGTTTTTCCTGTGCTTTTTAACCTTTCCTTAGGATAAAATAAAAAGTCGGTGGCGACTCTTGCTAAACCGAAACATTTGCGAACACAAACGCAAAACCTCAAGTCAGTTCTCCCACCATATCACAGAACTGGCGACTCTGTTGGGGACATTTTTAAAAGTGGAGTAACCTTAGGGCTTAGATCACCTTTTGCATGACTAATTGTTTGCCTTGATTGCTTTACATTTTGGTTCTCTTGTTTGGGCTTGAAATCCTACACCCGGATTTGGGAAACATTCATAGATAGCAATATGTTGTGGAAACTGTGTGGGGTATACCGACACGGTTGAAGCAATAGCTATATTAGTGCGACATATTTGTGAGTATCGGTAACCCTTGAGTTCAATCAAGGAGAGTACGGGGCCGCTGAGTGATGTCACCAAGCACTAATGACCTAGAACCTTACTTGACCATCTTGGCCTTTTATTAGGGGTAGTGAGATGACCGGCTTTGGTGCAGTTCGAAGTTGGTAGATACTCGATACTACACTCATTGAGGGTTGTTTTCTTGGAATATTTTGGTCGCTAGTTAAGTGGCTAAACCAAAACAATGAACATGGAAAACAATCCAATGATATTGAGCTCCTTAGAACCCGGTTACTATTTATAGGACAGGTTTTTAAGCCAACTACACTCAAGAGGGTACTTACCTATGAAACCCCATGCAAGCCTGAAACTAGGGTTTTGTGTGAATTGCTTGTACATGTGTTTGTGCATACATCATGAACATCATAAAGCATCATATGCATCCACTAACCATTTCAAGGGTTTGGATCTTCATCTTTGTTCTTGTTTTGTAGGTCATGGAAATTCTTCGCAGGAAAACTATCCAAGTTAACCTTGTGAGAATCCCTCCTCAACTCAAGGAGCTTACATCCAGAATTCCAGAAAGCTCTCTCTTCAGTGAAAGACATGGTAGACTGCTCAGCCTAGTCAACACCAGCATTGAAGAAGACATGGTGAAAGTGTTGTTCCAATTCTTTGACCCCCTTCACCACTGTTTCACATTCCCCGACTACCAATTGGTGCCTACTTTGGAGGAATTTTCTCAACTCCTGAGAATTCCTATTCTTAATCAACTACCCTACAACGGTACGGAAAAAGAACCAAAGCCTGAAGATGTTGCTCAAGCACTACACTTGCAATCATCTGACATCAAGGGGCATTGGGAAACTAGAAGTGGCGTCAAAGGCTTCTTGGCAAAATTCTTGTTTGAGAAGGCACAAGAGTGTTAGAATTCTTTGGATTTACAAGCCTTTGAAGAAATTGTGGCACTCCTTATTTATGGGTTGGTCTTGTTCCCAAATCCTGACCAACTTATAGATGTGAATGTTATCAAGATCTTCATATCCAGGAATCCCATACCTACATTGCTTGGGGACATCCTCCACTCATTTTACACACCAACAATGAGGAAGAGAGGTGTTCTCATGTGCTGTACTCCTCTCCTTGCAAGGTGGTTTATTTCTCACCTTCCACAATCTGTTTTGAAGAATGAGCAAGGCTTAAGGTGGTCACAACGATTGATGACCCTCACGTATTCTGATGTACATTGGTGTTCTCGGTCCAAAGAAAATGTCATCATCATCGATCGTTGTGGCGAGTTCCCTAATGTTCCATTACTTGGCATTAGGGGAGGCATTACCTACAACCATTGTCTAGCTTTGAGACAATTTGGATATGCATGGAGGGATGGCCCTCATGACATGCTAATTCCTGACCTAGTTTTTGACTTCGACAACGATGCGCAAGGACTTCGCCAAAGATTCATCAGAGCTTGGAGGATTCCTAACAAGGTAGATAGTAAGACACTGGGGCACAAGAACTCCATCCCTCTTGAGCCTTATCTCAAGTGGGTACGAACCCGTGCCCAGAGTCTTATGATGCCTTACCCTCACATTCTCCCTTTGATCAAAGAGCCTGTTAAGGAAGGAGAGGTTCCATATACCATCCTACATCCTGACATGCCAACATCATGGGAGTAAATGCAGAAGAGTTGGATCCAACTCAAGGAAGAAAGAGATACTTTTGAAGCCAGCTTCTACGCCAGCGAGAAGAAGGTTTTGGAGCTTACCCACCGACTTCACGAGGAGGAGACCCTCAACACCTACATCGCACCAAAAAGGATGCGCAACGTCTTTTTACCTTAAGAAGTTTTTGTAATATTTGGCCCATGGGGCATTTATGTACTGACAAAATTTCTTATTAATATGACGTGTGTTCTTTTTGTTTGCAACAACGTTGAATTTCTAAATCCTTGAATGCATTGCATGAATAAACATATCATTCATCATATGCATAAACAGGTCTTCACACCAGGTTTCCTTATCTTTCTGCTGTTTATTTCAGTAAGATGGATATTGAACAGACGGTCAAAGATCTGCAGGCACAAAACTCGCAGTTTCAACAGCTCCTTATGACCTTGGCAAAGGGTCAGGAGGATCTTAAAGAACTGTTAGGGAACAAAGATCAAGAAAAAGGAAAAAGGAAGAAAAAAAGAGTTGGGGTAGCTACACTGGGAAGAAGGTTTGAGAATGAAGCTAGGAGAGTTCTTGAATTCCCCTCCACATATGATGAGGGGACCGGTAAGGGAAAAGGAGCTGCATTACCTTCTGAGTCCGAGGCTGAAAAAGAAGAGGTTGAGGAGGATGAAGATTATTCAGAGCAGCAATACCCGCCAGCGAACAACAAATACAAAAACCTGGAGGATATACTGGCAGCTATGGAGCTGCAAAGGGTTCCTGGGTTAGATTTTGAAGAATTGGGATTGATTGTTGGGATTGTGATCCCTCCAAAGTTTAAGGTGCCAATTTTTTCAAAATACGACGGTCTGTCTTGCCCGAAGATGCACCTGAGGTCGTATGTCAGAAAAATTCAACCTCATTCATCCGATAGAAACCTTTGGGTACACTTCTTCTAGGACAGCCTGTCCGGTACACAGTTAGACTGGTTTTACCAGCTTGAGAGGTCAGAAGTGCATAACTGGGAAGACTTGGCAGCTGCCTTCTATCGCCAGTATCAATATAACACTGACTTGGCACCAACCCGTACTCAACTACAGAGTATGGGGATGGCCTCAAATGAGGGATTCAAAGAATACGCCCAGAAATGGCGCGACTTGGCTGGTAGGGTGCAGCCACCGCTTTCAGATAGGGAGCTAGTTGATATGTTCTTGGGGACCCTATCTGGCCCTTTCTTCAACCATTTGATCAGGAGCTCTTCCGCAGGGTTTACTGAATTAATTCTGACTGGCGAAAGGGCGGAAGCTGGTATTAAGAGTGGGAAGATTCAAAGGGATGCCTCTGCATCCACAGCTGTTAAAAAGCCATTCCCAACCAAGAAGGAAGCAATTGTTGTGTACTCTCAGAAATTGGGGAGAACTGAGCGCCGGCCGACTGTAGGGGCCGTGATGATTCAAAATTTGTCAAATGATCAGCCTCGTAACAATCAAGCCAGACCTAATCAGCAACGGGTAGAGCATCCACAACGGCAGTTCACCTGCATCAACATGACGCCTGCACAAGTTCTTCCCCATTTGTTGAAGTTGAATCTGACGGGTTTAAAGGAGGCGCCAAAAAACCCTAACACCACATCTCCATACTATCATGCCAATGCTAAATGTGCATATCATTCTGACAGCGCCGGACATGACATCAACAATTGTTGGGCGCTAAAGAATAAAATTCAAGACTTGATAGACGCAAAAGAGGTTGAGTTCGACGCCCCCGAGAAGCCGAATGTAATCTCTGCTCCGATGCCAAAGCATGGCCATCATGTTCATGCTGTTGAAGAAGATCTGTATGTTTCTGCTGTTGATGATCTGATAACCCCACTACTGAAAATCAAGTTGAATCTGTTAAAGGCTGGGATTTTCCCAGGTTGTAAAGAAGACTGTTACCTTTGTTCCTCCCTACCGGTCGACTGTCCACTGCTGAAGATAGGCATACAACGCCTGATGGACAACCAACAAATTCTTTTCGAAAAGATTCCTATTACTCCAACTCCTATAAATGAAGTTTCAATAATCACCATTTCCGCCAATCTTTCCAAGGTCCCCAAAAGGCCTGTTAAGATTACATCAGTTCCGAAGATTGCACCTCTGAAAATAACCATGCCTGGGCCCGTCCCATACAAAACTGACAAATCGATACCGTGGAATTATGGTGGAGAAATCTACTACCACGGTGTTAAACAAATTGAGATAGCTGAAGAGAGCTCTGATGAAGAAACTGCCGACATTGGAAACATTGCCGGTACGAGTAAGATTACCCGAAGTGGGAGAATTTTCTCTCCAGAGATTTCCCCTCCAAAGGCAATCTTTGGACCCTCAGCTGCTCCCAATGTTATCCCTGCACCAGTAAAACTATCTGCAAGAACGCCAATGATCGAAGAAGCTGTTACTCCTGTGGTTGTCCCTCCTACTTCTGCTGATAAGGGGAAAGGGATCCAAGAATAGCTCGTCAGGACGAGGACTCAACCATTGGTCATCCCCGAAACCTATAAGAAAGAAATGGAGGAGATTCTGAAAATAATAAAGAAAAGTGATTATGACGTTGTAGAACAATTGGGGCAAACCCCCTCGAAGATCTCCATGTTAGCTTTGCTACTTTGTTCGGAGGCTCATGCCAAAGCCTTGATAAGGTTTTTGAAGACAGCCCATGTGCCCCAAGAAACCTCAGCCGATCAATTCCAGGATTGTGTAGCCAGCCTTACCGTCGACAACGGCCTGGGTTTCTCTGATGCTGACCTGACACCGAAAGGAAGAAAGCACAATGACGCACTGCATGTGTCAGTTGAATGCCGAGGAACCACTCCCGCCCATGTCTTGGTAGACACTGGTTCTTCTCTGAATGTGCTACCTAAGAAAGCTCTGGACCGATTGGATTGTGAAGGCTTGGAGCTGAAACCAAGTAATATCATTGTCAGGGCCTTTGACGGGTCTAAGAGGATGGTACATGGAGAGGTCGACATTCCCATCAAGGTAGGCACTGAAGTGTTCCACTCAACATTCTATGTGATGGACATCCGCCCATCATACTCTTGCTTGCTAGGAAGGTCGTGGATTCATAATGTTGGGGCAGTCACTTCCTCTCTACATCAGATGTTGAAATACCCTATTAAGGGAAAGATCATAACTGTACACGGTGAGGAGGAGTACATGATCAGTCATCTGAATTCCTTTCGGTATGTGGAAGTGGATGGCGAATTCATTGAAACACCCTTTCAACACTTCGAGGAAGTTTCTCCCGAGGTTGCGGTAGCAAAGGCAATAGTTGAGGTACCCAAGCAGGTGGCCAGGATGGCATCTCTGAAAGACGCGAAGGCTGCAATGAAGGAAGGGAAGAACACAGTGTGGGGTCAGTTGCCTGACTTTCCTCACAAGACAGACAAGTCTGGGTTGGGGTTTACCGCTGCGGGGCAAAAGACTATGCGTCGCTCCAAAATTGAAAAGACATCGATCTAGATTTCTCCTCATGGAATCAATGCTTTAGAATACGAAGACGAAGAGGGTAACATTGAAGATTGGATCTTCCCAACCATTGAAGGGGGACTGCACAACTGGGAGGCAAAATACTTCGTCCCCATTACTTTCATTAATCAGTAATTTATCTTTTGAACATTTCCTGTTGGTCTATAATAATTACTAAAACAATCTGCACACTATTTTTCACCTCATGCCTTGCCCGGGGCATGTAGGTCCATTTGTAAGGGTTTTGATTCTCTTCATAATCATATGTCATGTTTAATGAATCATTGGACGTTTTTCATTTATAAACTGCTGTGTTCATTTTCTTTCCTTTTTCATTTTTGTTTGTTTAAGGATGGTTATCCCTTACACACACCCACACTCACAAATGCAGGTACCCATCCACTCCGGATTCCATGGGTGACCATTCTGTTGTATCCTTCAATAACTCTGAAGATTTGGTCAATCAGGCTGAGTACGAAGATGACGAAGATTCTGAAGTACCGGGAGAGCTAGCCAGACTTCTACAACAAGAAGAGAGGGCCATCTTACCTCATGAAGAGTTGTTGGAAACTGTCAACTTAGGAACAGAGGAAGACAGGAAACAAGTCAAAGTGGGTGCCAATCTGGAACCAAGTGTCAAGGAATGCTTAATACAGCTGTTGAATGAATACGTTGAAATCTTCGCCTGGTCTTATGAGGACATGCCAGGGTTAGATACAGACATCGTGGTTCACCATCTCCCCACAAGAGAAGACTGTCCACCGATCAAGCAAAAGGTCCGCCGAATGAGGCCCGACATGTCTGAGAAGATTAAGGCTGAAGTAATGAAGCAATTCAATGCTGGCTTTCTGGCTGTTACATCCTATCCACAATGGGTTGCTAACATTGTGCCCGTTCCCAAAAAAGACGGCAAGGTCAGAATGTGTGTGGACTACCGGGATTTGAACAGGGCCATCCCTAAAGATGATTTTCCGCTACCACATATCGACATTTTGATTGACAACACAACTCAGCACAAAGTATTTTCTTTCATGGACGGATTCTCGGGCTACAACCAGATTAAAATGGCCCCCGAGGACATGGAGAAAACAACCTTTGTTACACAGTGGGGTACCTTCTGCTACAAGGTGATGCCGTTCGGACTAAAAAACACAGGAGTAACTTATCAACGCGCCATGGTAGCTTTTTTTCATGATATGATACATCATGAGATCGAAGTTTACGTAGACGACATGATAGCTCGATCACAAACAGAAGAAGAACACCTTGAACATTTGCAAAAGTTGTTTTCCAGGTTGAAGGAATACAAACTCGGACTGAATCCAAGTAAGTGCACGTTTGGAGTTAGGTCTGGTAAACTTCTGGGATTTATTGTCAGCAACAAAGGCATTGAGGTCGATCCAGCAAAAGTAAAAGCTATACAAGAAATGCCGGCCCCCCGTACTGAAAAGGAGGTTAGAGGATTCTTGGGACGCTTGAACTATATCGCCAGGTTCATCTCTCACCCGACGTCTACCTGTGAGCCAATTTTCAAACTATTAAAGAAAGATCAGGTAGTCGAATGGAACGATGATTGTCAAATTGCTTTTGATAAGATCAAGGAGTATTTGCTAGAACCTCCTATTCTGATGCCACCCGTCGAAGGAAGGTCGCTGATCATGTATCTGACTGTTTTGGACAACTCAATGGGGTGCGTACTGGGCCAACATGATGAGTCTGGTCGAAAAGAGCATGCCATTTATTACCTTAGCAAAAAGTTTACCGACTGTGAGACTCGCTACTCACTACTCGAGAAAACTTGTTGTGCTTTGGTATGGGCTGCTCGCCGACTAAGGCAGTATATGTTGACTCATACCACTTTGTTGATTTCCAAAATGGATCCTATCAAATATATCTTTGAGAAGCCTGCTTTATCTGGAAGAATCGCTAGATGGCAAATGATCCTAACTGAGTATGATATCCAGTATACTACCCAAAAAGCTATAAAAGGGAGTGTACTAGCTGACCATCTAGCTCATCAAGCTATCGAAGATTATCAATCCATGAGATTCGACTTCCCGAACGAGGACATCATGACTTTGGACAACATTGAAGGTAACGGACCGTATGACGGACCTGAAAATGGATCCCGATGGACCCTGTACTTTGATGGTGCTTCAAATGCACTTGGAAATGGTATCAGTGCGGTACTTATTTCCCCTGAAGGTTGCCATACACCTTTCACGGCCCGACTTTGTTTCAGCTGTACCAACAACATGGCCGAATATGAAGCTTGCAACTTTGGTCTCAAAGCTGCTATAGACTTGGGGATCAAATCTTTGACCATATTTGGAGAATCGACTTTGGTTATCAGTCAAATCAAAGGAGAGTGGGACACCAAACATCCTAATCTTATCCCATACAAAGAACATGTCTTAACATTGCTGCCTCATTTTGAGCATATTACTTTCGAGCATTTCCCGCGAGAAGAGAATCAGCTAGCAGATGCTCTGGCTACAATTTCTTCCATGTTTAAACTCAACTGGGATAACGAGGCTCCCCAAATCACCATCGAGCGAATGGATGAACCTGCGCATTGTCATGAGATTAATACCGAAGAAGTAGTGGAACAACCCTGGTTCCATGAAATCAAAAGGTATCTCCAGACTAGAGAGTATCCTGAAGGAGTTTCCGTAAATGACAAAAAGTTCTTAAGGAGGTTTGCGGCCAAGTTCTTCCTAAGCAATGGCATCCTCTATAAACGCAGCCATGATTGTGTTTTACTCCGATGTGTAGACAAAGCTGAAGCAGAGTTGATCATGACTGAGATACACAGCGGCACATTTGGCACCCACTTGAGCGGACATACGATGGCCAAAAAGATTCTAAGGGCATGCTATTACTAGTCTACCATGGAAGCTGATTGCCACCAACATTCCCGTACTTGCCACAAATGCCAAGTCTACGCCAACAAGGTTCATATTCCTCATGTTCCTCTCAACGTTCTGACAGCTCCTTGGCCATTCGCAATGTGGGGCATTGACATGATTGGAGAGATCAAGCCCACGGCATCCAATGGACATCGCTTCATCCTGGTCGCTATTGACTATTTTACCAAGTGGGTCGAAGCAGCTTCCTTTGCCTCTGTTACAAAAAATGTGGTTGCCCGCTTCATCAAGCAGAACCTCATATGCCGATACGGTGTCCCCGACAGGATCATCACAGACAACGGTACAAATCTGAACAATACTATGATCACCGCTCTATGCGAACAGTTCAAGATTTATCATCACAATTCATCTCCCTATCGGCCGAAGATGAACGGTGTTGTTGAAGCCGTGAACAAAAACATCAAGAAGATCATTCAGAAAATGACAGTCACCTACAAGGACTGGCATGAGATGTTACCGTTTGCTCTGCATGGATATCGCACCACGGCATGTACTTCAACAGAGGCAACCCCATTTTCTTTGGTATATGACATGGAAGCTGTCCTACCCATGGAAGTTCAGATTCCTTCTTTAAGGATTATGAAGGACGCTGGTTTGAGTGAAGACGATTGGATTCAGACCCGACTTGATCAACTCAATTTGATCGATGAGAAGCGACTCACTGCTGTTTGCCATGGTCAGATGTACCAAAAACGGATGATCAAGGCTTTCAACAAGAAAGTCAGACGTCAGGTATATCAAGTCGGAGATCTTGTGATCAAGCGGATCATCTTGCCGCAAAGTGATCCCAGGGGCAAATGGACTCCTACTTACGAAGGACCATTTGTAATCAAGAGCATCTTTTCTGGTGGTGCAATGATTCTGACCACCATGGACGGTGACGATTTGCCACACCCTACGAACGCAGACATAGTCAAAAGATACTATGCATGAAACAACCCGACAAGTCGAAAACCCGAAAGGGCGGCTTGGGAAAAAATGGGCATCCCGGTGAACCGAAAACCCGAAAGGGTGGTTCAGGCAAAAATTAGGGATAAAACAAAAAAATCTGTACACCCGGCAAGTTGAAAACCCGAAAGGGCGGCTTGGGCAAAAAAGGGTTTCCCGGTGGATCGAAAACCCGAAAGGGCGATTCAGGCAAAAGTTAGGGAATTAAAGCGTATGACTATGTCTCGTCTGATCACTTTAAAGAACAATCTCTTCATTAACAAGCTCCGAGCTTCTGATCAATCCAATCATCGGCGGACAAAGCAATGAATGGACAAGATATTCAGCGTTGTGAAGGCTATAACAGAATGGGAGTCCCATGGAATTGTTACACATAGCCATCTTTCTTTTGTATAAATTTTTCAATTTTTACGACAACATCCTCTTACTAGGATGTCTGTCTCCTTTGTACAAAGATACTCATAAAAAGTTAATACAAACACTTTTCCAAATACAGAAATTTGCTTTGTCTTCCTTTTGCTTTTTACACTTCTGTTTTATTTGAGAAACGTCCAATGTTTTGTTAAATAGGCATATGCATTTGAACATAATCATTTTCTTACAAATCAAGAAAGATGATTGCTGATAGGTGGAAGGTACAAATAGATATCTTGATGCCCTTTCAGAAGGAATCCCCAGCGGAACTAAACTCCAAATACCTCAGCAAAGTCAAAATCCAGAACATAATTCCCCAAACAGAGTTAAACTTCAGGATCCTCAGCAGAATAAAAGCTTTCTCAAAGCTGATTTCCCCAGCCAGAGAGCCTTCCAGAACTCAATTCCCTTCAGAGTTAAGTATCCCCAGTGGAGCCCTAAAAATCTGAAAATCCTATCCCCAGTGAATTCAAAGCTGTTAATCCCCAACGGAGCTAAAACTTCCAACTATCGATCCCCAGCGGAACCAGATTAGTAAACTTTCTCCCCACAGAGATACTTCCCATCAGATTGAAGATTCTCAGTCTCAATCCTCTAGCATAAGTCTCCCAGGTTCTGAATTCCCCAGTCGAGATCATCAGAATTCTCATTCCCCACAAATCACCAAGGATTTTCAATCCCCAGCAGTGGTCCTAAAATCCCTCAACAATTGAAGATCTTGCTCCCCAAGCAATCAGCAGTTAGCAAGGATTTTCAATCCCCAGCTTTGGTTATGGGTTTATTTCCCCAACATTTGTCAAGGATTTATTCTCCAAAGCAAAATTACATTTCAAGTTGAAAGGTCGTTCAAAATTTCCTTCATCACCTGCTGGAAGTTACAACCACCAACAGATAACGGACAATTGAAGCTCCTAAAAATCTGTTTCTCTCAAGAATGAAGACTCTCATCCTTAAAACCTCGGAAGATTGGTATACTCCCAATTTCTGACCCCTTAACAGAATGAAGACTCTCATCCTTAAAACCTCGGAAGATTGGTATACTCCCAATTTCTGACCCGTTAACAGAATAAAGACTCTCATCCTTAAAACCTCAGAAGATTGGTATACTCCCAATTTCTGACCCCTTAACAGAATGAAGACTCTCATCCTTAAAACCTCGGAAGATTGGTATACTCCCAATTTCTGACCCGTTAACAGAATGAAGACTCTCATCCTTAAAACCTCAGAAGATTGGTATACTCCCAATTTCTGACCCCTTAACAGAATGAAGACTCTCATCCTTAAAACCTCGGAAGATTGGTATACTCCCAATTTCTGACCCGTTAACAGAATGAAGACTCTCATCCTTAAAACCTCGGAAGATTGGTATACTCCCAATTTCTGACCCCTTAACAAAATGAAGACTCTCATCCTTAAAACCTAAGAAGATTGGTATACTCCCAGTTTCTGACCCTTAACAGAATGAAGACCCTCATCCTTGAAACCCCAGTAGATTGGCATACAACCCAAGCTCCTGATACTCACAACAGAATGAAGATTCTCATTCTCAAAGTGGCATACAATCTAAGCTCCTGATACTTACAACAGAATGAAGATTCTCATTCTCAAAGTGGCATACAATCTGAATTCCTGATATTCCTAACAGAATGAAGATTCTCATTCTCAAAGTGGCATACAACCCAAGCTCCTGAGTCCCCAACAGTGGTCCCAGGACTTCACATTTTCAACGATCAAAAGATTCTTGCAACCCCCTGCAGCAGTCAAGGATTCACTTTCCCCGGCAGCAGTCAAGAATCTATTTTCTCTGGCTATCCAGGATTCATCTATCCTCAGCAAGACAACTCATCAGCTTACATGTGAAATCATTACATTCATATCATAAACATTGGTATAACATATATTGCATCATACATTTCATGCAACATAACTTTGTGTTTCCGCTAATATTTTACCCTTTTCAGGACAAGAGTATTAAGCTTCAACTTCAACGACATACAGTTCAACAAACATTTCAGATGGCATCTTTAAGCCCATCCCCGACAAGATTTTGTCTCCCCTCCAGGTGGCATCTTTAAGCCCATCTCCAAATGGCAAATCTAAGCCCATTCCCGCATCCATGTTTTGACGAGTGCAAATTTAAGGGCACTCTAGTGTCCAATCTCCTTTTACCTTCGAGTCGCGAAAGGCAATCTTGCCAATCTAACTCTTCAGGTGCAAGAAGATTGAACAGGGGCAACTGTTGTACCCCAAAATTTTCCCTCTCATTTCATCAACATTTTCTCACCACAAGACTCTTGGAACTCAAGATCAAGTTAGGGTTTGCTCTGCTCAAGGCCCCTCCTTGCACTGTTGACCCAAATTAGGGTTTGAGTTTGCACAGGGATGTTTTGACCTAAAGTGCCCAAAGTGACTTTCATGCTTCATGCTGGACTTACAAGTTTATCCATACCAAGTTTCAAACCTTGATTCCAATCTTTGCCCAGTCAATTGGACAGTTGACCTAGAAATCAGCTGTATTGGGGGAAAAAGTCAACTGTGGCCAATTGACAGTCAAACATCATGAAATTTGACCCACATCAACATTATGGACTCATATGAATCATTTGATCAACTTTGGATCACAACTCCACAAGAAATTTGATCAGATCACCAAAAGGGCAAAATGGTCA
Organism: Vicia faba; assembly: GCA_948472305.1. Taxonomy (NCBI): domain Eukaryota; kingdom Viridiplantae; phylum Streptophyta; class Magnoliopsida; order Fabales; family Fabaceae; genus Vicia; species Vicia faba. The sequence continues at coordinate 13,913 of CATIWC010000619.1, read as the reverse complement.
TTTTTAGGGTTTTGACTGCACAAAGGCAATTTTTGACTGTTTGACCTAACCAATGGAAAACCAAGCTCATATATGGACTCAAATACTCAATGGAATTGTCTTGACCCATTCAACAAGTTCAAAAGATCTCAAATGCATAGGATTGACAGATGAATTTTGCAGTCAACTGATCAAAATTTGACTGTATACTGAAAAGTCAAACTTTGACTTTTTGGTCAAAATCAAGTGCCAAGATTCATTTTTCATCAAGACATGTCAAATTATGAAACTTGTTCATCAAGAAACCCAAAATTACAAATTAGGGTTTAAAATGAGAAAATTTCATAACTTAGAATTTTTCTAAGTTATGAAATTTCCTTATTTTTTCCTAACTTTGTCCCATTTTTTCACCAAGATGAAAATGGATTCAAACAAAACTTGAAACATGAAATTTGTAGTCCATTGCAAAATCTACAACTTTGATTCACAAAGTTTTCTCAAAGGAAGCTTGTATCTCAAGTTATGATTTTTGGAACAAGGGTGCAAAACATTTTTAACTTAGAGAAATTTTGCCCTATTCTAGGCAGGATTTTTATCCAACTTCTTGGCCATTTTTCACATGGTTCCACTCGGAGTTTCAATTTTCATTGCAAAGATGGATTATAGTACACATTCCAAGATTTCCAAATTGTCCAAGAACTTCTCAAACACCCTTGTGGTTAGAGAGAATCGAATTCACAAAGTTGGGCAAAATTCACTTTTGTTCATGGCCAAAGCTTGTTCATAACATTTGCATTTTCAAGTCAGCTTGGTTTATGCTAGCTTGCAGGCCTCTAAACCCTTTTACACTCCTTAATTGAATGCAAATACACTGAGCTAATGCATTATTTCATCCATTTGGGCATTACACATAGAATTAATCCTTATTTGGAAAAAGCTAATTTGCCATTTTAGAAAAGTGACACTTTATGTCAAGTTCCAAATCTTGGAGGCATGGGGCCAGATCTTGGAGCCAAATCAAATCCACATATCCCATTTATCAAGAGCAAATTGTGCAGCATAGATAGAGAGGGTACACAGGCCTTCATTGCAACTTGAACCTTCTTACTTCAAAAACAAGCAAGTTTGCAAAATATGCACAACTCTCACTTCCTGCAAGCATAAGCAAAAACAAACTTTATACACAACTTCCATACATCAAAACAAGCCTAAAACACGATTGAACCATCCCTCACACTTCTTAATACTCAGAATCCCTGTTTTGCTGCAAAACAGGGCATTCTCTGCAGATTGACTTGCCTAGCATCTTCCACTCGTGCGTTTTGGCCAAAGCTTGTTCAAACATATTCCCAACCATCCACTGAAACTATTCCAAGCCCTAAACACCAGCTGTAACACCCCTAACCTCACTTGCCATTTTCACTTTTCAGTTTTGCAGGTGGACTTCCATAGCACGATTCAGAGTGATTCAAAGCAAGCTAGGTGTTGGAGAAGCTTCCTTGGACCTCAGGCAAGCTATACAAAAGCTCAAACTCCATTGAAGATACCTACATTGCTCTGTTCGAATCAAGCTGAGACAGGTAAAACCATGGACTTCTATCTCTTAATCTAGGAAGAGTTAGGCTTAGGTTTGTGAATGAAACATGCTCTACTCATAGCCCTAAAGCCATACATATGATTACTTTTCATTTATATTAAGTATGCTGTGAGAATTTTAGCCATGAACATTGAAGAAAAATTAGGTCAGAAATTGGGGATGAAGAAATTCTCCCTGGTTTCTTAGAGTTAGGTCAAGTATTTTATATGTCTGAATTCGTCTCTTGATGCTCTACAATGTTTGTTTTATGATTTTTTGCTAAAAGTCAAGGAATCAGGAGATGGTAGTTGTACAAGGAAACGCGCGTTTTTGTTTCAAACAAGTTGCTGGAGGTTGAAGACAAAGTTGGCTTGGGCTGGGCCTGAGTCAACTTGTTGTTCACACCCCTTTTTTCCATTTGCACCCCCTGGCCCATTGTGTGAAATATTTATCATTTTTGACTTTTTATTTTTTATTCTGACTTGATATTTTTTGTCCAAACATAAAAAACATAAAAAATATTTTTCCACAATTTTTTATATTTATTTGGCATTTATTTGTTTTATTAAGTATGTATATATAAATAAATAGATTTCCATTTCATTTTAAAAACCTAAAAATAATATAAAAAATATTCATGTTTTTAGTTATTATTTTTTATTTACATTTTGAAAACATTTCCTAAAATATACATTTTTTGTAAATAATTAATATTTTATTTTTTGTATATATTTAGTATATTTAATATATAATATATAATACTTGTATATTTTACTAGCTAATTAGGGCAAAAAATACAAAAATAACACTTTTATTCTTTTATTTAATATTTGACACCAAAAATACTTTTTTACAATATACTTTTTATTTTTTTGTATATAATTAACAAATATTGTACATAATTAATAAATATTACATACTTTATTCAAAAAACTAGGGTTTAACCCTAAAACAATAAAAATAACCAAAAATTGACTTTTTTTTATTTTTGTTTATATTTCACATTGAAAAATACTTTCACATACATAAAAAATCATTTTGTGCATAATACATTTTGCATATTCATTGTATTTATTTAAATATTGTACAATTAAATATTTGTATACATTCGATATGGTTGTAATAGCTTAAATTTTACTTCCTTGTCAAATATCCCCCAAATTCAAACTTGTATCCCCATCCCCATAATCATTGTTGTAATAGTTTAGCATTTAAATTTCTGCATTTAAAAGCTTTCAATTATGCCATGTTTAGACTTAGGGTTTGTATGCAAAAATCAATCAACAAATAGTTTGACCTAAACTCAAGATAAACATGCATGAACAAAACAAACACAATGCACACTTGCACCCTTAGGGTTACTCCACTTGTTGCCTTCAAAAATGGGCCATGTTTGCATGTCAAGTACTTTGGCAAAACAAAACAAAACAAAAACAATCAAAATGATCATAGTCCTTCGATGACGCTATCTTGTTGCCTAAGCAAAATGATCATACTCCCTCAAGAAAATTGCCAAAATACTTGACACTATTGTATCCATGGTCTAAACGATGACCCGCGCCTGTCCCGTTAACATCCTAACACAAGGTTGTTCACCAAATACAATGGTGAAACAACACTGTTAAAAGGGTTAAAACATGAGAAAGATCTTTGAGAAATTTAGGGTAGATAGCTCTTGGCGACTTGACCAATCTTGCAAAATAATCCTTGCCATTTTTCAAAACACACATCACAACACAATACAAAACAAACTTTCAAAAACATTGAAACATCTTTTCAAAAAGACAAACACCCTTGTAAAACATTCAAACAAGAATTGTTACAATGGTTTCCTAGACAAGGCATCTTTTTCAAAAAAAATTCACAACCACACACACAAAGCACCATTTCAAACAATTGAAAAGCAAAGGCAAGTGATCTAAGCAAGTAACTAAGAGCCCATGGATAACCATGGATAGAAAGGGTGATAATACCTTCCCTTTCTATAATCTACTCCCCGAACCCAAGAAAACATCTCAAAGGTTTTTCCTGTGCTTTTTAACCTTTCCTTAGGATAAAATAAAAAGTCGGTGGCGACTCTTGCTAAACCGAAACATTTGCGAACACAAACGCAAAACCTCAAGTCAGTTCTCCCACCGTATCACAATTGACAACCCTTTTTATTCTAGATACCCAAATCTTTGAATAAAACAACCAGCTCATCATGAGACAAAACTTCAAACATGAATCTACATCAGAAATCTATCTTCCAGTCAACCCAATAACATTCTTGGCAAACTCAAACATAATCACTTTCCTCATTAAACCAAGAAATAGAAATGCCATACAAATGTTCTTTAAGATAGGTAAAGCATTCTACTCCACAAGGATCCAAGGCCTTCACATCCATTTTACTAAATGCATTGACATTGATTGGTCTGTACCCTAGTTCCAACTTTTTAGCTCGAGCCTAACAGACTTGATAAAGTCAGTACAAATGTTCTAGACATTTGTTATAATTATTCTGTCTATTCTCCTCAAAATATGGTTGGATTGCCTCCTAAGGAACACAATATCAACAAGAAACCCTTCACTAGAAACCAGGGCATAAACTTCAAAAGATTTGGAAACAAAAGCCATGCTTTTGTTCTTCTTCAAGAGCTGTAACTTCCATGTTAAACCTCTTGAACATAGACCTGTGTTTCTTCCTCTTCCTTCTGAACTATTTTCTCTAAAAACACTTTGATGTGCCTTTATGAGTGGACTTGAGAATTTCCCAAGTATCTTTGACAGTAATACAAGTGATACTAAGTCTGAACAAATACTTATCAATTCTATTGATTATGATATTGACAATTTCAGATTAACAAAGAACCAAACCATACTCTCCCCTCTTATCTCCTCAGAACCATGATTCTCCTATCCTGACACTTCTTCAAGATCTATTGTCCATGGATTTCCATAATGCTATCATTCTAGTATTCCAACAAAAGAACAGTAGTACAAGAAAAATACTCCCTAAAGCTCACCCAATAAAAAGACCAGGGTGCCTGCTTTGATGCCAATTAAAATTTTGGAACTAGCAACACATATTAATATTGATGACTCAATCATCAGAACACAATGTCAAGACAAAAGTTGTAACATCTATTCCTGACACAAAATAATATCGAACAGTAAAAATAAGTTACAGAATGATAAATAACACAACAAATTATTAACCCAGCTCAGTGCAACACCACCTACTCTAAGGGCCACAAATCCAGGAAGGAAATTCACTATGGTAGTACTAGTTTAAAGCCTAAATAGTCCCACTTTACAACTTATCACCTAATCCCTACCTTGTGAAACTTCTACCTAGAAATCACCATCTAGATATGAGATCTCCCTCTCACTTCCAATTGTAAGTATGAAGTGCGCCTAAGAGGGGAGTGAATTAGGTACTTTACAATTTTTCTGGTTTTAGTGATGATGGATATTATTTTTATGGTTTATGGTGAGTTTATGAAAGAGTAAAGTGCAGAAGAATAAAGAGACACAAGCGATATATCCTGGTTCCCCTCACAGTCCGAGAGTACTCCACTCCCCTTTCAACATGAAAGAGATTTCCTTATTGTGGAAAACTTAAACAAAAACTACCCAAAACCAAGAACAATCCTCTTGGATTTTCACTATGTCAACAATGAGAACAATCCTCTCAAAGTGACTTTACTTGTATCCAACAATCCTAGAAAAACAAGATTTACAAAACCACTTGAACTTATTTTCAACAATCCTGAAAAATAAGCAAGTATATAGCAATATTTGATTTGAGTGAGTTTGAGTAGCAATGATCACTTTGAGTGATTTTATCAATGAATTGATCTTATCTCCCAATGATAATAGTATACAATGACTCAAGATATATAATTCTCAAAGTTTTCTGGTTGACAATATGTGAAAGTGTGCAAAAAACTTGTGTATGAAAATGTATAACAGCTTGAGTTTGATTTTTGAAAATTCAGAAAATATGATTGGAAGAGATTTTTAAAATGATTTTGAAAATGAGTATTTATATGTTCATAGCACCCTTTTGAAACAGCATAAAATTCTGCAAATGAATCATGAACAATTTCCAATATTGAGTTAAAGGTTCTCATGAATTGGTGTTATGAACAGGCGTGAGTAAAGCTGCTATTTTTCAAAATCGTTCAGCATGCAATCGATTGCACCCTTGTGTAAATTGATTGCACTGGGTTTTAACAGCTAGAAATTCAAATATTTTGAGTTAGAAATCGATTGCACTTGATGTCAGTAGCAAAAATTGATTGAGAGCAATCGATTGCACAAACATGCAAATCAGTTGCACTTAGAAACAGTAGCAAATGTTTTGAAAAATTGAAGCATGCAATCGATTGCACCAATATGCAAATCGATTGCACTCAAGTGAAAAATGAATTTTTGCTTAGAAACACTTGAGTAAATATTTGGACAATATAAAATATTTCTTTTGACCATTGAGCATCTATGTCTTAAGTTCAAAGTAAGTATTATCATTATACCTTTAAATTTGCTAAGTGCTTTAACCAAAGACTTCATCCATATATGCTTTTAGCTTGATCAATCATCTTTGCCTTCTTGTCAACATGGTTTGTCTTCATCAAAATAGAAGTGCATTTGAGAAGCTTGATATTCCATTCTCCCCCTTTTTGATGATGACAAACGATCTTGCTTGATGCATTGTAATTTCCGGAAAGAGACTTCTCCCCTTAAGATGTATAACTCCCGCTTTGTATGAGAAGCTTTGAAATCATTTGGATTTTCTCATCTTGAAGGATTCTTTGTACCTTAAAAGATTAAGACAATGAAATACACAAGCATAAAGTATAACATCCTTCTCCCCCTTTGACATTATCAAAAAGAAGGGAAAGATGCATAAAAATGGACAAAATACATATAATAATATTGAAAACTTAACCATAGCCATATTGCTTCATGATGATTTTTCTCATCCTTTGATAAATGCACATAGTAGTTGTATTCATTAAAACATAATGTTGAAGATGCTTGACTCTTTTAGACAGAATGAGAAACTTTTATGTGAATGCTCCCCCTATCGTTGATAACTCCCTCTTGATCAAAGTTCTCCCTTGAATCATAGAGAATTTTCATCTTTCTTTGGGCTACAATAGTTAGAGACAAGCATACACACACACACACACACACACACACACACACACACACACACACACACACACACACACACACACACACACACACACACACACATATATATATATATATATATATATATATATATATATATATATATATATATATATATATATATATATATATATATATATATATATGTATGTGTGTGTGTGTGTATGTGTGTGTGTATATCTTCTCCCCCTTTCTCTTTAGAAAAAAGGAATGGGAAAAGACTTAAAATATATAATGAAATTATAAACATAAAAACAATTTTTACCTATGAGTTTTACCTCAAGAGTGACTTCATAAACCATCCATCCTTGATGAATTTGAAGCCTTTTCAACAAAGTTGTCTTTTACTTAGAAGTTGTCTTTTGTTCTTCAACATAAAGTACATCTTCAGTGCATATGAAAGTTAATGTATGAACTTTGCCAATGCCAATAATTCTTCCTTTAAGGTATTTCTCATATGTGAAATAATCCTTGAACTAGATTTGAAAGTTAGTGTAACTCTTCCATCAAATGCTTAGAGCCACCACTTATCAAAACACCATAGATTTAAAGTGGTCCTCAAGAAAACCTATAAAACAATCAAGTTTTATTTGGTACCCAATGTGCTTTGGGTCCATCATAGTTAGTTCCCTTCTGAACCCACACATAATGTCCACTTGCTACACTAAAGTTTATAACATAGCAAGCATTAGGTGTATGACCAACAATACCACAATAAAAACAAGTAGGTTCAAAGTTACTTTTATATCTAGGAGGATAAGATTGATTCTTAAAAAATCTTTTCTTTTTAGGATATTGATGAACTACTTTAGGTTTGTTAACTTTCTCTTTGGATGATTGATCACCAGCCTTGACAAAGATAGTTTTATTAGAACTTGGTTTTGAAAACTTTGAATATCCAAGTCCACTTTTATCATTAGATTATCTTTGTTGGCTAAGAACACCTTTCAATCCAATTTTACCTTTTTCATATCTCTCAATAACTCTTTTTAATTGGACAATTTGGAAAGAGAGTGATTCACAATTTTTGCATACAAAATTCTGCTTCGGCTCACTAAATTTTTGTTTTTCATCTTTGAGGTCCTTTTCCATAGACTCACATTTTTCTTCTAAAGATGAAATTTGTTTCTTTTGAGATGAAATAGTTTTGTACATAATTTTATATTAATTTAATATTTCATCTATAGCACCTTGTGCATCACTATCAAAAAGATAAAATTCATTACTAACCTCGTCATCTTCCTATCGTAATGGTGTGAGGCCATCAATGCAAGATTAACACGTTGATTGTTTTCGGAATCGGAAGATGAACTTTCCCATGCTATATATGCTTTATTTGACTTTTTATCTTTATTTCTCTTGAAATATTTCTTCTTCTTTTCAAGTGTAGGACATTCACTTTTGACATGTCTCTTTTCTCCATATTCAAAGCATATAACCTTCCTTGTTGGTGCTTCCCTTTTTATTTCTTTTTATAGAACCTTTTCAATCTTCCTGATGAGATCATCATCTTCACTACTAGAGGATTCATCCTCTTGATTGCTATCATGCTTTTTTATCCTTGTATTTAAAGTAATGTCTTTTGAATCTTTTACTTGGATTTCATGCTTTTCAAGTCTTGTAAGTTCTGTATCATATTCTTGAAGTTTTCCGAACAAAGTGGCGAAAGTCATTGTGGATAGATTCTTCTTCTAGGATATTGTTGTCACTTTTGGTTGTCATTCACTAGAAAAAGATCTAAGCACTTTAAGATTAAGTTCATCATTAATTAAAATCTTACCGAGTGTTTTCAAATGATTTGTCAAGTGTACAAATCTTTTCTGCAAGCCGAGGATTGATTCTCGGGGCTACATTCTGAATAGTTCGTATTCTTGACTCAATGTATTTAATCTCGATCTTTTAACTTCAGTGGTTCCTTCATGAGTTTCTACCAAGGTATCCCATATTTCTTTCGCTGTTTTGCATGCCGAGACACGAAAGAATTCATCCATGCTAAGTGCACCTTGAAGAAGATTTATTGCCTTTTTATCATAGAGAACCTTCTTCTTATCATCTCCGTCCCGTGCAGCTTTAGGATTTGATGAGCCAGCACCATTGATTACCGTTATAGGAATAAATGGACCATTCTCGACAGCATCCCATATTTCTTCTCCCTGTGCTTCTAGATGTTCCTTCATGCGTATTTTCCAGAAGTCAAAATATTCACCACAAAATATAGGAGGCTTGTTGTTACTACCACCATCTCTGAAAACGGGATTTTGATTTGCGGAAGCCATTCTGGATCTTTTAGGAACAGGTTACCTATAACCTGCTCTAATACCAATTGTAAGTACAAAGTGCGCCTAAGAGGGGGGTGAATTAGGCACTTTAAAATTTTTCTGGTTTTAGTGATGATGAATATTATTTTTCTGTTTTATGGTGAGTTTATGAAAGAGTAAAGTGCAAAAAAAAAGAGACACAAGCGATATATCTTGATTCCCCTCACAGTCCGAGAGTACTCCAGTCACCTTTCAACATGAAAGAGATTTCCTTATTGTGGCAAACTTAAACAAGAACTATCCAAAACCAAGAACAATCCTCTTGGACCAAGAACAATCCTCTTGGATTTTCACTATGTCAACAATGAAAACAATCCTTTCAAAGTGACTTTACTTGTATCCAACAATCCTAGAAAAACAAGATTTACAAAACCACTTGAACTTATTTTCAACAATCCTGAAAAATAAGCAAGTATATAGCAATATTTGATTTGAGTGAGTTTGAGTAGCAGTGATCACTTTGAGTGATTTTATCAATGAATTGATCTTCTCTTCCAATGATAATAGTATACAATGACTCAAGATATATAATGCTCAAAGTTTTCTGGTTGACAATATGTGAAAGTGTGCAGAAAACTTGTGTATGAAAATGTATAACAGCTTGAGTTTGATATTTGAAAATTTAGAAAATATGATTGGAAGAGGTTCTTAAAATGATTTTGAAAATGAGTATCTATATGTTCATAGCACCCTTTTGAAACAGCATAAAATTCTGCAAATGAATCATAAACAATTGCAAAGATTGAGTGAAAGGTTTTCATGAATTGGTGTTATGAACAGGCGTGAGTAAAGCTGCTGTTTTTCAAAATTGTTCAGCATGCAATCGATTGCACCCTTGTGTAAATCGATTACACGGGGTTTTAACAGCTAGAAATTCAAATATTTTGAGTGAGCAATCGATTGCACAAGTGTGTAAATCGATTGCACTTGAAGTCAGAAGCAAAAATTGATTGAAAGCAATTGATTGCACAAATATGAAAATCGATTGCACTTAGAAACAGTAGCAAATGTTTTTAAAAAATTGAAGCATGCAATCGATTGCACCAATATGCAAATCGATTGCACTCAAGTGAAAAATGAATTTTTGCTTAGAAAAACTTGAGTTATGATTTGGACAGTATAAAATATTTATTTTGATCATTAAGCATCTATGTCTTAAGTTCAAAGTAAGTATTATCATTATACCTTGAAATTTACTAAGTGCTTGAACCAAAGACTTCATCCATATATGCTTTTAGCTTGATCAATCATCTTTGCCTTCTTGTCAACATGGTTTGTCTTCATCAAAACAGAAGTGCATTTGAGAAGCTTGATTTTACACCAATCACTGCATTGATACCTACAACCACAAACTTTGTGACTAGACTTAAAACCAATCACAATCACAATGATGGTATAAAAGAAAACCCAATAGAAGATTAAACTTTAAACCAACAATAGTTAGTCAAGACTCTTAACTAAGAACAATACTTGGTGTTGCTTAAAAGCTTCAACCGAGAATAATACTCAACCCATTACCTAAATACTTCTGTGAGAACACTACGTCTACCACAAGTATCAAAAAATACAAGGGTGACTTACAAACATAAAAATACAAGAGACTCTTAAAACATAAGACTTAGACTTCTCCTAATTTTACAATTGTGAAAGTTATTTTACATTAGGTCTATGTCTTCTTTTTAAATACACCTTAGTAGTCCACGGGATTCGAAATTTTCACCCAAATATTCCTTGATCCAAGAGCTGGAGGTTGCACCAATTATGCAGGAAAATCTCCTTAAATATTGAAACAAATCTTCAAGAATCCTAAATTGTCTCAACAACCAAATTTAGAAACTTTAATGTTGTTGGAGATTTGATTCTCTTCTACCAGATTAAATCTTCTTGACTTGCGTAAATTATTGAGATATATCTAAAAAATATATCACAAAATCAAATCAAATATGTCAAGATTTAAATAGCCTGTACTTATATTCTATTTTAAGATGTTATGACATCTGGCAAATCATCTGGTCTTCAATCTAAGTTCATACTCTTTTGTATCAATTTGATCAATATATTATGACATCTTATTTAACATCTTTTTGAAACCATGTTTTAGCAAGATTATTGTCAATCTTAAAACTATGAATCTAACATTCTCCATGACAAAAATTGAGGACGTGATGGAGAATAAATTTAGAGGCGGGATAGAAAAACGGAAAAAATCTCCAATCATTCTCTACCCTTTTGTTATCCCTAAAGATAGAAATGTGAAACAAATAGTCAATTTCTCATAATTGATTTTAAAGAGAGGAAGAAATAAATGAAATCCACCACTTTTTTTCAACCTCTTCCAAATAGATAAGAAAGAGAAGAAAAATGTTATTTTGATACTAACTTGTCATTTTTACCCTTATTTATTTTCTTTTAATTTAAATTTATTTTTGAGAACAATTTTATATTTTTTAAAATCATCAAACACTTTTCTCTTATCTATTTTTCTTATCCTTATTTTATACCAAACTATATATCAAATTTTTATTTCTCATATTTTTCACTCTCTCTTTTATTTTTTCTTCACAACAAATCACATCCTAAAAGGAAATTCTAAAAAAGAATGCATTCCTCATCAAGGCACTCTAACCCTCAACCATCAAAAGAAAAAGGATAAAAGATATCTCTACTTAAGCCCATTTTTAAAAATTAATTTTCTTAATTGAACAGCCATTAGCCAAAATCAATAAATTTCCAAAAAAAGAAAACACATAAGTTTTCATAAACACACTCTATTTTGAATTAAAATCTAACCTTCTCATCTTATACTGTATTTAATTTGGCGGTGCATTTCTCAAAATCACAGTGAAAAATCACGGTAGATCAAAAACTACTTTTTATTATTTCTCTAAATCATGATGGTAGAGCAAGAAATCATGTGTTTGCAGTTGAGAAGAAAACAAGATTTAATTCTCAAACTTGCCCTTAGTCTCTTTAATGACTTGAATCAATGATTTAATTCTCAAACACACCCTTAATCTCTCTAATGACTTTAATCAATGATTTAATTTCGAAAACAAGATTACCTCATGTGAAGAAACATCGTAAAAAAAAAAAAAAAAGAGTTTTTCCTTCTATAATTTTTTTATTGAATCCATTCTACCATATAGACTAACATAAATGACTATAATTCATTTCTAATAACACAAACGAATTTAATTGAGGTTTTTTATGTTACGTAAACTTATGTCATTTTGTGTTTAAATAGTACACAGTTTCTTTTAAAATTGTATATCAGTTCTTGATATGAGAGCCTGTAATTTTTCTTAAAAAAGAACAAAATTCTATTATTTAATCTATATCTCAAATTAGTTAAGATACAAATATTTGTCGGTATTAATAAAACGTATGATACTTTAATAGTAGACACAAGTTTTATCTATTTCCATATGAATCTAATTTTTTTTCACAGAATCTTGTCACAATCTCTTTCCTACCACCTTACTTATTCCATAATCTATGCCAAGATTTCAGGAGAGTTTTATTCCCATGAAGCTATCTCACAAATTAACCTACCTTAGAAAAAGCACACAAAAAAAAAAGAAATCCAATTAGTTGATCCACTTGCAAAATAAACCCAAGATTTTGGTAGTGACATTTACATGTAGGTAAGATCATCTACAATAGCTATTCATTTTTGTATTGCCACTCAAATAATAATAATCTAAATTATTCATACAAACCAAAAATAAAAATAGATATGAATTGAATGCGCGTCAATCATCATAAGAAATTCGACCCAAGATTACTTTTTAATAAATATCGTTTGGTCGGTTATTATTTGATTGATTATGTTACAACATAAATTATTTTATAATTATTCTGTTTGTTAGTTACAAGATTAATGGTTTAATTAGTTGTAAGGAAGGTTAGTTAGAGAATATTTCTCTGACAAACAATCTCCAATGGGTCTATAAATATCATTTTGTAATAATGAAATCGATCGATAATATTTAATTTTAATTTTTTCCTTTTTTTTTTCTTTCTCTTTTCAATTTAATGAAAAGTGTGCATTCACTATCATTAGTCAACCTGATATTAGAAGAGCGAGATTATCTACCACTTTATTTCTTTTTTCATCACTCTTTGTTCTATTGATAGCAGAGATTTCATACCTATTTCTTTTCTTTTATCGGTTGTAAATTTAAGATTCTTCATTCCACGTGTCTTGATTTCATTGCATTCGGAGATATAACTCTTTTCTCGTTATTTTCAGTCATAGAATTAGGATTACATTTGACATAATTTGGCTTTCTATCTCTGTAATATGAATGATTAAATCTATAAAATAATAAATAATTAAATAAATTTAAAGCGTGTAAAAATATTGTCCTTAAGGATTTATTAGTATCATATGTGCAAATTCTCAAGATTCAACATGTTCTTCTTAGAAGGAATCAGAAGTAACAGAACAAAAAAAACATATTGACTAGAAGATGTAACTTGGAAAAACTAAAAGAATAAAAATATAAGACAATGAGAATTTTTCACATTCTCTTCTTTTCTATCCTTTTTTTATTTATAAAAGTAGAGGATTATTATATAGGAGAGAAATATATAAAATGAGTATAGGACAAAGTCAAAATAATAAATTATAATTATTTGATCAAGTCAATCCGTTACAAATCATAAATAAAATAAAATAATAATTTAAAAAAAATTATTTATATTTTTCACTTAAAAATTAAGATAATTTATTTAAAACTTTTGAAATATAATAAAATTTTGCAACAAGATTTTCATTCATCATCTCTCTCTCTCTCTCTCTCTCTCTCTCTCTCTCTCTCTCTCTCTCTCTCTCTCTCTCTCTCTCTCTCTCT
>CATIWC010000618.1:0-147954 GCA_948472305.1 Vicia faba | reverse complement strand
ATTTGGAGTACGACACATGCCGATTCACCTCAAGCACATAAGCCAAAGCTTCCAAAGCCAAAGTAAGAGAAGGGGTTGAAGTAGAAGTGGTATCCACTAGAGGAATGAGGGGCAGAGGAAGAGGCCCTGATATTGACCATGGCCTGAATACCTTGAGTATCAACAAGGTTGTATAACATATCCAACTTGCTTATTTTATCCATGATATCTGCAAAATGCAACCACGCATGTAAAAAACATGAAGACTCTATTCTTACCAAAAATTCATCTTGTCTCCTCAAGATTAATGAACTCAAGACATCATGAGTACTAATTCATATTTTTCTCACTTCGGTAGGGACGCGTCACCAGGACCAAAACCTTCCTCATTACCAAGTCCTTGGAACCAATATTGCATTTCCTCTTCATTGTCACCTCATATGGAGAAATAAAACATAGTTGGTATAATAGGGGTCAGCATACCAGTTAAAATAGATCTAGACCAATACTTCAAATACAAAATCTAACAATATTGAGGAAAATATGAAGGAAAATAACATAAAACACAATAAGCTGCCATGGTGATGACGAGTTTCACCAATAATTAATGTCTCTAGAAATCACCCTCGTCTAGTGTAAAGGGGACGACCAAGAGACAACCCAGATAAAGGAGAAGAAGTCTCGAGGTTATGAAAGTTGTCTAGGGAAGTACGCCTCAGACGAAAAAGTTCAAAGAATAATTAAGAGGTGCTTCCAAGAATTGTGCATGACACATAGTTGGAAGACCCTTATGTATGTCCAAGACCCCGGATGAAGTTGGGAAGAAACAACTTTAAATGTTTTAGGAAGGCTACCTCCAATCAATAAAAGGCCTCTAAAATCCTATTTTTTTAAACAAAGACTCGTAAAACTGAACCATACAGTCATCAAAAGAATTGCATATCTTTTCTTATTTGGCACCGAAAGGTCCAACCACTCCGAAGGATTTCCAACCATAAATAATGGTCGCATCTATAGCATCCTCGGTATTTAGTACCGAGTAAGTTCTAGACACCACTACTACGGAAAAGGGCTTTTAAAGCGCTTATTTTGGCCTTTAAAAGCGCTTTAATAGCTGGCGCTGGCGTAGGTAACAAAAGCGCTTCTAAAAGCGCTCTGGTAGACCCCCCCCCCTTTAAGAGCGCTTTCCTGGAAAAAGCGCTCTGGTAGACCCCCTATAAGAGCGCTTTCCTGGAAAAAGCGCTCTGGTAGACCCCCTTTAAGAGCGCTTTTCCCAGAAAGCGCTGCCAAAGACCAGTAAAAAAAGCATAAAAAATTAAAAAAAAACGCAGCATACAAAAGCGCTTTGTAAAAGCGCTCTGGTAGGCCCCCCTATGAGAGCGCTTTTTATGGAAAAAGCGCTCTGATAGGCCCCCCTATAAGAGCGCTTTTCAAAAGCGCTTTTGTATGCTGGCTTTTTTTTTAATTTTTTATGCTTTTTTACTGGTCTTTGGCAGACGCTTTACTAAGAAGCGCTTTAGTAGGTGGACCTTTAAGAGCGCTTTTTAAAAGCACTGTCGTTTCTAAATGAGGTATTTTTATGTACAGCCTATAATTTAATCCTCCCAGTCGACCTGTAATGTTTTCGACCCTGTAATATTTTCGACTGTAATATTTTTTGACCTGTAATATATTTTCGACGCTATTATTTCAGCCATCAGTAAGACAATATATATACTAATATAATACCATTATAATATCCAAAATTATATATATACATCATTACATCAATAATATTATAGTTCAAATCGACACAAATCCTACATGAAAAATTGCTTAATATAATATTGACACAAATCTTCTTTAATTTCTTCCAACTTAAGCTTCGGGTACCCAGCAGCACAGAATTCGTCAAGGTACTACAAAACAAAAACATAATATAAATGATATATTTAGTTAAATGTAATAAATTATATGAAATTATCTTAAGTTATAAATTCATACCGTGAGCGGAATCTCTAATTGATTCGCCTGAAGGATTTCTTTCATGAACCTCAAAACAAAGTATCCGCAATCATAACTGTTTCGCTGTTGCGGACACTACATAATAAAATAAATAAGATTCTATAGTTGTCTTGTTTTACCAAGTAGCATAAATATTATAAGCAAAATTGTGAAAAGTAATGTACCTGCACTTGGATCCAAGTGATGTTGTTTGATTTAGTCCGGGATACCTGTGCGTCCCGTTGACTACGGAACACTTGTATTGATCTAATTATTAAATATATAAAAGCATATGTTTAGATCAATCCCACAAATAAGAAAATATATAAATATACACGAATATATATTTAGAACGATCCCACTTACAAATCAACGATTTCCTTCATAGCCGGATAATTGGTCCATTCACCATTTACCGAATTCAGATAATACACGACTTCTCTTATCGGGTTGATAGCAAGCAGCAACCAGTGTGCTCTATAAATTAAAACAATAGGTTATATGAAAATTTTGCTATACACAAAAGAAACAGAGATTAGATGAACCAAGAATGAGAAACTAACCCTACTGGTCGGGTATTATACGCCCAAAGATGCAGACTTTCTGTATTGCCGGTGGACATGAATCTATCTACTAAGCGCTGTCTAACTGATTCCGGTTCCGAAGCAATTGTCATTCCGCTGCAATGGGCGGAAGACACGAAACGGAATCTGTTAGACAATGCAGTCCCGCGCAACACTCTGTCATACAACAACCTTAAATAAAAACATAATAAACATTAGATTATTTTCATTGAAATGTGTAAATAAATTATATTGTGGGACTAATTAAATAATATATCGGATGAGTGAATATTACCGGATGTATGAGTGCATATTACTGACGCCTAGTTGATCATGCCTAAAAATCTCTTCCAAGTCATCAAATGTAATATGTGACGGGAATTCAATACCGAAGACACTTTCATCCATGTTGATTTCACGTAAACCACCATCCTTCAAATCGGACATATCAACCATTGTTGCGAGTGTCGAACGGTATCGAGGCACAAAAGCACCGCCTTTTTTTGCCGCTTGCTTCGGAGGACCAGTGGGTGGTAAGCTACGAACCTGCTGCGTCACTTGTTGTGACTCCCGAGCGGATGCCTAAAAATCATATAAGTTAGGTAAAATATAAAATCATGCAGATTTAGATTCAGACTATATATTAACACTTTAAATGTACCTCTTTTAGTGATGCAACAGACTCCTCCTCCTGTAAAATCCCTTTACCCTTAATTGCGGGTTTTATAGGAGCAGTCTAAAATTAAAATGTAAAAAATAATTAATAAACGGTTTAGAATTGACATTCGAAAACTAAATGATTCATAATCGTTTTCAGTATACCTCATCACTAATGGTAATGAGCTCCGAGGGCCATGCAACAAATGATCCTATTGCATCTCGCAGCAATGTCGTCTCTGAGACCATGTCAGGTACCGGTAGAATCGCATCACGATCTAATACAACATCCACCGATACTTTCAGGTGTCCATCCGGGAGCGGTCTGTGGTGAAGTAAATCTCCCGAAGTGTTGTGCACTTTTCCCTTGCCAACTAGTCGATAATTCGGTGACGATAAGTATAGTTGGCAAGATGAAATGCCCTAAACAAATAGAAAATATAAAGTCATTATCATTAATAAAATAGAACAGTTTGTAAGGAAAAAAACTTATAATTACCTCGGGAAATTTCTTTTGATAGTTGATACTAGCCTTATCACTAGTTTCTCTCACCGATGAAGTGTTGCAATTTTCTCTCATATACATATCTTTATCTCTTTGCAATTCAGAGACCTGTGCTTGCAATTACTGCAACTTTTGCAACACTTCTTCATTGGTAAGATTTGATCTTCTCCTAGAACTCTTATAAAAAGAGGTTGGAGTCACACCATGACCCTTACCCCTCACCCGACCGGGATACTCGGGAGCATCTAGTACTCTACTAAGTACGCTCTCCTCACCGGTGGATGCCGATTGCGACAAGGTCTCCTGTAATTCATTTACATTTAAATAATTATTAGTGGAGATAAAAAATCATTTATATATTAAAAAACATTTGATTTAATTAAAGACACAGTATTATACTTACACATTCAGTATAAACTCTCTGAACATCGGGATCGACAGCTTGATTCTTGCCCACACGAGCTTCCTTCCACAACACATGTACAGGAAGTGAAGCTTCCTCACTTTTAGTCTCCTCTAACTATGCATTGACACAAACGATAAAATCGTCAATTAAAACATGCACATGTAGACAATTAATTAAAACGCATTTCTATTTACTTACAATTTTATCCTCTAAGCGTGCATATCCCAAACGCCCTTTTTTGTATGGATACGCGGGTTTGGATGCTCTCTTACTATTCGTGGCACTCTTTTTCTGAAAAGCTTCATCTCTTTGCTTTAAAAACTCAGCCCAATCTGCTTCATCAATGAAGGTCGCATACTTTGTTGGCCGTCCCGGTGCCTCTTCAAGAAATTTTCCATCTTTATCCTTAAGATAGGTGTTTGTCAAAAAACTTTTCCACCCTCTATATCTTTTGCCGGCCAAACTAAGTATGTAGCTTTTACGTTCATCTGGTATCTCAAAAGTCCTCTGCAAAAAAACGTACGCATAGTGTGTTAGTATAAGTAATTTAAACAATTTATCGTCAAGATAATAACAACAATTAACCATATATGATATATACCTGAAGCTCTTCCCAAATCTCTTGTTTTTTCTCCTCCAATTCTAAATTTTTCGTTTTCGATTTCCAGGTAGCTACGGAGACCGGAATATGCATACGGACAAGTGTACCAATATAACTTGTCAACTTTGCAGAATTAGGACCAATTGGTTGTTTATCAGAATTCCATTCCAATCGGTATACTAATCCTTGGTCTCTATGTCGAATGATTCCCTTCATAATAGTGATGCCTCGTGCAACCTCTTTTGCTTCAGTATCAGGTGGAGCATTTGTATCCGAAGCAACTCTTTCTTGTGAGTTTTCTTGTGAGTTTTCAGGTGGGTTTTCAGGTGGAGCATCTCTATCTGGAGCCATTGAACCTGTATCAAACAAACTAAAGCACATTAGTACACTATTAACACTAACTTTATATGAGAAACATTTCAAAAAATTACAACATAGAAGTTATTATAAGAAGAAAAAAAATCAATCCATTATTAATTGTTCAACGTGAAGATATTAATAAAATAAAAGCATGTGATACAATCAATATTACTTTTTCATGATATTTCTTTTAGGCAAAGATGAGGGGATGCATACTCTATCAATATTAAAAGCATGTTCATTTAATAAATCTTAATTTTTAGTCAAATTGTTTTAAAGTACAAATTGTAAGATTTTCACATATTCGATGCCAGATTACTAAATATAATAATTAAAAAATATAAAAATGAGACCATTACTAAACATAAGCGAGTGAAGGTTATCGAGACCATTACTTTATCACTAACGTCTCTTTCTTTTCTTGGTAGGATTGTGTACTACGCGTCTCTTAACAATGCGGACGGTTGGATTGATCCAAATACCCTCATTATGATCATTTCTAATACAAGATTCATTCTCATTTTGATCGTTTCTTGTACAAGATTCAATGCCAACACCAATATCACCTTGATCTTCAATTTTTTCATCAACTATTTTGTTAGATAAAAGCACTATAGACCATTTCGTACTTGTCGGATCATTGACATAGAACACTTGTTTAGCTTGAGAGGCTAGAATGAAAGGCTCATCTTTGTACCCTACCCTATTGAGATCCACTTGCAAAAATCCTGACTTATCCATTCGTACGCCACTATTATTTTCAACCCACTTGCAACCAAATACAGGAATCTGAAACTTCGCGTAATCAAACACCAAAATGCGCTCGATAACCCCAAAATATGACAAATTTGCAAATTTCGGATTTAAGTCATTCGCACTTGATATGTGCATAGCTTCAGCTACCAAGGTAACACCACTATTTTGCATAGTACTTTTATCATCCTGTTCTTTGGTATAAAATGTGTATCCATTAATTGCGTATGCGCTATAAGAAAGCACAATTACAGATGGACCATAGGCTAAACATCTCAACCTTTCTGTTACTGAAGCAGGATCTGAACGATACTTTGAATAAATATGATCTCTAAACCACGGTATGAAACTTCGATTGTGCTCTCGTACTATCCAGTTCTCATTTCTATTTGGATTTAAATCTCGGAGAACAACTTTGTGCATTTCAACAAACGGCTCAACATCAATCTCATTGTGCAGAACATACAAGTGCACTTGATCCCGTTCGACCATTGATACTGTCACAACTTTATTTCCAATTAGCCTTTTTCCTTCTTTTTTTTCGACAATATGAGATTTGGGGAGTCCAATTGATTGAACATTTGACAGATATTCAGTAAAAAACTCAACCGCTTCTTCAGCAACGTATCGCTCGGCAATACAACCCTCTGGTCGACTTCTGTTTTTCACGTACCCTTTTAATATTTTCATATAACGTTCAGCAGGGTACATCCATCTCATATAAGCTGGTCCGCACAGTTGTGTCTCTTTCACAAGATGAACGACTAGATGAACCATTATGTCAAAAAACGAGGGAGGAAAATACATTTCAAGATCACATAAAGTAACAACTATCTCATTTTGCAATGTTGGTAAGATCGCGGGATCGACCACCTTACTGCAAATAGACCTGAAGAAGAAACACAGCTTAGTTATTGCGCTTCTTACTTTTTCTGGCAGAATAGAACGTATACCTATTGGTAAAAAATGTTCCATTATAACATGGCAATCATGCGTCTTCAAACTCTTTAACTTGAGGTCTTTCATGGACACAAGTCTTCTAATATCTGAAGAGTAGCCTTCTGGAACTTTTACTTCACTGAGGAACTTACACAATGTTTTCTTCTCCTTTCTAGATAGAGTGTAAACAGCAGGTGGCAGATATGTTCGTCTTCCTTTCGTCACGGGCCCCAATTCAGTTCTCATCCCCATGTTTACCATGTCATTCCTTATGTTAACGCCATCCTTAGACTTTCCTTGTATATTGAGTAGCGTACCTATAACGCTGTCAAATACATTTTTTTCAATATGCATAACATCCAGGAAATGTCTTACGTACAACGACTTCCAATATGGAAGTTCAAAGAAAATTGACTTCTTCTTCCACCCACCCTTGACAATTGAATGTGCAAAAGGCTTGCCAAACTGAGTGCTCACATCTTTCACCTTTTCAAAAATTTGATCACCTGACAAAAAAGGCGGGGCTGTACGATGTTCGGCCTCTCCATTGAATGCTTTTCTCCACCCACGGTAGTGATGATTAGAATTTAAGAATCTACGATGGCCGAGAAAGACATTCTTCTGACAAAGCGCCAATCGTGTCGTATCGGTTTCATCTTCACAAACAGGACACGCCTTTTGACCCTTGTTGCTGTACCCGGATAGATTTCCGTATGCTGGAAAGTCATTAATTGTTCCAAACAACATCGCCCTCAAGTTGAAACTTTCTTTCCTATACCCATCGTAAACCTCCACACCTCTCTCCCACAAAAACTTTAAATCTTCGATTAAGGGTGCCAAGTATACGTCTATGTCATTCCCTGGTTGTTTAGGCCCAGAAATTAGCATAGATAACATCATGTACTTACGCTTCATACATAGCCACGGAGGTAAGTTATAAATCATAAGAATCACCGGCCATGTGCTATGCGAGATACTTTGAATACCATGCGGGTTCATTCCATCAGTAGACAATGACAACCGAAGGTTTCTTGCTTCTTTTCCAAATTCAGGATATTCAGTATCAACTTTACTCCATTGTGGTGAGTCTGCCGAATGTCGCAACTTTCCATCAATAATTCTTTCATCTGCATGCCAAGTCAAGTGTCTTGAATCGGTCTCACTACGATACATGCGTCTAAATCTCGGAATTATAGGAAAATACCATAAGACTTTAGCAGGAGACAACTTTTTCTTATATCGAGGGGCACCACATTTAGGACACTCATTCAACGCTGCATACTCGTTTCGAAACAAAACGCAATCGTTTGGACATGCATGTATCTTATCATAGCTCATTCCAATAGAAGACAACATCTTTTTGGCTTCATACGTTCGATTGGGAAGAACATTATCCTCTGGTAGCATATCTTTCATAAGGGCTAATAACTCTGAAACTTTTATCCGATCATCCATTGTCCGCCTTTAAGTTGTACAACTTTAACACCGCAGACAATCTTGTGAATTTTGAACAACCAACATACAACGGTTTCTCTGCATCGCTTACCAACCTCTCAAACATTTTGGGACAATCCGCAAGATCTTCTTCAAGCGCTTCTGCAATCTCTTCGACTCGATCACAATCGTATGTGTCTGTGCAATCGTCGTTTGAAGCATACTTCCTATTACAACTCGACTCAGCATTCCCGGTACTTTTCTCACCATGCATTGTCCAACATGTATAACTTCTATCAATTCCAAACCGTAGTAAATGAGATCCCAACTGATTCCCGTCAACCTTACCCCCGGCATAACAGCAACCCAAGCAAGGACACGGCATTCGAAGCGGGTCTTTGGAGTGCGCAACCGCAAACTCAACAAATTCCCATACCCCTTTCTCGTACTCTTTCGACAATCGGTTTGAATTCATCCATGTCTTATCCATGTCTTAATTAAGCTAAACAAAAACGGTCAAACTTTCACTCTTCACAAGTAACCCCTATGGCGAATTCAATTCACAAAGTTAGTAAGTACCTCACTTAACGATAAAACCAAGAGGTAAAATCTTCAAGCAACACTCTAATAGAAACTGAAGTAACATTTGAAGATTCACTTAAGTAACACCTAAAATATCATCACTTCAATTAGCAATTGGATCATAAATAATCTTCAAGAAGTTTGTCATGACTGTTTCATTTCATGCTAGAAGTATATAATCTTTCTTTGGAGTGTTTTCAAATTCATAATCCTTGAACCATAAGTTTTCAAATTCATCTATTTCTTTCCTATTGAAAAAAGAATCATTTTTTCTACTCTTCATTATCACTTTTGTGATGCATAATCAATTAAATAAATTAACACAACACAACAAAATCTCAAAATTATCTAAGTTCCAATCTTACACATATTAGTAAGTACCAATTCTCTAAATTCCAATTCCACTACATTATAGCGCATTAAAAATATAACCACCTCTAATATAAACAAATTCCTTCTACTCCTAACAAATTAAAAAATAAACACTACCATTTTTCTATTAATGTCTTATGTAACTAATAATTAAAGTTTACAAAATTTCAACTTCTAAGACACCAAACTAAAAAAAATTATCACATTATCACAATACAAACACAATACTTCAAACCAGAACATCAACTTAATAAAACAAACCAAAAACACATTATCACATTATCACAATATTATACTTCAAACTAAAACACCAACCTACAACAACACAAGATTACTTCAAGATTAATTTTTAAAAACAATGTTAAATCTTACTTAAGATTTAAGAGGAAGGAAGCAAGTTAGATGAAGAAGATGGACTTCTAAAAACCAGTTCGTGAAGGCCTCTGGAGGATTGAGATTACTTGAATGAGAGAGATTACTTAAGCAATTGAACGAGAGAAAGAAATTGTTCTCCTGGAATGCGAAAATATCAATTGGTTAGGGTAAACAAGAACAATGACATTAGTTTCTTTGACATTAGTTTGAAGAAACTGTTGAATGAAGAGTATAAAAATACACAAGTTTCCTTGACATCCATCACAAATGACTTACTTAGTGAAGCATCAAAAGATAGTGATACCTTAAATCTTGAGAGCTTTAGCTTGTTTGTTGTTGAAAACAATTGAAATGGGTAGCGAAGAACACTGTAAAGATCATTTTCATTAAAGAAACATTTGCACAGAATAAACATGTCATGATTAGGAATATTCAGCATTCAACAAGTAAAGAGGAATTAGCATCTGGGTAGTGAAGAATTAATGATACCTGATGATGATAACTGAGATTGACGCAAAGCTTTTCACTTCTAAGATACCGGAAATGGTGGCATAGCTAGAGGAAGACAGGGGAAGCTCGTTGTAGGTGTACTGGAAGGACGACGCAAAGGTTAACATACTCAAGAACAGAACAGACCAAAAATGAATAATTGAATAAATGCTGTATTGCCATTTTACATCATCTATTTAATATAAACACATAAAATTTAATGATGTACCTCAAGCCCCTCAACTGTGTCTCTATATCCAGATTGCAAATATTCTTTGGTGAGAGTTTCCTCAGAGCAATTTGGTGTTTGAGGGTTAAAGTCTGGCGGTCCAAGCCTGAGATTAGATGGAAGTATCTATACTTAAAACTTATACAGCTATATAATAATAAGGAAATATAGCAAAAGTAAATACTGCAAAGTTTGTATTATGACCACCTTAATAATATAGAATAACAAGATATAAAAGAAAATGCCAACAATGGCATCCCACTAGTGTATCAGCAAATCTTGACATTACAGTATAAATACAATTTACTCCAGAAAAATTTAGGATGCCTATTGTTTGTGAACTAACAAAAGTTGACATGGATGAATTACCTAGAGTTCAGGGGCTCTTTATCACACTTCAACTTGTACAGGTTAAATGGCGGTAGTGGTGGTTGTGGTTGTCGCCTGAAATCACAAAACAAGTGTGTTGAAAGTGATTAACAGCATCAGATAATTGATTTAGCATAACAATACAGGAAACACACACAGACTATTTTATTATAGAGTGTCAAATTAAACGAACTCTTCAAAACTAAAACAGCCGCTGCAAATTTTCTATATTACATTAATGGAATGTTTCAAATGCTACGTTAACATAAAGTGAGACCACAAATTTTACTAACTGATGATTGACTAGAAATATAACTTCCCTATTCATGATATAAAAATTTCACAAACCTATCTTACAGCATCGGGGTTTGGGTGATTAAATAATTTATAAAAATGAGTAACGGTTTTAAAATCTCACCGGAAATGGAGCGGAATTAAGATACCGGAAATGGTTGGAAAGGGTGTAGACGGTGGGGGTGACCAACGGAGGCTGAAAAGCTTAAGACGAACGGCGGCGACGGCAGAAATGAGGAAGCTCTGAACGAAAGAAATGAGGAAGACTAAAGAACAGATTTAGGGATTTTTAATTTTATTATAAAAACAACCTACGAAAGCGCTTTTAAAAAGCGCTGGCATAGGGTACCCTATAAGAGCGCTTATGAGGTAAAAAGCGCTTTCGTAGGTCCCCCTATCAAAGCGCTTTTCAAAAGCGCTGGCATAGGGTTCCCTATAAGAGCGCTTTTCAAAAGCGCTTTCGTAGGTTAGATATTTCAAATACCTATGAAAGCGCTTTCTGAAAAGCGCTTTCGTAGGTAACCCTATGCCAGCGCTTTTAAAAAAGCGCCTTCGTAGGTTTCCCTTTTTTTTAATTTTGTTTTTTGTGAAGGCTATGGCAGCGCTTTTTCAATAAGCGCTTTAGTAGAGGCGCTGCTAAAACTTGTTTTTGGCGTAGTGCACTTGCATATACCTAGTCATACTTTAATGTAACCAAACAACATTGAAGATTCAAATGTTCCAACACTTCAACATTGTTAGGTGTCATACCCCATCTTTTAAGGATTTTGAAGGAACACATGTGTTTGATCATAAAGAATAAGAACGCGCATGGTGTTGATTTATTAAATTTTCCTCTTGATATTTCAAAAAATGCACTTTCGAAATTGTAATTGACATGCAAGGTGGCATTATTTTAAATTCCCACTTC
Source organism: Vicia faba (assembly GCA_948472305.1). Classification (NCBI taxonomy): domain Eukaryota; kingdom Viridiplantae; phylum Streptophyta; class Magnoliopsida; order Fabales; family Fabaceae; genus Vicia; species Vicia faba. The sequence continues at coordinate 136,154 of CATIWC010000618.1, read as the reverse complement.
ACAATTCTGGAAGTGCACTTTCGAATTTATCACTGAGTTGATAAATTATAAATAAAAAAATACATGGGAGGGGTGGGGATTTATGGAGATACACCGCCGGCTAAAATTTTGAAAAAAATATAAGTAAGACTCATTTAAAACGTGTTTTTGTGTGAAAATGGAGCATTTAAAGAATGCACCTTTGCATTCTAAAGGGCGTTTTCTCCTTCACTACTGAACTAATCTATGTGAGAGTGATTTTTCTTCTCTCTTTCTCTCTTTCATATTTTTCTCTTTGCAAAATCACTTACAACAAACAGTCCGTTAATAAGAAACTGAAAAAACTTTTTGTTCACCAAACTTTTACAGAGTTCACTTATATAGAAATAAATTTCTTTTTGTTATGAATAAATATTATAGTGGATGTCCATATATATTATTATGTTTCATCTTCGTACTCCCTATTAAGTGTTATAGTAAGATTGTGATTTTTCACCTTCTCAATGTTCTATAAATAAGGACCACTTTGCAATGTAAAGAGAACTTCTCGAAGAAGATAATAGAATTCCACTTTCCCTCTTACTTTATCTCCTTCATCTCTATGTTGTTTTTATTAATTTTATAACATGTTATCAGCACGAAACTCTACTGTGTAAATGATTTTATGATCAATTTACATAATCATGTTTCTTCTCTTTAGAGTAAGTTTTTAATATTTTTTTATTCATCTTGTAGATTAAATTTTAGTGTGCTATTCTATTATGTTTTTTTTTGTATAAAATTCTATTGGAAAATTTTTTTAGTTAAAACAATTATATTTTTAAGGTTGCCTATCATTGATGAATTCTTGAAGCATCTCTGGAGGATTGCTCAAAGAATGATTGTTCAATTTTTATGAAAATATCAATTGTAATTTTCATGTTGCTCAAAGAATGATTGTTCAATTTTTATAAAAATATCAATTGTAATTTTCATGCATCCTTGAAGAATCGCATGAATAGCGTGCATCCCAAAAGAATTACATGAATAATGTTAAGATATCTCAGGAGGATTGCTTAAAAAATTATTATTTTTTATCGATGTGAATATTTGTGACATGACTTTGAAGGTTTTTTTTTAGCTTCCAAGAAGGATTGTGCAAAGAATTGTTTCTTTTTTATCACTACGAAGATCATTTGTGATATATAATTTCTGAGGAGTTTTAAAATAAGGATTTCTCACACCTTAAGATGTTGTACCTATAATATTAGAAGAATTTCATCTATGATATTAATGAATCCCAGAAGGATTGCATCTATACTAATAACATATCCCAGAAGGATTGCATCTGTTATATTAAAAATTTGAAAAATGATTGCATCAACAATATTATCAAATTCTAGATGGACTGGATCAATAATAGTGAAGTACTTTAGAAGGATTTCACAAAGAAATTTGTTTGTTTCGATATAAGAAAAACTTATAATATACTCATAAAATGTTTGTCATTTTAGAAGAATGACATGAGTGACTCTAGTACATCCCAGAAAGATAACTATATTTTTGAATTATTGTAATTTTCTAGCATTTGGCTATGTTAGAAACTTATTAAATTTGTTAGAGTATATATTGTTTCATAATTAGAATTATAAATCTATATATTTCATCCTATTGATAATGTCTAACATTTCTTTTCTTAATTATTGTCTGGATTTTTATATGTCATGGTTTAATATTTTTCGTGCCAATGATTATAAGAAAACTTGTGTTACATTGTGAAATCTCAAATGTCATGTCCCTAATGTTATTTAGAGCCTCTTTTTCTCCCAATAGATATTACATGAAATTCCCGGCTCCTCTAATTGTCATAGTTAAAAATTTAGATGTCACTAGCTAAGAGAAATTACTTTACTTTTGAATCACCAATGTAATGCATCTTAATTTTTTGTTTCGATCTAAAAATTTATAATTTGTAATATGCTCATTAAAATATTATCATTCCAAAAGAATGACACATGATTTTAATGCATCCCAGAAGGATGATTATATTTTTTTCTATCATTGTTTATAACAAATTATTTATATAGTTTCTGAAGAACTTATCAAGCATCTCTGAAGGATAGAAAAACAAATTATTTATATAGTTCCTAAAGAACTTATCCATCCCTAAAGGATAGTAAAATAAATTAATTATATGACGATATAATTTTAGTGATATAATTTTGTATGATTAAATATGTTTAATTTTATAAGGGATCATTGTTTGATAATTATATGATAATATGTTCATATAAATGTGTATGATTAAAGTGTTTAATCATGAGATATTATTATATTACTTTTGAACTACATTGGAGGTATTGAATATCTTTGTATTACACAATAGAATTTGGAATAAAAATGTATATTAGAAAAGCTACCGGATTTTTCCTCGAGTTTATACTACACTTATATTTGTACAATTGAAGCACATGCCGTTGTAAACCTAAAGTTTACAAATTAAATTAAATATATCATTGATAAAATCGGTTGCATCATCTCAGATATAATATGATGCAAATAATTAATATTGAAGAACCAAAAGTTTCTTCAATCTACTAAATTTTTGTGTGTTTCTAAATAAAATTAAAAATTAGAGAAATTGAGTTTTTCATGACACTAATTGTTGCATCGACCAAGATATCATGCAAAATATTTATTGTCTACTCACAACCAGAAGTTTGTGAAATTGTTTTCTCAGACAACGATCTTATTTTTTGATTTTTTTTCTTTCCAGAACTTTCTTGATAAAGTGTCACATATATTATTAAAAATTGATATTGAACATCTTGTAGCATATGCTCATATAAAAAAATGGACTTGAGGTTCCATTCTTTAGACGTTAAAGTTAGTTGTATGATTGATACTTATGAGATTATAACTTCTAAATTATGCTTTGGGAACATGAAATCAAGTACATTAAAACATTTATTCGCATCAATCCAACAAGATAATATATCTTAGTCCTCCCCCAACTTATAATTTATTCTAATACTTCTTATCTAAGTGAATCTTTGGATGTGTTGTGTATATTCTAATTGCTCCAGTATAATATATTAAGATAAGTCATGAAAGAATATTGAAAAAATATAATTGTATGAATCTCAATTTTGAGGATATAATTTGAGCAAATAATAAAATACTTGATTGCAGTCCAGTAGGATGACTATCACTTAATACATTAATTTTTTCAATATTAGAGGAAGGAATGAGCAGTTAAAATCATGAACAAGAAGTTCAATGAACAATTTTATATCTTGATTCTCGTACAAACCAATATAAATCAGAAGTTTAAAATATTATTCATTTGTAAATTTTATACAACCAATTACAATTACTAATACTACAATCGAAGTGGATTATCATGTTGAATAATATAATATTGCAAATGAATTGAAACAGTGCATGAAACATGGTAAAAAAGTTGGTTCCAATATTAATGATCTTCTACCAAGCACATACGCTAAAATTAAAGATGACCCAAGTGAGGATATAAAAATCCTAAGAGTATTTTGACATAATTTATTTTGAATTCCATAAGAACTAATCAGGTACCTGGAATATATGAAAATAAAGAGATCTCGATAAAACATGTCATAAATGGAATTTGATGGAACCAAAATAAAATCAGCATTGACAAAATAAATTGGATAAAATATAGCGCTAAAAATGATAAATGATGACGAGGATCATGAATCAAAGTCTATCAAAGATTGTAGACAAAGTGAGAATTAGCTAAAATAAACAGATCCAATTGAAGAAGAATTAAATTCACTTTACAAGCGACTCACTTTTGACCTGTGGTTTGAACACCTCGAGGTGTGAAACTAACTGGATATATAAATGAATTTTTGTGAAAAAAACAAAATAAGAATGGTATAAAACTTGATTTGCTGCTCATTGATTTTCACAAGTACCTAATATTGATTCTGATAAAATATATTCATATGCAGTGGATTCAATTGATTTTTAATATTTAATTATCCTTGTAGCACATGAAGAGCTTAATTTGAACATGATGGATGTTATGACATATTATTTATATAGTTCACTTAATAATGACATTTACATGAAACACTCTGAAGGTTCAATATACCAGAGGCACGTAATTATGGATCTCGAGAAAACTACTACATCAAATTGAACAAGTCTCTCTATGGGCTGAAATAATTTAGATGCATGTGGTATAATCGCCTCAGTGAATATTTACTAAAGGATGAATATACAAATAACTCAATTTGTACTTGTACTTTCATAAAAGGATCTGGAAAAGAATTTTCAATAATAGTTGTGTATGTGGATGACATAAATATTATTGGAACTCTTGAAGAGCTTCCAAAAGTTATAAATTCCTTAAAGAAAGAGTTTGAGATGAAGGACCTACGAAAAACAAAATTATGTCTAGGCTTACAAATTGAGAATTTGGACAATGGAATATTTGTACACCAGGAAGGTTATATAAAAAGGTTGTTGAAATACTTCTATATAGACAAATAACATTTATTATCTACTCTAATGGTTGTTGGATCATTAGATATAGAGAAAAGATCATTTCAGGCCTCGAGAAAAGGATGAAAGTTTGATTGGTCCTGAAGTATCATATCTCAGTGCAATTGGAGCACTAATGTACCTTGCTAATTATATATATATCTTGATATATCATTTGCGGTCAACCTATAAGTAAGATAGAATTATTCACCTACACGAAGATATTGGAAAGAAGTCAAACATATACTTTGTTATCTTAGAGATGCTGGATACTTGTCAGATCCTCACAATAGTAGATCAGAAACAGATTATTTATTTATATGTGATGGTACAGCTATTTCATGGAGATCTATGAAATAACTCATGGCAACAACTTCATCAAATCCTGCATAATTATTAGCACTACATGAAGTCACTTCGAAGTAGAAATTTTTAGCAACTACTACAAAGAATATCGTCCCACGTTAAAATGGATACATGAGGGGGAGAAATAAATATCTTCTACACTCTTTTTCCCTTCACCGTGGTTTTGTTCCACTGGGTTTTCTTGGTAAGGTTTGTAACGAGGTCGTTCACATTCAAATGATATTGTACTCTTTTTTTTTCCATTGGATTTTTTCTAGTAAGATTTTAACGAGGCATATCCTCAATGAACATCCAATGGGGAGTGTTATGAATAAATATTATAGTGGATGTCCATATATATTATCATTTATCTTCATATTCTCTATTAAGTGTTATAGTAAAGTTATGATTTTTTACCTTTTCAATATCCTATAAATAAAGACCACTTTGCAATGTAAAGAGAACTTCTCGAAGAAAATAGTATAATTTCACTTTCTCTCTTATTTTCTGTCCTTCATCTCTATGTTATTTTCGTTAATTTCATTATACTTTTGAAGTTTTTCAAATTCTTTATGTACTCAATTTGTATCATACAAAAAAAATTGTGCAGGAGTAAAATTTTTTTGGATTTGAATTAATTGAAAGGGAATGTAAAAAATAAAAGTTATTTTTACATCAACATTCTATACCTATATTATATTTTACTATTTACCAAATACGATGATCAATAAAATATTATAATAATAAATTATTTTAAAAATAATAATAAACTAAAAAAAAAATTATGTTTTTTTTTTTAGATTAAGAAAATACGGATACAAAATAATGTGAATTAAACAATTTCATAACTTTATTAATTAATATTTTAAATTTTAATAATCAATTTCATAATAATTAAAAATCTTGAGTGTTTAACCAATTTTATAACTTTATTAATTAATATTTTATATTATATTAATCAATTTATTTTAGTATTAACAATTATTTTTAATATTTAAATATTTATTAACCAACTTCATTGTTTCATTAATCAACTTTTTACATTTTATTAACCAATTTTATTTTACTACTAAAAATTATTTTCAATACCTAAATATTTATTAATTAATTTTATAATTTAATTAACTAACTTTTTACATTTTATTAATTAACTTTAATTTATTACTAAAATTATTATTCATGCACTATTTATAGATAGTGTATAAGATTGTTGTTCATGTACGGTTCACAACACTAATCATAAATGTATTTTTTTTATTTTAAAAAAATATTATGTGAATAGTACATAAAGAGTAAGTATTTGATGTATGAATAGATATAAACATAGTATTGCGGAAAAAATAAATGAATAAAAATCAAATAAAATTGATATTTTTGAATTATGTAGCGTTAAAAATACATACTTAGTAGGTGTACAAGGTAAATTTACAATTTTTCTATAACTAGCTTTAATTTACTCCGAACAAATGTTTAAGGGTATTTTGTCCCTCGAGAGTTAAAAAAAAAAGAGAGAGAGAAAGAAGAGATTCTAGTTTTAATTTTAAATTTCACAACGTATTTTTTAAATACTCAAAATCTAAAACTACTAACTTTAAAAAACTAAAAAATTAAAAGATTAAAAAAAAAACAAGAGACTAATTTTATTAATTAAAGTTGTTAAGTCTTTTAATAATTTTGGAATCAAATTTTAAGGATAATTTTTGTAACTTTCCTTCAATTTATTTATTTATTAAATTTATATTAAAATTGAAAATAATGACTAATTTTACTTCTCCTAAAAATTTGTTCTAATAAAACAAATTAGGTTTGTAACTTCCACGATCTATAAAAATAATTTTAACTTTCCCGTGAAATTTGTTCAAATTAAAATATAAAATTAATAAAATATTTGTTTCCTAAAATATATATATATATATATTAAGTTGGTTATAATTTTCCTAAAACATAGGAGTATGTCAAATAAGATTTCTAACTTCCACACAATTATTTGGTCAATCATTCATTAATAATAATTAAATATTAAATTAATATTAAAATAAAATTAATAATAAATTAATATTAAAATAAAATTTAGAATAAATTTCACTAACTTCTTCTCTAATTTGTGTTTTATTTTTTTCTTTACAATATTGATATTTTGTTATAATAAAAATTTAAATTATCGAAATTGTATATGCTATCATAACTTAAATTGACATATAATAATGCAATTGATATAATTGAATTCATATTTTAAAACATATTTAAGTCATTTAATTATTATTCTAATTGTTATTATTATTATTATATATTTATTGTAGTTTTACTAAAAATTCCTTCAAAAACATCGTATACTTTTAATGGTAGAGAGCAATTAATGTTAAAACACTTTTCCAATATATGCTTGATTTATTTTCTTAAAATATTAATATTTTACTATATTAAAATTTTGGTTAGCAATTGACCCAATTAAATAATACTTTAAAGCATATATTCAAAAATATTTCTTTAAATTATAATAATTATAAATAATAATTTAATAAAATTTACCATGCAATGCTCGAGTAGACTTATTTATCGTCAATGTAACTTAACATAATACAATTTTTTTTTATAACTCTTATAAAAATGTTTATAATAAGGTTTAGCTGAGAATTGAACAATTTAGTTCTTTATTTATACTATTAAGATACTCTCATACCTGAAATTTTTTTAAAATCCCGTACCTATGCATAAATTATCATAGGTAAAATGCCTCTACAAATGCTAAAATAAACTAGAAAATACCTCACTAAGTTAAATAAATCTCGACCACCAACTCTCTGCAACTATCCTCTTCCATCTCCCTACAAAACTGATGGCTGCTCTAACTCTCCTACAACAGCCTACAAACATTAATCAACTTCTGCATGAATCATGACAACTGTATTTACATTCAGTTACTTTCAAGCAAGCTCCTTAATTTGTTTCGAGCCTCTTCAGACAGAGAGCAAGCTCTGAATCTTCGCCTTTGAGGTGGACATGATTCAACAATGCTTTCAACAGGAGACAGACAAATAACAATTACAGTAAGATTATCTGTTGTGTGCAGGCGCAATGCTTCTTTGACAAGCTCCCTGGCACATTGTTGTGGGTCATCGTGCCTTCTTAATCCTCGACGGACAAGACTAACTGCTTCCTGGCTTGACATTACATCCCAAATGCCATCACAACCGATTATTAAGAACTCATCTTCCACAGTCAATGTGACCACCTGAACATCGGGCTCAGCAGTGAGAGGCGAGGCAGAACCAATGGGTAATTTTAAGTCCCAGTCGCCAAGGGCACGAGTTACAGAAAGATAACCATTGAGATATCCATCATCAATATAACCACCCAACTCTTCCACTCTCTTCCGCTCGGGTAAATAACTTGGTCTGTGATCGTGAGACATGTCAACAGCTACTCCACGCTTACAAAGAACGGCTCGACAATCACCAGCATTGGCAACCAACAAATGTTTTCCAAGTATCAGAGCAGTCAGTGCTGTTGTCCCACAAGAACTACTAATACTCTTTTCATTAGCCATTGCAAGGTCGGCACCTAGAAAAGCTTTCCGATGAGAATCTTCCAACCTCTTCATTAGAAGTGCATCAGTGCCATACGATTGCAGCATTTTAGCGTCTTCAAAAAATAATTGCATAGCATTGTTCTTAACAAACAGAGCTGCATCAGGACCTCCGTGCCCATCAAAAACTCCATAAAAAGCACTCGGTGTAGGATATTTTAACATGAATCCAAGGTGGGTAGCTAAATCATCTATTTGAATATGATCATCATCCATTGATCCCCTCGGTCCAATATCAGCACAGCTACCAGAACGAACAATTGGGGTAAATTTTGCAACAGCTTCTTCTATAATAGTATCAGTTATCATCTCAGAGCGACTCGCAGTCTAAAACAAAGACAAAAAAAAAAGATCAGCACAAACACAATCCAATCAAAATACGAAGAAGATTAAAAACAAATTAGCTACCAAAATTAAAACATGACAACTAAAATCCTTTCACTAAAAAGTCCTGTCATTAGTAATGAAGCAACTGAATTCTGAAATTTACTAACATTGTCAGCTGTATCAACTTATTCATACAGAGCTAAAAGTGAGAAAATGGGCATTTTAATGTAAACCCATTCTCTACCCATTTCATATGATTGAAAGCTAAACTAAAGCTAAAGGCAAAAGAATGAACAAATCATTAAACTACCGAATTCGATATTTTAGCTGCAAAAAGAGTGGATTTCATCTTCATCGAATCTAACAAACAAATCAACGCAAACGCACATCTCACAAAAACTCATTCATAATCGAATCCATACAAATCAATACAAATTGATCCAAAAACAAACAAAAAGCAAAATTCCACCGACCCACTCAACCAAAAACCAATCCTTTCACAGATCAAAACTCAATAATCAAAACCAAACACAAAATTCCCAAAATGAATCAAGAATCAAAAACAAACCCTTGAACTCAATTGAAAACTAAAAAAAGAGAGAACTTTTTTACATACCGATCCAAAGAGAGACGTTTCTGTTGAAACGGATTCAGAAGAAACCCTAAGTTGATTAAAAACCGGAACAACATTGGAAGCAGGTGAAACGTCAACCTTGACGGCATTTTCTTGAGAAACGCAAAGGTGATACTTGACATCCAACACAGGAATGCTTTGCTGATAAATGATTTCCGTTTCCAACACCATCTTCTTCTTCTTCTCGCTTGATTTTCTCTTCCGACACAAAATTAGGGTTAGGTTACCCAATTTTACGAATTTCAATTTCGATTTGGGGTTTCAAAAACGATGGAAATTTTAGGGCTTTTTGTTTGAGTGCGAGAACGAAACTTAACGTGTGAGTTTTAAAGTCTTTTATTTTGGTCGAAAATAAAGCGGCGGGATTTAGCGATAACGACGCGCTCGCGTGAAATGGAGTATTTTTCTTTCACTCAGCTATGAAAGTGAAAATACTATATTGCCCTTTGAGTTACGTACATTGAAGAATGGAAGGGTTGATTTTAGAAAAAAGAAGCCGAGGATCGCCACGTTGGCATATCTTAAATCATGACAACTGATGATATTTCTAGGGAATCTAACAGGTGTTGCACGCCCATTAATAATCGAACGAATTTTTTAAAATTAAATAATTAAATGGAATAATATAAAAGTTAGGGTTAAATAAAAAAATTAAATATGTTTTTTTTTTTACTCTAAATTACTAAATTTTGTTTTACTCTAAAAAAAATTGCATATTTTAATTTCTATAAAATTATTATATATATAATTTTGGTCTATCTTGTTAAATTAATATGTATTTTTAAAAGATTATTTTGTAGATATATTTAAAACATAATATTTTTTTTTATTTTTTTCAATTTTCCTGAAAAACATGAGCGGTGATTGAGATGCTTCAGGTTGTCTCCAACATTCTCCCTCTCTCTTCAGCATCATCCTTCATCTATGGCACCTGAAAGAAATCGCGATATACGTATGTCGTATCTCAAATTTGTCCTACCTCGATGATTTTATTTTTCGAGATTAAAATAGAAGAAATATTTAATTAAATATGGTACACCAGTATCTGATGGTCTATCTTTATCCAGACTAGGGAATGTATTTTAATTCAGGAAAGCGGGGCTTTCTAAATCAGAAAGACTCGTGTATCTGTAGGCCCATTTACGAAACATGTTGGCCAATGGCCCATGAGATTCGAATATGGAAAATTATTTTAGAAAAATTATTAAGTTCTTTAATTGTAATAAAACTCATTTAAGGTGTTGTTAGTAAATGGGAGGTGAAATTGCAATATATGAGCCCATTTCGTTTGGCCCATTTCCATTAGAAAACAAAGAGAGGATTTGGTTATAAGTCTAAGTCCATGGAATTTTGGCCAAGTCCATTTATATTATTGTTATTACACTAGCTCAAATTTAAAACATGGTCTTGTTTAGATAGTAAAGTTGTGAGGCTAGTCCATTTTGTTTTGAATTTAAATAGTTTTATTAAAGTAGTTATTTTTGCTTTCAATAAATATTTTACGGTAGCTTATTAAAAGATCTATCATAAATTTGATCATTGGTTTATGAAGAAATTATTTTATTGGTACTACTATTTTCAATTATTAAGTATTTTTTTATAAACTAGTAAAAGATTGGTTTTGTAAATGTTACATCAAGATTGTTTTCAGAAAAGGCCAATTTAGGCTTAGTCCGTATAAAGAACACGTTTTTGTAAGTAAATTTTTGTTGTTGATGGATAGAAAGTTTTTATTGCAATTTAAAAGTCCATTAAAATTGGTTCATTTCCATTTGTGTTGTCAAAAAGCAAAGGGTGGGATACGGATGTAGATTACAGGCCCATCAAGAGCCGCCAAGTTGGTCCATTTTGCATTTTGAAAACTATTATTAAGCATTTGACTTGGTTAATCATTTTTTAAAAAGACTGGTTTTGCAAACTCAAGTTTTTGTTAGATCCAAATAAGCCCAATTCGGAGTATTACAGTAAAGTAGTATGCAAGGGCCCATTTATCATTTTTGTTGTTTTACTTTTAGAAAAGATTTACTATGAAACATTTATTGAGGTTAGGAAGATTTGATTATTAAAATATTTGGTTTTTTAGTAAACATTTTATAATTAAGTTATTAAAAGTTTTGTTGTAAATAGTTGCAAAAAAGGCCTGTTTTACAGGCCCAGTTCATACAAAAAAAGTTGTTGTTTGCAAGCAATAAGCATGTTGGACCGAAAACGCATCTGCAAAGCCCAATTGGAAATAAGTTGTTTTTGGCTAAGTAAAAAAACCGCATATATTGGCCCAAGTCTAATAACAAGTACTGTTCTAATCATAACCCAAAATTTATGCACAATAATTGTAGAAATCACATTAAAACAGATTGAAAACCAAATCTGTAAGATCAAGTCAAATTGCTCATGGCCAATTCCCAGAATCAGTAAATCCAAAAAAGAAGGGCAATTACAACTAGTATAAATCTATTGCATAAAATCAAATCCAAAATAAATTTTAAATCCAATATTCCAGTACAAAAAATTACTCAATCAATTACATAATTTAATCCCTAATTTCTTTGCTCTAACAACAATTCTAATTCAAAAAAAAAACCTAAGTCAAAACAATATAAATATAAAAAAAAAAAGATACAATAAAAAGGGGATTTTGGAAGACAACAAAGAAGAAGAAAAACCGTGAAGCTGGGGGGTCGGAGTATTGGAAACTGGAGAGGGGACAAAGACGATAATAAAGAGAATCGTGAGGCTTGAAGAACAGAGGAAGGAGTTGAAGAAGAACTTGAATTCGGGAAGAACGAATTCCGGGGAGAAAGCGAAGAACTTGTATCGATTGTTGAAGAAGGGAGAAGACAGTTAGGGATTCAACACCTGAAACCCTAACCGCCGTTGGCCATCCTGACACTCCGCCGCTACTCTCAATCGACCATCACCACTGTCTTCCTTGTTCACTGTAACCCGCTGTGATGCGGTGGGAGAACTGACTTGAGGTTTTGCGTTTTATCGCCACCGACTTTTCTTTTATCCAAAAGGAAAGGTGAAAAAGCACAGGAAAAACCTTTGAGATGTTTTCTTGAGTTCGGGGGGTAGATTATGAAAAGGGAAGGTATTAGCACCCTTTTCATCCATGGTTTTCCATGGGCTCTTAGTTACTTGCTTAGATCACTTGCTTTTGTTTGTTTGAAATTGTGCTTGATGTGGTTTTGAAAGAATTTTGTAAAAGAGGCCATTGTTAGGCAACCTTTGTAATGATTCTCGTTCGTAAGAATGTATACAAAGATGTTTGTCTTTTTTAAAATGTTTTCAATGTTTTGTAAGATGTTTTGAAATGTGTGTGTGTTTGTTTTTAAAAATAGCAAGGATTTGTTGTTTGAAAGGGGGCAAGTAACTAGAATCTGTCTACCTACTCAAATGTCTTTCCTATGTATTTTCTATTCCTTTGACATTGTTGTCTTACAATTGATTTGGTAAGCAACCCTATCTTTGGATGTACACGGGACGGGTGTGGGTCATCGTATGACCATGATTAGCAATGTTTGCAAAGTATCTTAGCATTTTTGAGGGACCAAGATCATTTTGTAAGGCAACTTTTGAATAGCGTCATCGAGGGACTATGATCTTATATTTGTTTTGTTTTACCAAGATACTTCGCATGCGTAACATGGCCATTTTTGTTTTAGGCAACCAAGTGGGGAAACCCTAAGGGTGCTTGTGTGCAAGTGCATCATTTTTCATGCTTTTGATTTTGTCTTGTATTTAGGGTATTCTATTTGTTTTGTTTTGTTCTTGTCATACAAACTCTAATTACTAATCATGGCATATGAAAGCGGTAAATTGCGTAATATAAATATACTAAGCTATTACAACAATTTTATGGGAGGGGGAAATACAAGTTTGAATGGGGATTTGCACAAATATAAAAGCTAAATACATTATTACAACCAAATCGAATTTGTGTGAATTAAGATAAATATAACACAATATTTAAAATGTAATGCAATGTACATGTAAAAAGGTTTTTTTTGTGTGTCTTATTTTCATGTAAAAGAATATTTAATCTAAACCTAAAAATATGAGGAAAAAGATTTAATTTTTTGAAAGGGGTTAAACCCTAATTTTTTTTTTAAAAAGAAAATAATGTTTCTATATGTATTATTTTGTGTATTTTCTTGTGTAAAAATAATAAATAATATTATATATATAAATATTAAAAATTAAATATATACAAGAATGAGTATTTATAAGTATGAAAATAAAAAATAAATTGAAATAAATATGTTTAATTATTTTTACAAGTTTATTAAGAAAATAAGTGATATCCTATTTTAAATAAAATATATTTTATGTGAGAAATATTAAAAAAATATAATAAAAGTGCAATATTATTAATTTACATTTTAAAGATTTTTTATGCATTAAAAGAAATATTTAAAATATTAAATATATAAATAAAACAAATAAGAAATAAAAATGTAGAAAGAGTTGGCAGGGGGTAAGATAGCAAGTCAGCGGTGATGTTGAGCAAAAACATTGGCCCATAGCAAAAGCCCAAACCTGTAAAAAATATCAAAACCTGAAAAGGAAAAAATGCCAAAATGCAAAAGTAGCGCGCAGGTTCGAACCCAGGACATGGGTCTTGTGACACCCCAAATTAATTCAAGTGTTAAATAATTAGGAATTTAATTATTAAATTAATTAAAGGCTTAATTAATAATATTTTGGATTAAATGGATGAATTAATTATGAAATTAAAAAGGAAGACCGGGGGGTGTAAGGTTGAATTAGAGGTGTGTGAAGTAAAAAGCTCTACTAAATAATTACTAATTTATTTCTATTATTTGGAAAATAATAATAGGAATATAAAAGAAGGATAAAAAGGGAAAGAAAAAGAAGGTTATTGGGAGAAAACCATTGTACGTGAAATTGGAGAAGAGAAGAGAAGAGAGGAAAAAGCCAAACGCCGTGAATTCGAAGGATCATCGCGAGGTAAGGGGTGATTTCAATTATTTAATATGCCTTATAGATTTTGAGATCAATAGAATTGATTAAGCATGTTAGGAATCTCGATTTTGGAATTCTAGGTTTGTGGGATTATCCCTAATTGTGTCAGAGTGTAGGAATTGGAACCATTAATGTGATGAATAATTAATAGGAATGATGGAAACATGATCTATGATGTTGTATTGATGTGTATTGGTTGCATTTTGGTGTTCCAAATGTTATAATTCGTATGGGTATGAATTGGATGGGATTGGAATGAATAATGCTGTCAAAATAGCAGATTTTGACTCTGCAGGTCATGGGAACCGGTTCCCAGTGGGGAGGAACCGGGTTCCACTGTGTAAACGTACAAAAACTAGCAAAATTGGTCGCAGGAACCGGTTCCTGTATAGGTAGGAACCGGGTTCCAGTATATTTTCCAGAAACGTAACTTTTTGAAAAATACTAAACTTTGAAAATTCATAACTTTCAAACTGTAAGTCCGATTTGAGTGCCGTTTTCGGCATTATTTCTTAAATTAAAAATTCTATCTTATAAAATAAGAAAAAAATTATTTTATGAAAATTATTTTAAAAAGAGTCGAATTCCCGATTTTTGTAAACTTTGGTATTTTGAGAATGATGTAGAATTGTTTGTAAGTTGTTCTGATTTGGTGAATGAGAACTGATACTCATGTGTTGTGCCTGCTATCCATTATGATTGAGATGTGATCATGTGATATATTGGTTTTGGCATTATTTGGAATTATGTTGTGATCATATTCCGTTGATTTGATGTTGACTTTCCGATTATGCGGTTTGTTATTATGTGCATATTTGGTGTATATGCAATGGTGTATCCATGATAATTGATTGTATCAGGTCCTTGTGGATGAAGTGCATGTTTATGCTGTTTGATGTGTGTATGATAGATAATGATATCATGTTTCTTTTGGTTTTGGTTCAGTTATGATAAATTGATGTATTTCATAGACTGATTTGATGTTGCATGCTGGTGATGTGCATGCATATGCATTGTTTTGGTGAAGTTAATTCCCATTGTATGGAATTTGACTTGTATTGCCGTTAATCGATACCCGGGTGATGATGGATGGTTAGGCTGGATTCGTGTCCGGTGTTTATGGATGAATCGATGGATTGCTGTATCCGATTGATGATGGATCAGTTGGATTCGTGTCCGGTGTTTATGGACGAATCGATGGTTGCTGTATCCGGTTGATGATGGATCAGTGTTGGGTGACTTGGTCACGTGATTGGTACCACATGCATTGTGTCTGCATTTGTGTTTGCATGGGATTGTAACATGTTAGGATGTCTTCCAGTGTTACAATTCTTTGGTTGATTATTGATCGGTGCATAATGACTTGTACGATTGGAACTGTGTGTTGAACCTGAATTTATGCTAAAATGGGTGAAATAATATGCTTGTGATATAATGTTGATTGAGAAGCTTATAATGCATGTTGTAGGTGTTTAGGTATTGGCTTGTATTTTTGGTGTATGTGTGAATGTCATGACTGATGTCATAACATTCTAGTTCAGGTTGTACTAACTCTTTAGGTACATATGCAGAAAAATATTGTAACTCAAATACTGATGTTCATAAGTGTGTATCTGAGCATGTTTGCAAAATGATCACATTTAGCTAATCAGTAGACAGGTTTTCTCAGATGTCATAACAGATGTTATGACATCCTGTTCTGAACTAGCAGGATTACAGGATTGGATAAGTCTGAGTTTTTTCAGGAAATAACTCAGTCCTTCCTAAACAGAATCCTGCGTTTTCTGAGGAATAACCTCACTCAATCCTAACCTGATCAACAAAGTACTGTGACCTGGACTTTAGGTCAAACGGAATCAACCCTAGGTTTTTGGAAACCCTAACTGAAGTTGCAGCTGCTATATATTCAACAGAGCTGCGGTTTTTGAAATCATCCCTGCTGATTAATTAGAAGATCGAGTTTGTAATCTGTATAGATTTGTTTAATTGTACTCCAAGCAATTATCATTGTGATAAGTGTCTTGGAATAGGTTTCAATTGTAAGGGTTGTGTAGCACTCAAAGCTTTGAAGCAAGAGTGTTTGAATGTTACTTGACTAAAGCTGTGAAGCAGAGTCAAGTTAGTTGTGTACATCACTCAAAGCTGTGAAGCACGAGTGATTGTGTTACTTGATTAAAAAGCTGTGAAGCATAATCAAGAGTGTGTTTTGAAGAGTGTCTTCATCAATTCTCAAGTCAAATTGGTTTATGTATCACTGCTGTGATTGAGGGGGAGTGAGTAGGAACTCAGGTTTAAGTTGTACTTAGATTAGAATTGCATTGGGTAGGTCTTAAGTGAAGGAGATAAACTGGTTGGTTTATTCCTGAATTAACATCTCTTATAGTGGATTCTCTCCCTGGCTTGGTAGCCCCCAGAGTAGGTGTTGTTGCACACTGAACTGGGTAAACAATTGACTGTGTTATTTACTGCTTTTGTAGTTACTGTCATATAGTAAGTCAGATACAGTGTCATAACATTGGACGTGACATTGAGTATCTGTAGCCAGAATTTTCAATTGGCATCAGAGCAGGCACCCTGCCTGTATTACTGGGTGAGATCTAGGGATATCACTTTCTGGCACTATGGACAAAGAAGGAGTTTTTGGAAACAGACCACCCATTCTGGATGGAACTAATTATGACTATTGGAAACCTCGTATGATTGCCTTCCTAAAATCTCTGGACAAAAAGGCTTGGAGAGCTGCTGACAAAGGATGGATTCATCCCACCATAACTGAAAGAGATGGGACAATCAGTCTGAAGCCTGAGGAAGATTGGAGTAAAGAAGAAGATGAGTTAGCTCTGGGAAATTCAAAAGCCTTAAATGCCTTGTTCAATGGAATTGATAGAAACATCTTCAGATTAGTACATCAATATGAACTGGCCAAGGAAGTTTGGGACACCCTCAAAACTACTCATGAGGGCACTTCCAAAGTAAAGATGTCAAGGCTTCAGATGTTGACCACTAAGTTTGAGAATCTAAAAATGATGGAAGATGAAACCATCCATGAATTTCACATGAACATCTTGGAGATTGCCAACACCTCAGGAGCACTGGGAGAAAAAATGTCAGAAGAAAAACTGGTGAGGAAGATTCTCAGATCCTTGCCTAAAAGATTTGCAATGAAGGTAACTGCCATAGAGGAAGCCCAGGACATTAGCAAGTTAAAAGTGGATGAACTTATTGGGTCTCTTCAGACTTTTGAGATGGGGATCACTGATAATGGTGACAAGAAGAACAAAAGCATAGCACTTGTAACCAACACTGATGTTGAACACAAGGAGGATGAAGAAGAAAACATATCAGAAGCCATTGCCATGCTTGGAAGACAGTTCAACAGGCTCATCAAAAGAATGGACCCAAAGTCAAGGTCAAATGTTCACAACATTCCTTCTGACATTGACAGTTCCAGCAGAAGACCAAGATCAGAAGATAAGGAAAACCAAGGCAGAGGAATTCAATGCCATGGATGTGAAGGATATGGACATATTCGAGCTGAATGTCCTACCTTTCTTAAGAAGCAAAAGAAAGGAATGACTGTTACCTGGTCTGACTATGATTCAGAAAGCAATTCTGAAGAAGAATCTGCCAAACTAGTTACTGCCCTAACTAGTGTTTGTCCTTCTGAAAGTGACACCAGTGATGAAGAAGTAACATTTGAAGAACTGGCTGATACCTACAAGAAATTGTGTATCAGAAGTGGTGAAGTCTGTGTGCAAAATGAGAAACAATCAAAACTCATTGTAAAGCTGGAGGCTGAAAAGAGAGCAAATCTTGAAACTATAAGTCATTTAGAAGGAGAAGTTCAACTGCTGAACTCACAACTGAATCAAATGACCAAATCAGTCAAGATGTTGACAAATGGGACAGACAAATTGGAAGAGATTCTTCAGGCTGGACAAAATATGGGAAATAAATCTGGCTTAGGGTTTGTGGAAACAAAGAAAGTTGTTACCAGGAAGCAAATGTCAAACCGAATGTCTCAACATTACTCTCCACATCAGGGACAGAGACACATGAAGAAGAGGTACCAAAGATGGAGATGTCATCATTGTGGGAAATATGGCCACATAAAGCCCTTCTGCTACAGACTACATGGATATCCTAATCAGAAATCAGATGTCAAACCTAAGTCTAAAAGGGTACCACACGCTCCTCAATGGAAGAAAAAGGCTATTGCACTGATAGCACACACTTTCCCGAAGATCTCAACAAAGGAAGATTGGTACTTTGACAGTGGATGTTCCAGACACATGACTGGATTCAAAAATCTCCTCAATAATGTTATGCCTCACACCACCAGTTTTGTGACCTTTGGAGATGGTGCTAAAGGAGAAATCAAAGGAGTTGGTAATTTGGACTACCCTGGAGTTCCAAGTCTGAATAAGGTACTGCTGGTAAAAGGGTTGACTACTAATCTCATCAGCATCAGTCAATTATGTGATCTAGGATTCATGGTCAACTTCTCAAGATCTGAATGTCTAGTGTTTAATGATAAACTAGATATTGTAATGAGAGGAATAAAATCCAAAAATGACTGTTATGTGTGGCAGCCTGAGAACACTGATATCCACACTTTGAGTCAAATCATCAAAGAAGAAAAAGATATGAAACAGTGGCAGCATAAACTTGAAGGAATGAAAATGGAAGATGTCAGAAGAACTCCTAAACTACAGGCTGATAATATATGTGATGTGTCAAAGAACAAGTCTCATAAATTCTGTTCAAAAAAATTCTGGTCAACACAGATGCTACCTGAAGACAATGTTACACAAGATGTTGTGACATTGTGTTGTGATAATCTGAAAACATTCAACATTTCCTTAAACCCTATTGACTTTGGAGAGAAGAAATCATTTGAACTGAAACATAGGTTCTCTGAGCTTCAGCTAACTGATTCTTCTATCAAGGCGCTTGTTGGAAATCAACTTGAAAATTTGAAGGGCAGATTGGGTATTCACCAACATGAGAAATTATAGCAATTAGTTTTGCTGAAAACAAGGGTTGAAGGGATTAATTCTATTAAGTCTATATTTAGTGGGTTGATCATAGTCATTCACAATTCCTTCAAAAGCCTTCAGAAGTTGAAAAGACTCCCTTGTACTCCCTATCTCTCTCATTCTTGCAGACCTGATATTGCCTTTGCAGTTGGAGTTTGTGCTAGATACCAAGCTGATCCCAAAGTCAGTCATCTCAATCAAGTGAAGAGAATTTTGAAGTATGTAAGTGGTACTTACAACTATGGATTGCTGTATACTCATGGCTGTGAACCGACTCTGACTGGCTACTGTGATGCTGATTGGGCTGGTAGTGCTGATGATAGAAAAAGCACTTCTGGAGGATGTTTCTTTTTGGGAAGTAATCTGGTTTCCTGGTTCAGCAAGAAACAGAATTGTGTGTCTCTTTCCACTGCTGAAGCTGAATATATTGCAGCTGGCAGTAGCTGCTCTCAAATGTTATGGATGAAACAGATGCTCACTGAGTATAACGTCACACAAGATGTTATGACATTATACTGTGACAATCTGAGTACAATCAACATATCCAAGAATCCCATTCAGCATAGCAGGACCAAACATATTGACATACGACATCACTTTATTAGAGACCTTGTAGAAGAAAAGATCATCAAGTTGGAACATGTTACCACTGAGCTACAGCTGGCTGACATTTTTACCAAGGCTTTGGATGCAAATCAATTTGAAAACTTAAGGGGTAAGTTGGGTATTTGCCAACATGAGGAATTGTAGCAATTAATTTTGCTTAAAACAAAGACCAAAGGACTTCTGCCTGTTCTGATTGGTTTAAAATTGTATTTTCTCATTTCCTACCACTGTTTTGAGAAGTTGAATAGGCACTCCTTTGCTTTGTTCCTCTCTCGTGCTTCACATCAATCAGAAATTCTTCTCATTTGCTGTTTGTCCTTCAAAACTGACAAAATGTCTCAAACGCCATCATCATCCAATACGACCATCTCAACCTCTTCATCTGATCAAGATTCTGGGACAATCTCTTCCTGTCTGGACTCTGATGTTCTGGAGATCTGTTCTCATAGAATTAACTCCACCAAGGCCAAAGAGGTGCGAACAAGACATACAGGTAATCCATCTCATCCTTCCTC
Organism: Vicia faba; assembly: GCA_948472305.1. Classification (NCBI taxonomy): domain Eukaryota; kingdom Viridiplantae; phylum Streptophyta; class Magnoliopsida; order Fabales; family Fabaceae; genus Vicia; species Vicia faba. The sequence continues at coordinate 115,631 of CATIWC010000618.1, read as the reverse complement.
TTCAGTACCCCCTGAAATTACAAATAGGGAAGGGACAGCCTATGTTAATCAAGCAATAGCAAAAATTGTTTCCCGAATTCTGAACGAGAACCACTCAGTTCCTGGCATTTCTGTTCCTCTGCACCAAGAAAACTCAAATGCTGAAACAAATCCAAATGTCTCTAAGAATGTTGAGACATCAAACAAAGAGAGAAATGCTGACAAGAAAAGAAAGAAGCCTGACTCCTCTGAGTCTGATGACAGTACTTGAAGGATGATTGCTGCGTGGTGGTGGAGTTTGGAAGTATGTCCTGCTGTTGTCTGCTGCTGTTGTCTGGTGTTCTGCTGCTGATCTCATTATTTTGTCTTGGATAACTGTATTACTTTATAAACATGTAATCTTTGGCCCATTTGTGGCTAAAGTGGGGGAGAATATTTGGTACTGCTTAATTAGTACTTAACACTATATTTTTCTGCTGTCATCATTTATTTCTGCTGCTATCTCTGATTGTTTAGGGACTTTAGCCAAAAATCTGCCAAAGGGGGAGTTTGTAGGTGTTTAGGTATTGGCTTGTATTTTTGGTGTATGTGTGAATGTCATGACTGATGTCATAACATTCTAGTTCAGGTTGTACTAACTCTTTAGGTACATATGCAGAAAAATATTGTAACTCAAATACTGATGTTCATAAGTGTGTATCTGAGCATGTTTGCAAAATGATCACATTTAGCTAATCAGTAGACAGGTTTTCTCAGATGTCATAACAGATGTTATGACATCCTGTTCTGAACTAGCAGGATTACAGGATTGGATAAGTCTGAGTTTTTTCAGGAAATAACTCAGTCCTTCCTAAACAGAATCCTGCGTTTTCTGAGGAATAACCTCACTCAATCCTAACCTGATCAACAAAGTACTGTGACCTGGACTTTAGGTCAAACGGAATCAACCCTAGGTTTTTGGAAACCCTAACTGAAGTTGCAGCTGCTATATATTCAACAGAGCTGCGGTTTTTGAAATCATCCCTGCTGATTAATTAGAAGATCGAGTTTGTAATCTGTATAGATTTGTTTAATTGTACTCCAAGCAATTATCATTGTGATAAGTGTCTTGGAATAGGTTTCAATTGTAAGGGTTGTGTAGCACTCAAAGCTTTGAAGCAAGAGTGTTTGAATGTTACTTGACTAAAGCTGTGAAGCAGAGTCAAGTTAGTTGTGTACATCACTCAAAGCTGTGAAGCACGAGTGATTGTGTTACTTGATTAAAAAGCTGTGAAGCATAATCAAGAGTGTGTTTTGAAGAGTGTCTTCATCAATTCTCAAGTCAAATTGGTTTATGTATCACTGCTGTGATTGAGGGGGAGTGAGTAGGAACTCAGGTTTAAGTTGTACTTAGATTAGAATTGCATTGGGTAGGTCTTAAGTGAAGGAGATAAACTGGTTGGTTTATTCCTGAATTAACATCTCTTATAGTGGATTCTCTCCCTGGCTTGGTAGCCCCCAGAGTAGGTGTTGTTGCACACTGAACTGGGTAAACAATTGACTGTGTTATTTACTGCTTTTGTAGTTACTGTCATATAGTAAGTCAGATACAGTGTCATAACATTGGACGTGACATTGAGTATCTGTAGCCAGAATTTTCACATGTTAATTATGAGAAATCTCACCCTTACTTTAATGATTTCAGATTAAAGTTAGCAGCTCAGGAGTTGGTGAGGATGGCTCTAGAGCTATGTTATTTTAAGTCCGCGTGTCAGTGTCATGCTCTGATAGGTTGTAACACTGGGGGAAACGTTTGAATGATGAGTTTTATTTTATACTCTATTGTTTAATTTATGTTGGGAATACTTATGAAGTGAAGTTATTCCGGTTTTGAGACATTTCCGCTGTGTAGAACATGATATTGATTTGAATATTTATCTTAATAATTCCTCCAGTAAAGCATGATAACTGTAGATTTGAGGTTTTATATTTATCAATGAATTGTGACATCCCTGTTTTCCATGTTACTCTGATTTAATTAATATATTCGCGGGTTATTTAGAAGGGGTGTTACAATAGTGGTATCAGAGCAGGTCGGTCTATCGGCCAGGTTGTTTATGTGTTTACTCCCTTTTGGTATGCGACATGTGTGTGAAACACTGTCGGTACTTGATTGTTTCCTTTTCGTTGTCTGCAGAGGTACATGTGAAATAAGTGGGGCAGAAGTTTCTTCTCTGAAGTTTTGTGCAAGAGGTGGTTCAGTATACCGCCGATTGTAAGATGTAAGTATTGCCGAGCAGTTGATGCTTCAAGCATGGTTATGTTTAAGTAGCTTGAAGGGTAAGATTGAAGATGTTGTTGTGGTTTGGTAACGATGGTTGATGCCACCTCATGATTGTTGACTATCTATTGACAAATTGAGGAACTGATCACCCTTAATCTCTTGTTGATGGTAGTCGGGATCGCGTTGGATGGGGTGTACTTATTATGCCAACTTTATAGTGTGTGAAATTAGTTGAGTCGGCAAGAAGAGAAGCATTATGGTTTGCATAACGAGAGATTTAGATCTCGGCGAGAGCAAGATAAAGTCATGTGACCTATTGGATGTAATTTTTTTTATGAAGTGTTCCGTGATGAAGTAAGTGGAACGGTGTGAGAGTGCAAGGTGAAGTCTTAATGGGTTTTGTTACTAGAACTAGTTCGAGTTCGAGGATGCCTATAAGAGGTCTGCTTCTAGATTGAGAAAGTTGAAGAGTCAACTTGAGGATTTGCTTGAGAAGAAGTTTATTCGTCCGAGTGTTTCGCCGTGGGGTGCTCCGGTGTTGTTGGTTAAGAAGAAAGAAGGTTCAATGAGATTATGTGTTGATTACAGACAGCTGAATAAAGTTACCATCAAGAATCGGTATCCTTTGCCGAGGATCAATGATTTGATGGATCAACTAGTTGGAGCTTATGTATTTAGTAAGATTGATCTGAGATCTGGATATCACCTGATTCGTGTGAAGTCGGAAGATATTCAGAAAACTGCATTTAGAACGAGGTATGGACATTACGAGTATTATGTTATGCCGTTTGGAGTTACTAATGCACCTGGTGTTTTCATGGAGTATATGAACAGGATATTTCATCCGTATCTTGATAAGTTTGTGGTGGTGTTCATTGATGATATTCTAATTTATTCGAAGAGCGATGAAGAGCATGCAGAACATCTCAGAGTTGTGTTGGAATTGTTGAAAGAGAAGAAGCTTTATGCGAAGTTGTCCAAGTGTGAATTCCGATTAAGTGAAGTAAGGTTCCTTGGCCATGTAATTTCCAAGAATGGAATTGATGTGGATCCTACGAAGGTAGAAGCAGTATCTCAGTGGGAAGCGCCGAAGAATGCTTCTGAGATCCGTAGTTTTCTGGGTCTTGCAGGTTATTACAGGAAGTTTATAGAAGGATTTTCCAAATTAGCGTTACCGTTGACTAAGTTGACCAGGAAGGGTCAGATGTTTGTTTGGGATGTTGAATGTGAGAAAGGATTTCAAGAGCTGAAGAGGAGGTTGACAAGTGCTCCGATCTTGATTTTTCCAAATCCGACTAAGTCTTTTGTTGTGTATTGTGAGGCATCATTAATGGGATTAGGTGGTGTGTTGATGCAAGATAAGCAGGTGGTGGCTTATGCTTCGAGACAATTGAAAGTACATGAAAGGAATTATCCGACTCATGATTTGGAGTTGGCAGCTGTTGTGTTTGTTTTGAAGTTGTGGAGGCATTATTTATATGGTTCTCGGTTTGAGGTGTTCAGTGATCACAAAAGTCTGAGGTATCTCTTTGATCAGAAAGAGTTGAATATGAGGCAGAGGAGATGGTTAGAATTTCTAAAGGATTATGATTTCGGTTTGAATTACCATCCTGATAAGGCAAACATTGTTGCGGATGCCTTGAGTAGGAAGTCCTTGCATATGTCGATGTTAATGGTCCGTGAGTTAGATTTGGTTGAGCAGTTCAGAGATTTAAGTTTGGTATGTGAAACTACTCCGAATAATGTGAAATTGAGTATGTTGAAACTGACTAGTGGTATTCTGGAAGAAATTCGGAATGGACAGAAGTCCGATGTTGGGTTAGTTGATAAATTGGCATTGATCAACCAAGGTCAAGGAGGCGAGTTCTGGATTGATGAGAATGGTGTTATCAGATTTGGTAATAGGGTGTGTGTTCCGGATGTTACAGAGATTAGGAAGAGTATTTTGGAAGAAGGACATCGTAGTGGATTGAGTATTCATCCTGGTGCTACTAAAATGTACCATGATTTGAAGAAGTTATTTTGGTGGCCGGGAATGAAAAAGGAAATTGCTGAGTTTGTGTATGCTTGTTTGGTTTGTCAGAAGTCGAAGATTGAGCATCAGAAACCGTCAGGATTGATGGAACCGTTGTTTGTTCCGGAATGGAAATGGGATGGAATCTCTATGGATTTTGTGTTTGGTTTGCCAAGGACGTCGAATAATTGTGATTCTATCTGGGTTATTGTTGATCGGTTGACGAAATCTGCTCACTTTTTTCCGATAAGAATGGATTATCCGATGGAAAGGTTGGCAAAATTGTATGTTGAGAAGATTGTGAGTTTGCACGGTATTCCTTCTAGTATTGTGTCGGATCGAGATCCGAGGTTTACATCTAAATTCTGGACGGGATTGCAAGAAGCTTTGGGTACTAAGTTGCGTTTGAGTTCCGCTTATCATCCACAGACAAATGGTCAGACGGAGAGAACGATTCAGTCGTTGGAAGATTTGTTAAGAGCTTGTGTGTTAGAGAAAGGTGGAGCTTGGGATAGTTATCTACCATTGATTGAGTTTACCTACAACAATAGTTTTCATTCGAGCATTGATATGGCTCCGTTTGAGGCATTGTATGGTAGGAGGTGTCGGACACCGTTGTGTTGGTATGAATCTGGAGAGATTGTTGTGATTGGACCGGAAATTGTCCAATAGACTTCGGAAAAGATTAAGATGATTCAGGAGAAGATGAGGACTTCTCAGAGTCGTCAGAAAAGTTATCACGATAAGAGGAGGAAAGATCTTGAGTTTAGCGAAGGAAAATATGTTTTTATGCGAGTTACTCCGATGACTGGTATTGGTCGAGCTTTGAAGTCAAAGAAGTTGACTCCATATTTTATTGGTCCATTTCAGATTACCAAGAGAGTTGGGAAAGTTGCTTATCAGATTGCTTTGCCACCGTCACTTGCAAATTTGCATGATGTTTTTCATGTATCTCAGCTAAGGAAGTACATTGTTGATCCGTCTCATGAGATTCGGGTAGACGATATATAGGTACGAGAAAATTTGACTGTGGAAGCGGTACCTGCGAGAATTGAGGATCGGAAGTTGAAACAGTTGCGAGGCAAGGAGATCGCGTTGGTAAGAGTGGCTTGGGGAGGACCAGCAGATGGAAATGTCACTTGGGAGCTGGAGAGTCAGATGAAGGACTCGTATCCCGAACTGTTCGTCTAAGGTATGTTTTCAAGGACGAAAACTCTTTTAGTTGGGGAGAGTTGTGACACCCCAAATTAATTCAAGTGTTAAATAATTAGGAATTTAATTATTAAATTAATTACAGGCTTAATTAATAATATTTTGGATTAAATGGATGAATTAATTATGAAATTAAAAAGGAAGACCGGGGGGTGTAAGGTTGAATTAGAGGTGTGTGAAGTAAAAAGCTCTACTAAATAATTACTAATTTATTTCTATTATTTGGAAAATAATAATAGGAATATAAAAGAAGGATAAAAAGGAAAAGAAAAAGAAGGTTATTGGGAGAAAACCATTGTACGTGAAATTGGAGAAGAGAAGAGAAGAGAGGAAAAAGCCAAACGCCGTGAATTCGAAGGATCATCGCGAGATAAGGGGTGATTTCAATTATTTAATATGCCTTATAGATTTTGAGATCAATAGAATTGATTAAGCATGTTAGGAATCTCGATTTTGGAATTCTAGGTTTGTGGGATTATCCCTAATTGTGTCAGAGTGTAGGAATTGGAACCATTAATGTGATGAATAATTAATAGGAATGATGGAAACATGATCTATGATGTTGTATTGATGTGTATTGGTTGCATTTTGGTGTTCCAAATGTTATAATTCGTATGGGTATGAATTGGATGGGATTGGAATGAATAATGCTGTCAAAATAGCAGATTTTGACTCTGCAGGTCATGGGAACCAGTTCCCAGTGGGGAGGAACCGGGTTCCACTGTGTAAACGTACAAAAACTAGCAAAATTGGTCGCAGGAACCGGTTCCTGTATAGGTAGGAACCGGGTTCCAGTATATTTTCCAGAAACGTAACTTTTTGAAAAATACTAAACTTTGAAAATTCATAACTTTCAAACCGTAAGTCCGATTTGAGTGCCGTTTTCGGCAGTATTTCTTAAATTAAAAATTCTATCTTATAAAATAAGAAAAATATTATTTTATGAAAATTATTTTAAAAAGAGTCGAATTCCCGATTTTTGTAAACTTTGGTATTTTGAGAATGATGTAGAATTGTTTGTAAGTTGTTCTGATTTGGTGAATGAGAACTGATACTCATGTGTTGTGCCTGCTATCCATTATGATTGAGATGTGATCATGTGATATATTGGTTTTGGCATTATTTGGAATTATGTTGTGATCATATTCCGTTGATTTGATGTTGACTTTCCGATTATGCGGTTTGTTATTATGTGCATATTTGGTGTATATGCAATGGTGTATCCATGATAATTGATTGTATCAGGCCCTTGTGGATGAAGTGCATGTTTATGCTGTTTGATGTGTGTATGATAGATAATGATATCATGTTTCTTTTGGTTTTGGTTCAGTTATGATAAATTGATGTATTTCATAGACTGATTTGATGTTGCATGCTGGTGATGTGCATGCATATGCATTGTTTTGGTGAAGTTAATTCCCATTGTGTGGAATTTGACTTGTATTGCCGTTAACCGATACCCGGGTGATGATGGATGGTTAGGATGGATTCGTGTCCGGTGTTTATGGATGAATCGATGGATTGTTGTATCCGATTGATGATGGATCAGTTGGATTCGTGTCCGGTGTTTATGGACGAATCGATGGTTGCTGTATCCGGTTGATGATGGATCAGTGTTGGGTGACTTGGTCACGTGATTGGTACCACATGCATTGTGTCTGCATTTGTGTTTGCATGGGATTGTAACATGTTAGGATGTCTTCCAGTGTTACAATTCTTTGGTTGATTATTGATCGGTGCATAATGACTTGTACGATTGGAACTGTGTGTTGAACCTGAATTTATGCTAAAATGGGTGAAATAATATGCTTGTGATATAATGTTGATTGAGAAGCTTATAATGCATGTTAATTATGAGAAATCTCACCCTTACTTTAATGATTTCAGATTAAAGTTAGCAGCTCAGGAGTTGGTGAGGATGGCTCTAGAGCTGTGTTATTTTAAGTCCGCGTGTCAGTGTCGTGCTCTGATAGGTTGTAACACTGGGGGAAACGTTTGAATGATGAGTTTTATTTTATACTCTATTGTTTAATTTATGTTGGGAATACTTATGAAGTGAAGTTATTCCGGTTTTGAGACATTTCCGCTGTGTAGAACATGATATTGATTTGAATATTTATCTTAATAATTCCTCCAGTAAAGCATGATAACTGTAGATTTGAGGTTTTTATATTTATCAATGAATTGTGACATCCCTGTTTTCCATGTTACTCTGATTTAATTAATATATTCGCGGGTTATTTAGAAGGGGTGTTACAGGTCTCACCAGCGCGCTGCTTTACCACTGGGGTGGCCATACATCCATTGTCTTTATTGAAACAAAAATAATATATTACAAAACACGTCCTTTCCCTGTTTCATCTTCTTCCTCAAGCCTTGGCCGGATCCCCTGTAACTTCCTCATGCTTCCATAAAAATGAAAACTTATAACATGAAAAATATAGCATTTGAACTCACGAATCCAACCATATAAGTTATGTAATCTAACTATCAAAGATCAAAGAGAATTTTAAAATCCCCAAATTCTAACCTAATATTTTTAGAGATTTCAACTTCCAAATTCTCTCAGCACAAGTAAAATCAATGCAAGATAATGATATGTATAACTTCGTTATGATGAGAACTACACTTTTTATTCACAGATCATGGCCTAAGGTTGCATGTACAAGGAGATAGAGTTTAAAAATTTACCTCCTTCAGCTGGAATCGTGTATGGAAATGTAGTGACTTTAATGGAGGCCTGATGCTTGCTTGAGCTTCCTTGAGCTTCCCTGAATCTATTCCAACCCTTGCCTTGCTCTGAAAGTGGCTAGAACTCCCTGACCAAGTCCAACTGCAAGCTTCAAAGTCAACAATGGCAGATGGTGGAAAAGAGAATACAGAACAGGGATGATGGTTTGGATGGGTTTGATATCAAGTATGTAAGGTATTGGAATGATCTAAACACAAAAAGCACGAGCCAAATGGAAGGTGGGGATGCTTGTGCAGAATCTACAGTTTTTGGACAGGTTTTGGTGTTTTTCAGCTTTTTGAGTGTTTCAGGTCTTGGCTTGGTGTTTTATGTGTTGCATATTGTTTGTATATTAGTATAAAAATGGTTTGAGGTCAGCTCTCTATCAGTTGTGCAAATGCTAGCCTTTTTGCCAACTTTCTTGTATTGGAAGCAAAGTGACAAGACCAAAGCTTCACATGCTTGTACCAACTTGATTAGGGTTGGTATGAGTTTGTACAACCTGCTTGAGACCTGTGTGGTTTGTATGCATCAAGGGGACAGGTTCAAAGCTCAAAATTGTAAAGTTTGCAAAAGTGGTTCTTTATGAAAATGACAATGGAACCTTTTTGCCATAAGTTGGATAAAGGTTCAAAAGCATGGATAGAGGCTTTGTCAACTGAGTAATCATTTAATTAAGGAGTGTGGAACAAGTTTAGGACCTGTACAATGTGAATTAGCCAGCATAGCATTGATTTGCAACTTGGTTCTTCATGAAATGGCTTGAAAGTGAGAAAATGCCAACTTCCTCTCTTCGATTCTCCCTACTCAAAAATGATCTTGAGGAGTTCTTGGACATTTTGTAAAGATTGCAATGTGCTCTATAGTTCATCTTTGAAATGAATTTTGAGATACCTCTTGGAACTAGGTGAAAAATTTCCATGAAGTTGGGTCCAAAACTTGCCTAAATTAGGGCAAAATTTCACTAAGTTAAGAAGTTCATGACCATGTATTCACAAATTTATATCTTGAGATCAAAGCATCTTTAGGGAAAAGTTTGTGAAGAAAAGTTGTAGATTTCATGGATATATACATCTTTCATGTTGGGAAGTTTCCTTGAATCATTAGGCATCATGGTGTAAAAGTGGTGTAAAGTTGAGAAAAAAATAAGAAAATTTTCATACTTAGAAAATTTCTAAGTTATGAAAATTTTCAAATTCAAACCCTAATTTTCAAATTTAGATTTCTTGATGAACAAGTTTCACATTTTGAAATGTTTTGATGAATTATGACCCTTGGTACTTGATTTTGACCAAAAAGTCAAAGTTTGACTTTTTAGTGTACAGTTGACTTTTGATCAATTGACTGTAAAATTCATCTGTCAATCCAATGTATTTGAGATGCTTTGAGCCATGTGATTAAGTCAAGATGATGCCATTGAATCCTTGAAATCATTCTTGAACTCAATTGGTCATTTGCTAGGTTAAAAATTAGAAATCGCCTTTCCTCAGTCAAAACCCTAATTTTGACCATTTTGCCCTTTTGATGATTTGATCAAATTTCTTGGGGAATTGTGATCCAAACTTGACCAAATGTCACATGTGAGTTTAAAATGTTGATGTTTATAAAAAAATTATGAATTTTGACTGTAAATTGGTCATGGTTAACTTTTTCCCCAATACAGCTGATTTTTAGGTCAACTGTCCAATTGACTGATCAAAAATGTGGTTCCAGACTTGAAACTTGTCATGAGTGATCTTAGGGATCCATAATGATGTTTGAAAGTCACATGAAGCATTGATAGTCCCAAAATCCTTGTGCAACATCAAACCCTAATTTTGGGTTATCAGTGCAAGATGAGATGTTGAGCTGGCCAAACCCTAATTCAGTCTTGAGCCAAAGAGATCTTGTGAGAAAAGTCTTGGTAAATGAGAGGGAAAATTTTGGGGTACAAAAACTGCCCTTGTTCAATCTTCTTAAACCTGAAGAGTTAGATTGGCGATTTTTGCCATTCGTCACTCGAAGGTGAAAGATGATTGGACACTAAAGTGCCCATAAATTTGCACTCGGCGATGTGTAGTTGAGGGAATGGGCTTAAAGATGCCATTTGGAGGTGTGATAGAATCTTGTTGGAGATGGGCTTGTAGATGCCATCCAAGAATGTTTATTGAATTGTAAGTTGTACGCTGAAAGAATGAGTATCAGAATGGTATCCGCGTCTGGAACGTATCTGAACTGTATCTGGGCTGAATATGTATGAGCAACAGAATAGCATCCGTGTCTGGAGCGTATATGAACTGTATCACGAAGGTTGAATCTGAATGAGTAACAAAATGGCATCCGTGTCTGGAGCGTATCCGTACTGTATCTGAACTTGAAATCTGAATGAGTATTAGAATGGCATTCGTGTCTGGAGCGTATTTGAACTGTATCTGAACTTGAAATCTGAATGAGTATTAGAATGGAATCTGTGTCTGGAGCGTATTTGAACTGTATCTGAACTTGAAATCTAAATGAGTATCAGAATGACATCCGTGTCTAGAGCGTATCTGAACTGTATCTGAACTTGAAATCTGAATGAGTATCAGAAAGACATTTGTGTCTGGAGCGTATCTGAACTGTATCATGATTGCATATTGTTAATAGTAGCTTGTTAATATTATCCTGAAAGAGTAAAATGTTAGCTGGAACACAAAATTATGTTGCATGAAATGTATGATGCAACATATGTGTTTTATCAATGTTTATGATATGTAGATGTAATGTATGCGCATGTAAGCTGATTTGCTGTATTGCTGAGAAAAATAAATCCTTGACTGTTGTTGAGGATATGTGGATTCTTCATGTCTTGAAGTTGGAGTATTTGACAAAAATTATGTCGTGAGAGAAAAGTCGTATACTGCTTGAGTAATTTGTTTGGGGAATCCAGAGAATTTTGGTGTCTTCTACTGGGGATTAATGGATGGGAGTCTTTGTTCCATTGGGGAGTATCAGAAGTCAGCTGCTATCCGAAGGGATTTCAGGCTTCAAATAACTTGCTGGGGGATTTGGAGGAACTGGACGGTTTCCACCGGGGATTGATAAACTAGAAGCTTCGTTCTATTGGGTAGTTAGGAGTTTTGTTCCGCCGAGGATTATTGAAAACTCTGTGGGGAATATGGAGTGATCTAGGAATGTTTTCCTGTTCCTTCAACCTATCAGTAATTATCCTTTTCATTTTGTTTATTTGTAAACAGAAATTATGTTCAAATGCATATGTTTATTAATGAATCATTGGACGTTTTTTGCAAATAAAAACAAGTGTAAAGAAAAAGACAAACAATTTTCTGTACTTTAAAGAGATATCTTTGTATTTACTTTGAATAAGTATTTTGTACAAAGGAGACAGACATCCTAGTAAGAGGATGGTGCCATAAAAGTAAGAAATTTTTTTACAAAGAAAGATAGCTATATGTGATAATCCCATGGGGTTCCCATTCTTCTATAGCTTCCATATCTCCAAATATCTTGTCTATTTGCTACTTCATCCGAAGATGATTGAATTGATCAGAAACCTCGAGTTTTCCAGTGAAGAGATTGTTCTCAAAGTGATCCGACATGACATAGTCATACGCTTTAATTCCTTAACTTTTTCCTGGACCGCCCTTTCGGGTTTTCAGTCCACCGGGAAACCCTTTTTTGCCCAAGTCGCCCTTTCGGGTTTTCAACTTGCCGGGTGTACAGATTTTTTATATTTTATCCCTAATTTTTTCCCGAACCTTTTGGTTTGCCGGGATGCCCTTTTTTGCTTAGGTGTGTCAACCTAGCGGGTCTCTTATATGTAGTATCTTTTGACTATGTCAGCGTTTGCAGGGTGTGGCAGGTCGTCGTCGTCCATGGTGGTTAAGATCATTGCCCCACTGGAGAAGATGTTCTTGATTACAAATGGTCCTTTATCGGTAGGAGTTCATTTGCCCCTGGGGTCACTTTGTGGCAAGATAATGCGTTTGATCACTAGATCTCCAACTTGATATACTTGGCGTCTAACTTTCTTGTTGAAAGCCTTGATCATCCGCTTTTGATACATCTGACCATGGAAAACAGCAGTGAGTCTCTTTTCATCAATTAAATTTAGTTGATCAAGCCGAGTCTGGATCCAATCGTCTTCATTCAAACCTGCATCCCCCATGATTCTCAAAGAGGGGATCTGAACCTCAACAGGCAAGACAACCTCCATGCCATAAACCAAAGAATAGGGTGTTTCCCCAGTTGATGTGCGAGCCGTGGTACGGTACCCGTGGAGAGCAAATGGTAGCATCTCATGCCAGTCCTTGTAGGTGACTGTCATTTTTTGTATGATCTTTTTAATGTTTTTATTAGCAGCTTCGACTGCACCATTCATCTTTGGATGATAGGGGGATGAATTGTGATGTTGAATTTTGAACTGCTTACACAAGGCGGTGATCATAGTATTGTTAAGGTTTGTACCATTATCAGTGATGATCCTTTCTGGGATACCATACCAGAAAATGAGATTATGCTTGACGAAGCGGGCCACAACATTATTAGTAACGGATGCGAAGGAAGCTGCTTCAACCCACTTTGTGAAATAATCAATGGCCACTAGAATAAAGCGGTGTCTGTTGGAGGCTGTAGGCTTGATCTCCCCAATCATATCAATTCCCCACATAGCAAAGGGCCAAGAGCCGTCAAGACATTTAGAGGAATCAGAGGTACGTGCACCTTGTCAGCATAAATTGACACTTATGGCAGGTCTGGGAGTGTTGATAGCAATCTGCTTCCATGGTAGACCAGTAATAGCATGCCCGTAGGATTTTCTTTGCCATCATATGCCCACTGGAGTGGGTGCCAAAAGTGCCCTCATGTAGCTCAGCCATGATCTTTTCAGCCTCAATCTTATCCATACAACGGAGCAGAATAGAGTCATGATTGCGTTTGTACAGGATGCCATTACTTAGGAAGAACTTAGCAGAGAATCTTCTTAAGAACTTCTTATCATTGATTGAAGCTCCTTCAGGATATTCTTGGGCCTCGAGATACCTCTTGACTTCATGAAACCAAGTTTGGTCCACTACTTCTTCAATATTAATCTCGTGACAGTGTGCTGGTTCATCCATTCGTTCGATCGTGATTTGGGGAGCCTCGTTATCCCAATTAAGTTTAAACATAGATGACATTGTGGCTAGAGCATCTGCTAGCTGATTTTCTTCTCGCAGGAAGTGCTCGAAAGTAATCTGCTCAAAATGTGGTAGCAATGTCAAAATATGTTCTTTGTAAGGGATAAGGTTGGGATGTTTAGTGTCCCATTCTCCTTTGATCTGACTGATGACCAAAGTTGAATCTCCAAACACATCTAAAGATTTGATTCCCAAGTCTATGGCAGCCTTGAGACCAAAGATGCATGCTTCGTATTCCGCCATGTTGTTCGTATAGTTGAAGCAAAGTCTGGCAGTAAAGGGAGTATGACACCCTTCCGGAGATATGAGTACAACGCTGATACCATTACCAAGTGCATTGGATGCCCCATCAAAGAACAGGGTCCATCGGGATCATTGTTCAGGTCCGTCATATGGTCTAATCTCTTCATAGTTGTCTAATGTCATGATGTCTTCATTCAGGAATTCAAACTTCATGGACTGATAATATTCTACAACTTGTTGAGCAAGATGATCAACTAACGCACTGCCATTTATGGCTTTCTGGGTAGTGTATTGTATGTCATATTCTGTTAGGATCATCTTCCATCTAGCTATTCTTCCAGACAGAGCAGGCTTTTTGAAGATGTACTTTATTGGATCCATCTTAGATATCAACAAAGTAGTATGAGTCAACATATATTGTCTTAGCCGGCGAGCAGCCCATGCCAGAGCGCAACAAGTTTTCTCGAGCAGTTAATATCTGGTTTCACAGTCGGTAAACTTTTTGCTCAGGTAGTAAATAGCGTGCTCTTTTCGGCCAGACTCGTCATGTTGTCCCAATACACACCCCATTGAGTTCTCTAAAACGGTCAGATACATGATCAGTGGTCTTCCCTTGACTGGTGGCACCAAAACATGAGGCTCTTGTAAATACTCCTTGATCTTGTCAAAAGCGACTTGGCATTCGTCGTTCCATCTGACTACTTGATCTTTCTTCAACAATTTGAAGATTGGCTCACAAGTAGCTGTCAGGTGAGAAATGAATTTGGCAATATAGTTCAGGCGTCCCAAGAATCCTCTGACTTCCTTCTCAGTGCGAGGAGCAGGCATTTCTTGTATCGCTTTAACCTTAGCGGGATCAACCTTGATGCCTTTGTTACTGACGTGAAACCTAAGAGTTTACCGGACCGGACTCCGAATGTACACTTGTTTGGATTCAATCTTAACTTGTACTCCTTCAACCTCACAAACAACTTTTGCAAGTGATCAAGGTACTCCTCTTCAGTTTGTGATCGGGCTATCATGTCATCTACGTAGATCTCTATCTCATGATGTATCATATCATGAAACAAAGCTACCATGGCGCATTGATAGGTTGTGTCGGCATTCTTCAGTGCGAATGGCATTACTTTGTAGCAGAACATGCCCCACTGTGTGACAAATGTAGTTTTCTCCATGTCCTCATGTGCCATTTTGATTTGGTTATAGCCAAAGAATCTGTCCATGAAGGAAAACACTTTGTTTTGGGCCGTATTGTCAACCAGGATGTCGATGTGGGGAAGTGGAAAATCATCTTTAGGGATGGCCCTGTTTAAATCTCTATAATCCACACACATTCGTACTTTTCTGTCCTTTTTAGGCACATGAACAATGTTGGCAACCCATTGAGGATAGGAAGTGACGGCCAAAAATCCAGCGTTGAACTGTTTCATGACTTCCGCTTTGATCTTCTCTGACATGTAAGGTCTCATGCGGCGGACTTTTTGCTTCACTGGTGGATAGTCTTCTCTTGTGGGTAGACGATGTACCACGATGTCTGTATCAAGTCCTGGCATGTCTTCGTATGACCAGGCAAAGATATCAACATAATCATGCAATAAATGAATTAGATGTTCCTTGACACTCGGCTCTAGATTGGCACCCACTTTGATTTCCTTTTTATCTTCCTCGATACCCAAGTTGATCGTATCCAACGGTTCCTCATGAGGCTGAATAGCTCTTTCCTCTTGTTGTAGTAGTCTGGCCAATTCTCCTGGCACTTCACAATCTTCCTCACCTTCGTATTCGGCTTGGTAGACTAGATCTTTAGAGTCACTGAAGGCTATAACAGTATCGTTACCCATGGGATCCGGAATGGAGGGGTACCTGCATTTATGAGTGTGGGTGTGTGTAAGGGTATAGCCATCTTTAAACAACGAAATGTAAAAGAAAGACAATGAGCACAAAAGGTTTGTATGTGAAAAAGCATCCATGATTCATTGAATGTCATATGAAGGATGAAATAAAAACCCTTACAAATGGACCATTGTGCCTCGGGTAAGACACAAGGTTTTTAAAGTGCGAATTGTTCATGAATATTACAAGTCCAACAGAAATGTAAAAGATAAATTACTGAGAGATGAAAGTTATTGAGACAAAGTCTCTGGCTTCCCAGTTGCGAAGTCCTCCGTTGACAGTAGGAAATATCCAATCTTCCAAGCTTCCATCTTCTTCAACATCTTCCATTGTGTTGACCTCTCGGTTACTAATCTTCAAAGGTGGCCCTCCGGCACGGGTACGATGCACAGCCTTCTGAGCAGTTGAAGTAAACCCCAAGACAAACTTGTCTGATTTATACGGGATATCCGGAAGCTGCCCCCAGATGGTGCATCCACCCTCTTCTACTACCGCCTTGGCGTCCTTTAGAGATGACATCCAAAGCGGAGGTCTTGTGATCTTGGGAATCGAGGATACCGCCTTGGTCACCGCTACTTCTTGAGAAACCTCTTCGAAATGTTGAAAAGGAGTTTCAATGAACTCGCCATCCAATTCCACATATCGGAAGGAATTTAGATGAATAATCATGTACTCCTCTTCTCCATGGACAATTATGATCTTTCCTTGGACCGGGTGTGATCGGTGGATCTGGAACTGACTGTTTAACGCTGGTTCGCGAAATGTCGCGGTAAGCAAGAGTCGCCACCGTCTTTTATTTTCTCCAAATGGAAAGGACAAAAGCACAGAAAAATTCCTTATAGAGATTGCTCTCGGTTCGGGAGGTAGATTTATAGAAAGGGAATGTGTTAGCACCCTTTCTATCCATGGTTATCCATGGGCTCTTAGATACTTGCTCATTGTGTTTTCAAAATGTTTGTTTGCTTTTCAAGTGTGAGTGGGTTTTGAAAAAGTTTCGTTTGAAAAATTTCTAAGTAACTCTTGTATCTGTCCTCAAGAGTGTATGAAAAATTTGTTTGAAAACTTTTAGAAAGTGTAGGTGTGAAAAGTATTTTGTTTGTTTTTGAAAAGAGCAAGTATCTATGAGTCATCTACCTACCCTAAGGAATTAAGCTGTGTGAGTGTCCTTTAGGTAGTGCCATCCCACCATTGAGAGGTAGGTAGCACCACCGTTGGAGGTGTTCGGGTCAATTCGAAGGTTCGGGACATGGTGATCACCGGAGCAATAGGAAGACACCTTAGAAGCTACCCTTATGCCAGGTTCCCGGATCATGAGGACTTACTAAGACATCCTCTACTCGACGATCACCTTTCGAGGTAAGGCAACAGTGAGGCGTACCCTATGGGTGGTGTGTGAATTGTGTGTCATTTTCAGATATTTTTGTCTTGTCATGTATTGATGATCTACGCTTTGATTTTATTTTGGGGCATTCATTCTTTCATGTTATTGTTTAACAGTTAAAGGTGCGGGAATTTAAAGTGCGGAAAAGATAAAGGTCCTATGCTATTACAAAGGCGCGGGTCTACATCGCCAAATTAATACAAAACCCGATTTAAAATAAAATGCAGAAAGTAAATGCCTAATTTAACTATTACAGGGCTTCGGGGCAAATACATCATATTCACAAAAAGAAATAAATAAAACGCGCGAAACAAAAATGTAATCGAATGCGAGGGCGTTGAACCCTTTGAAGGAATTAAAATAAAATTATTAAGATAATTAAGTTAAATAAAAGAAAGAACTTGTTTTTTCATGTTTTTGGGATTTATGGCACTAAAGAAAATTAAGTTGGAATTAAAAGTCAAATAATCCTAGTTCTAATTGTTTTTTAATTTATAAAAATCTAAGTTAAACCTAATTTAAACCTAATTTATTAATTATAAGTTTTTTACAAAATTAATTAATGGTTAATAATAATTATAATAAGAAAATACAAATATTTAAAAAAAGATAAAAAATGCTAAAGACCTATTTATTATTTTTTGGCTATTGAGAAAAAGAATTAAAATTAACAACTTAAAATAAAAAATAAAAACTAAATTTATTATGGGATTTATTTACAAAAATACTAAAATAAAATATTTATTATTTTTTTACCTTTTCTGATTTTTTTGTGTTTTTATGAGAAAAAAAATAATTAAATTACAAGAACTAATAAAAGAATAACAATTGAAAATAAAAAAAGAATGAAAAAAAAAGAAAAAATATTGCAAACCTCAGGGGGGTGTTGTCCCCAGTTGTGAGGTAAATGGTTAGCAATTTAAGCCCAATAGCTTTGGCCTCTTTGACCTTTTCCACTAAAATGCCCAGGCGTTGACTAGAATGCATCATGTTCCCCAGATCCTGGCCTTTAATTGAATACCCTGGGACGCGTGGACAGCTTGATTCTGAGGGTGTATGATACCCCTTAACGTTGAAACTGCACAAGAGTATTATATGAAAAATAATGTGAAAGGGGGTGGGGACCTGGGGCTCGAACCCAGGTCCTGAACATTACCAATGCTTAAGCCTGCCAGTTGATCCAAGCGCGTTTTCTGTATATCACCTAACAAACAAGTATTATAAAATAAAACAAACGCGTTAGTGCTCTTTGCGCGCGAAAGTTTAAACGAGCCAATCGTTGATGGCCACCTCATCTTCTTCTCCTATATTCCCTGAAACGCAGAACCATAAGCAACGGTTTTTGAACCGTTCCAGAATATAGCATTCCAGAAAATAGCGATTAGGAATCCTGGCATTAGAAATTAGGCGCGAGGGTCATTTTGTGTTCGTCTAAGAGCGCTGAGTTGGATAGTCTAGGTCTCATATGCCAATTGTTCCTTAAACGAAAACCCCCAATTCACAGCTTGAAAAACCCTAAAAGATGACAATGGTGGAATCGTGTACAATGCTCAAAAACACAATTAATTTACATGGTTAGCATTAGAATCTTATAGGGAATACAAATCAAGCATCGAAAGCTATGAAAAATGTATGAATCGAAATGCAAGAGTATCAAATATTTCATGTACAGGGCATATTCGTTTTACCAATTCTTGATGTTAGGATGAATGATTTTGATTGGAAATCCTTCTTTGAAGCTTCAGAAAGGTGATGGCACTAGTCTCTTTGCTTGAATCGTCCCCTAACCTTGTTTTCAGTTTTGAAGTTTTTAGGCCAAAAGTGCAAGTTTGCTCTGAGTGTTTTTGCGCAGCTTAGCTCTCAATTTTGTTTTGTATCACTTGTATATACATTAGGCAATGTGTATGAAGAGGAATTATGGCCTCATAATGCAAAACATTCAATTTCAAGATCCTCCATAAACCTCCATAACCAAACTTCCTTTTTTGAATCATTTTTGAATTCTTGCTCTATTTGGCCCCTTGCACGAATTTGGCATATGCTTAAAGGTGATTCAAGATCCATCAAAGTCAGATATCTTCCTTAATTGGCCTTTTTAATTTTCTTTTGATTTTAAAAGATTTAAAATTAATTAAATCCAATAAAATCAATAAAAAAATAAAAAATCAATTTAAAAAAAGGAAATAAAAGGTGGGACACGTGGGAAGCATGGCTAAGCTAATTCAAGTGGAAAAAATGGGGCCCTTTGTCAGAAAATGAAATTTCAAGGATAAATGATTTTGGCCATTTCACAAAAATTTCCCAACTTCTCCAATGCATATCTTGCTCAATTTTTAAGCTTTGCTCATGTTCTGGGACATTTTGGAAAGGTATTTGAGTCCTCTAACCAATGCCTTTTGTCCCATGTCATTTTGATTTACCAATCTCAAGTTATGGCCTTTGACTTAAAGTCCCTTTTTGTTGACTTTTGAAAATGACCTATAATGTTGAAATTGATAACTTTTTATGAGAGCATTTCTTGGACTTGGAGTGTGAAGATGAGTTGTAGGAAATGTCTTCCCCTTCAAAATGAGCATTGGATGGGATTTTTCTGATGAACCATGAAAAAGTTATGCCTTGGTCAAGTTACAGTTGACTTTTCAGCTGTCCAAAAATAGAAACTTTTGCATCTTGATGATTTTTGAGCCAAGCTTTGAGAATCATGATCAAGAATTGATAAAATGATGTTTGTGGCTTCAAAATAAGATGTTGACCAAAAATTTTGACTTTTGACTGCCAAATGACCATTTTGCCCCTACAGTTGACTGTTGAGTAATTAGGGTTTTTGACTGTGCAACTTGACCTTGTGAGCCTTGAAACTTGACATGTAGGTGCTTGACAATGTGTATGAGCATGGGAGACTTGATTGAGCTCTTGAAAACTTCAACTTCCTTGTGAGAACCAAAACCCTAGTTTGACTGGCTTAGGAGGATGGTTTGACTGTGTGGCCCTTGAGTAAATTTGAACCAATTGTGGATGATTCTTGTCAAAACTTTGAAGATTATGGGAGGGAAAATTTTGGGGTACAACAGTTGCCCCTGTTCAATCTTCTTAGACCTGAGGATGTAGATTGGTGTGTGTGCCTTTCGTGATCCGAAGGTGGAAGATGATTGAACACTAGAGTGCCCAGAAATTTGCACTCACATAGTAGAGTATCAGCAGTGTGATGTCGGGAATGGGCTTATAGATGCCATTTGGAGAGATGGAATGGATGATTGTGGAGATGGGCTTATAGATGCCATCGGGAGGTATCGATCGCGTAAGAGATTCCTTAGCGAGAACTTGCGTACCTGAGAAGGAAAGAAAAATTACCTGGTCTGTTACCGGAGTTGACTTTCAAACTCTTTATGTAGACGTGCCCTGGCTGGATACAGGAATCGAATCTTTAAACTCTTCAGACGCGCCCTGTCAAGATACAGGAATCGAGTCTGGTACTGTAGTCGTCAACAGATACTCCCTGGCAAGATACAGGAATCGGATCTTCGAACTCTTCAGACGTGCCCTGTCAAGATACAGGAATCGAGTCTGGTACTGTAGTCGTCAACAGATACTCCCTGGCAAGATACAGGAATCGGATCTTCGAACTCTTCAGACGTGCCCTGTCAAGATACAGGAATCGAGTCTGGTACTGTAGTCGTCAACAGATACTCCCTGGCAAGATACAGGAATCGGATCTTCGAACTCTTCAGACGTGCCCTGTCAAGATACAGGAATCGAGTCTGGTACTGTAGTCGTCAACAGATACTCCCTGGCAAGATACAGGAATCGGATCTTCGAACTCTTCAGACGTGCCCTGTCAAGATACAGGAATTGAGTCTGGTACTATAGTCGTCAACAGATACTCCCTGGCAAGATACAGGAATCAGATCTTCGAACTCTTCAGACGTGCCCTGTCAAGATACAGGAATCGAGTCTGGTACTGTAGTCGTCAACAGATACTCCCTGGCAAGATACAGGAATCAGATCTTCGAACTCTTCAGACGTGCCCTGTCAAGATACAGGAATCGAGTCTGGTACTGTAGTCGTCAACAGATACTCCCTGGCAAGATACAGGAATCGGATCTGGAATCACGACAGTTGATAGCAATTATCTTTGCATTAACTTTTGTCCTGAAAAGACAAAACGTTAGTTGTATGTGATGTCATGAAGTATGACATGCGAGATGCTCTCAGAATGAATGAAATTGTATGTTCATGATGCGTATATGCATGCTATAATGTATGAAGATGTGTTGTTTTCGTCTTAGGAAACAAATCCTTGACGGGTGCCGGGAAGTCACATCCTGGGCTGATGTTAGAGAATAGTGTTTCCACTGGGGAGTGATGGTTGCAAGAATAAACCGGTAGGAGAAGATGACTCCGTTGGGGGAATAAACTTGTTGGATAGATTACTCCGCGGGGAGAAAATTATTCTAGCGATCTGGCTGGGGAACAATACTCTGTGGGGAGAGAGGTACTCTTGTTGAGATGTTGGTAGTAACTTTGCTGGGGATACCGTCGTTATATTGGAAGTTTTAATAGACTCCGCTGGGGACAAGAAGACTTCGCTGAGGACGATCTTTCCGTGGCTTTTGGCTGAGGATAACCCAGTTATAAGCTCTGGTGGAGCATAACCTTTGAATAAAGCCGGGAGACGTGTTCATGCTCTGCGAGGATAAGCTTCCAGAATCTACTGGGGATAAGCTTACTGCTTGGGGAGATGGATTCCAACTTCTTGGGGAAACTGGATTGGACTCTCCTGGGGATGTTTTGAGATGTATTGGCAGTAACTCCACTGAAGGTTTGATATACCGCCGGGGAACAATCTTTAGACCAAGACTGTCGGGATGCTTGTTAAGAATGCATGTATATCGCGCTGAGGATTGTTGAGATCTGCTGGAGGATACCCAACTTCCTTAAGGTTGACTGTAACTTTGTTTGGGGAGAGTGCATTGATTTGCTGACTCACTCTCTGGGGAAGTAAGATATACTGGTTGTGTTCTTCAACCGAACCTACCTTGATACCTTGGAGGACAGAACAATTAGATTGCTTAGACAACTCTTTATTGCCCCTGTTTCTAATGTTACCTGTAATTAATCCTTTGTTTTGTATGCAAATATTCATGAGTTAGCAAATTATTGTCAATGCATATATCACAAATTGAACCTTGGACGTTCTTCGCAAAACAAAACAGAAAAGGAAAGAACAAAAGGCAGTTTGTCTGAAAAGTAATTTTGTATTGATTTTGAATTTTGCCTGTAAAATAGGCGTTTATGTACAAGAGGCTGACGTCCTAGTAAGAGAACACCGCCGAACAAAAGAATTTATACAAGTTTGTACAAGAGAAAATAAAACCGCTGTGTGAAATGAATGATCCACTGGGTTTCAACTCTGCTATTGCCTTTATATCTTCGAGCGTCTCATCACTTGATGACCTAGCTGAAGATGAAGTTGATTGATCAATGCCGTCTGAACTTGACGTCGATACCGGATTCCGGATACAAAGTGATCCAATGAGACATAGTATTACGCTTTATCCCTAACTTTTGCCTGGACTGCCCTTTCGGGTTTTTAGTCCACCGGGATACCCATTTTTGCCCAAGCCGCCTTTTCAGGTTTTCGACTTGCCGGGTGTACAGATTTTTTTTTCATTTCATCCCTTCATTTTGCCCGAACCCTTTTGGTTCGCCGGGAAGCCCTAATTTTTGCCTAGGTATGTCAACCTAGCGGGTCTTCTTTCATGTGTAGTATCTTTTTACTATGTCTGCATTGACGGGGTGAGGAAGGTCGTCACCATCCATGGTGGTTAGAATCATGGCTCCTCCTGAGAACACATGTTTAACCACAAATGGCCCTTCGTATGTAGGGGTCCATTTTCCCCTTGGATCACTCTGAGGAAGCATGATACGCTTGATTACCAGATCCCCAACTTGATATTCTTGTGGTCTGACCTTTTTGTTAAAAGCCCTGATCATCCGTTTTTGATACGTCTGACCATGACAAATAGCAGCAAGTCTCTTTTCGTCAATCAGATTTAGCTGATCAAGTCGTGTCTGGATCCAATCATCTTCACTCAGATCTGCATCCTTCATTATCCGGAGAGAGGGTATCTGCACTTCGATCGGTAAGACCGCCTCCATGCCGTAGACCAAGGAGAAAGGAGTTGCTCCGGTTGATGTCCTGGCTGAGGTACGATACCCATGTAGAGCAAACGGTAACATCTCGTGCCAATCTTTATAAGTCACTGTCATCTTCTGCACGATTTTCTTAATGTTCTTATTTGCTGCTTCTACAGCCCCATTCATCTTCGGTCTGTAAGGAGAAGAGTTGTGGTGTTGTATCTTAAACTGCTCGCAGAGCTCAGTGATCATCTTGTTATTCAGATTGGTACCGTTGTCTGTAATGATCCTCTCTGGGACGCCGTACCGACAGATTAGATTGTGTCGAATGAACCGTGCCATGACATTCTTGGTTACTGTAGCGTAGGAAGCTGCTTCAACCCACTTTGTAAAGTAATCAATCGCTACAAGGATGAAGCGATGCCCGTTAGATGCCGTAGGTCTGATCTCACCGATCATATCAATGCCCCACATTGCAAAAGGCCAAGGTGCAGTCAGGACATTCAGAGGAACTGGAGGAACATGCACCTTGTTTGCATAAACCTGGCACTTGTGACACGTCCGAGAATATTGGTAACAATCAGCTTCCATTGTAGACCAGAAATACCCTGCCCGAAGGATCTTCTTAGCCATAGTGTGTCCACTGGAATGTGTTCCGAAGGTACCCTCATGTAGCTCCGCCATAATCCTTTCTGCTTCAGTCTTATCCACACAACGCAGTAAGGTCGAATCATGGTTTCGTTTATACAAGACGTTGTTGCTAAGGAAGAACTTTGCTGCGAACCTTCTCAGAAACTTCTTATCGTTGACATATGCACCTTCAGGGTATTCCTGAGCTTCCAAGTACCTCTTCACCTCATGGTACCAAGGCTTCTCGGTCACTAATTCAGTCTCAAGATCACAACAGTATGCCGGTTCGTCCAGTTTCCAGATGATGACCCGGGGAGCCTCATTGTCCCACTTGACTTTGAACATAGAAGACATCGTAGCTAACGCGTCCGCTAACTGATTCTCCTCTCTCGGGAAATGTTCAAAGGTTATCTCTGTGAAGTGGGGGATCATTGTCAACACACATTCTTTGTAAGGAATAAGATTCGGATGTTTCGTATCCCACTCGCCTTTGATCTGGTTGATCACGAGAGCGGAATCTCCGAAGACACTCAGAAACTTGATCCTTAAGTCAATTGCAGCTTTGAGTCCCATGATGCACGCCTCATACTCTGCCATGTTGTTGGTGCAGTTGAAACATAGCCGGGCGGTGAGTGGAATATGAGTGCCTTGAGGGGATATGATCACAGCGCTGATACCATTACCCAAAGCGTTGGAGGCTCTGTCAAAGTGCATAGACCATCGGGATCCTTCCTCAGGTCCTTCATCCGGTCCAGGTACTTCACAATCAGTTACTATCATGATGCTTTCATCTGGAAACTCGAAGTTCATTGACTGATAGTCATCTACGGCCTGATGTGCCAAGTGGTCTGCCAATACACTTCCCTTGATGGCTTTCTGGGTTGTGTACTGAATGTCGTATTCCGTCAAGATCATTTGCCATCTTGCAATTCTCCCAGACAGAGCAGGCTTTTCGAATATGTACTTTATAGGATCCATCTTTGAGATCAACAAGGTAGTGTGAGTCAGCATATACTGTCTCAGCCGGCGAGCAGCCCATACCAAAGCGCAGCAAGTTTTCTCGAGCAGTGAGTATCGGGTCTCACAGTCGGTAAACTTTTTGCTAAGGTAATAAATGGCATGCTCTTTTCGGCCAGACTCGTCATGCTGCCCCAGCACACACCCCATTGAGTTATCAAGTACTGTCAGGTAAAGTATCAGAGGTCTCCCTTCAACCGGTGGCATAAGGATGGGTGGCTCTTGGAGGTACTCTTTGATTCTGTCAAAAGCAGCCTGACATTCATCATTCCAACGTACTACCTGATTTTTCCTTAGCAGCTTGAAGATTGGCTCACAGGTAGCAGTTAGGTGTGAGATGAACCGAGCAATGTAATTCAGGCGTCCTAAAAAACCTCTGACCTCTTTCTCTGTTTTAGGAACTGGCATCTCTTGAATAACTTTAACCTTGGCAGGGTCCACTTGAATACCCTTATCACTTACAACGAAGCCTAGCAACTTCCCAGATCTCACCCCGAAGGTGCACTTGTTCGGGTTCAACCTCAGCTTGTACAGTTTCAGACGGTCAAACAACTTCTGCAGATGATCTAGGTGCTCTTCCTCAGTCTGGGACCTTGCGATCATGTCGTCAACATACACTTCTATCTCATGATGGATCATGTCATGAAATAAAGCAACCATGGCACGTTGGTAGGTTGCCCCAGCGTTCTTTAGTCCAAAAGGCATGACCTTGTAACAGAAGGTGCCCCACTGAGTAACAAATGTAGTCTTTTCCATGTCTTCAGGTGCCATCTTGATCTGATTATAACCTGAAAAACCATCCATGAAAGAGAACACCTTATGCTGAGCTGTATTATCGACAAGAACATCAATGTGAGGTAGAGGGAAGTCATCCTTGGGGCTGGCCCTGTTCAGATCCCTGTAATCGACACACATTCTGACCTTACCGTCTTTCTTTGGTACCGGCACCACATTAGCAACCCACTGAGGGTAAGAAGTCACTGCAAGAAACCCGGCATCAAACTGTTTCATAACCTCGGCTTTGATCTTTTCAGACATCTCTGGACGCATACGGCGGACCTTTTGCTTAACTGGAGGGCAGTCTTCCTTAGTAGGCAAGTGATGGACCACAATGTCGGTATCCAACCCGGGCATGTCTTCGTAGGACCAGGCGAATATTTCCATGTAGTCATGTAACATCTGAATCAACCGTTGCTTCACGCCGAGCTCTAGGTTGGCATCAATCTTGACTTCCTTACGGTCGGTCTCAGTACCCAGGTTTATTGTCTCCACTGGCTCTTCATGTGGTTGAATTGCCCTCTCTTCCTAGAGTAACAGTCTTGCAAGCTCGCCAGGCACTTCGCAATCATCTTCACCTTCATCTTCGGCTAAGTTGATCGGATTGTCAAAGTCATAATCGGCAGTAGCAGAGTCGTTACCAGTGAGATCCGGAGTGGATTGAAACCTGTATGAGTGAGTGTGTGTAAATACAGCTGTTTTGCAATATATAAAGAAAGGAAAGAAAAGGAGTGCAAGATTTGAAATGTGAAAAACGTCCAATGCTTTTATTTATTATATATGACAGTGACAAACAAAAGCCCTCATAAATAAGACCACGGTGCCCAGGGCAAGACACCGGGCCATACAGTTTCAATTGATTGTTTATTACACATCCAAAACAAAGAAGTTCATTACTGGGTGACAAAAGTTATGGGTGTAAAGTCTTTAACAGTCCAATTGGTCAATCCACCGTCGGTCGTCGAGTAGATCCATCTATCAAACTCTGACTCTTCCACTTCGTCTTCATCTCCAATAGTATTCACTCCTGGGTGGGTGATGAGCACAGGGGGTCTTCCAATTCTCGCCTTACGCACAGCTTTCTGAGCCTCTGCAGTGAAACCCAGCCCAAACTTGTTAGTTTTAGGAGTAAAATCAGGGAGCTTGCCCCAGTTTGCACATTCACCTCTTTCAATCACAGCCTGGGCGTCCTTTAAGGAGGCCATCTTCAAAGGAGAAACCTCTTCGACCACTGCTTCTGCTGCTGCCAATGTTTGTGGCACCTCTTCAAAATGTTGAAAGGGGGTCTTAATGAACTCCCCATCCATTTCCACGTACCTGAAGGAGTTGAGGTGGCTGACCATGTATTCCTCTTCCCCTTGCACTGTTACAATCTCCCCCCTGACCGGGTATTTGAGCTTCTGATGCAACGTGGAGGTCACAGCTCCAGCCCTGTGGATCCACGGGCGACCCAGCAAACAAGAATAGGATGGACGGATGTCCATCACATAGAATTTTGAATCGAAGACCTGTGACCCAACCCTGATTGGGATGTCCACCTCACCATGTACCATTCTTTTGGACCCGTCAAAGGCCCGGACAACAATGTTACTTGGTTTGAGCTCTAGACCCTCACAGTCCAGCCTATCCAGAGCCTTCTTGGGCAGCACGTTTAATGAAGAACCAGTGTCAACCAGCACATGAGCAAGAGTAGTGCCACTGCATTCAATGGAGACATGCAGGGCATCATTATGGTTCTTCCCTTTGGCTGTCAGATCGGCATCAGAGAAACCCAGGCCATTATCAGCGGTTAGGTTAGCCACACAGTCGGTGAACTGATCAGCAGACGTCTCTTGGGGTACGTGGGCCGTTTTTAAGAAAGCAATCAGGGCCTTGGCATGGGCCTCTGAACACAACAGCAGCGACAGCATGGAGATTTTGGAGGGGGTGTGCCCCAGCTGTTCTACAACGTTGAAATCACTTTTCTTTATTATTTTGAGGATTTCTTCCATCTCCTGCTTGGAAGCCTCAACAATGGTCTTTGGTGCCTCCGTTCGGGCGGGCACATTAGCAGCAATCCCTTTGCCCCGAGCACCAGATGACTCGGCCGCAGGGGTAGAAACTTGGTCAGGGGGGGAAACAGGCACACTGGCAGGTGTGATGATCGAAGGCCTCTGAATTACCGGAGGAGCAATGTCTGGTGAGAATAGTCTTCCACTACGAGTGACCTTAGCAGGTCCGGTGATGTTGGCGACACCAGTATCAGCGTCGAACTCTTGTTTCACACCCAGAACATAAACATCTGCCCCATAGTGCCATGGGACAACCTTATCAGATTTGTAGGGGATGGGTCCTGGAACAGTAATGGTGATGGGAGCAATCTTGTGGACAGGCAAAATTTGGACAGGCTTCCTTGAGGGCGCCTTGGAAGGATTGTTGAAGATGGTAATAATTGAGACTTCTTCAACAGGAGCAGCAGGAACAGCAGTCTTTCTGAACAAAATCTCTTTACTGTCCATCAGGTTTTGGACGCCTGACTTCAGCAAAGAACAACCAGCAGGGGAAGCAACACATAGAGGGCAACCTTTGCTACATCCCGGAAATAAACCGGCTAGCAACAGGTTCCTCTTGACCGTCAGCAACGGAGTAGCAACATCATCCACCGAAGCTACATACAAATCCTCCTCAACAGCATTCACTCCATGCTGGGGCATGGGAGCGGTTACAACATTTGGCCTCTCGGGCGCCTCAAATTGTATCTCCTTTGCATCAATAAGGTCTTGAACCTTATTCTTTAGGGCCCAACAGTCATCTGTGTTATGCCCCGGGCTATCAGAGTGATAGGCACAACGGGCGTTGGGGTTGAACCTGGGGGATGTAGTATTCACACCCTTCGGAGCCTCTCTGACAGTTACCAGGCTAGTTGACAGCAGTTGTGGCAGGATCTGAGAGAGAGTCATGTTGAGCCGAGTATACTGCCGTTTGGGCCTCTCAGCCCTGGGTTGGTTGTACTGTTGGGGAGCAACAACAGGCTTAGAAATAACCACCGCGTTGACAACTTGGCGGTGTTCAGGTTTGTTTTGCCTTCTTGGGCCATACACAACACTAGCCTCTTTCTTGAAGGGCTTCTTTTCAGCATTGGAGGAGGCAACCTTCTGTATCTTCCCCGATTTTATACCGGCCTCGATCCTTTCACCAATCAGGATCAGATCAGTAAACCCAGCAGAGGAATTACCAATGAGATGATTGAAAAATGGACCAGATAGGGTCCCCAAAAACATATCCACCAGCTCCCGGTCCGTCAATGGTGGCTGCACCCTGCTAGCCAGATCTCTCCATTTCTGTGCGTACTCCTTAAAACCTTCACCCGACCCTAGCGACATACCCTGGAGTTGGGTACGCGTAGGAGCGAGGTCGGAATTATATTGATACTGCTTGTAAAAAGCAGTGGCCAGATCCTCCCAGTTACGAATGTTGGTTCCATCCAACTGATAGAACCATTCGAGGTGAGTCCCTGAAAGACTCTCCTGGAAGAAGTGGATCCATAAGTTCCTGTCTGCTGTGTAAGGCTGGATCTTCCTTACATAAGAACGGATGTGTATCTTGGGACAGGAAGCCCCGTCATACTTCACAAAGGCAGGTGCCTTGAATTTGTGTGGAATCACCACCCCAGTAGATAACCCCAAGTCTCCAAAATCCAGTCCAGGCACACGCTGAATTTCCATAGCTTTTAATCTGTCCTCCAGCTGCTTGTACCGGTCTTCAGCAGGAGGGTACTGTTCGTCGTTGAAGTCTGTTTCAGTATCAGAGACCACAGGAGTAGGGACCTCCCTTTCTTGGTGACTACCTTCCCCCACAGATGGAGTAGTCCTCTCAGCCTCATTTTGCAAGGTGTTCCCGAGTTTGCGCCCAGTGTTAAATAACACAGTCCTCTTCTTCTTCTTTTTGACCTTGAGCCAAACCCATGATCAGCTCCTGAAATTGGGCGTTCTGCGCCTGAAGGGCCTTGATAGATGTCTCGGTTGATGATTCAGGGTTCATGATGCTGAAATAAATAGCGAAGAACAGTCAGCAACCTGAAAAGAAGAGTACCTGTGATGCATATGATGAATGGAATGCGTATGATTTATGTTTTCAAAGACAATCGGGAATCAACTTTGTAAACAAAAAGGAACACACTTCATTAGATTCAACTTTGAAGCTGAAATTATTCAACAGGTTGCCCTTAGGCGTTACATGAAAGGAAATACTGAAAAGGGAAGTAAAACTGTAAAAAGAACATCCATAGCTCCTTATTGATCCCATGGTCTCCTCTTCTCAGTACGAATGTAGGCATTCAGAGCTCGCTCATTCTCCAACTGCTTTGTCAATTTCTGGATCTTCAATTCCTGCTCGTTGAACTTTTCCCGGTAAGAATCCCGTTCTTCTCGCAGTTGCGACCAAGACCTCTTTAATGTCTCATAATCAGTGGGTATCTGGGGAGGCAGGACAGTTGGAGGAACACCACCTTTGTCAGGACACTCAAGAATGACGGGTCTGACAGCTTCATATGGCATACCTAACTTGTGAGCTCGGATGCGAACCCATTTGTAATAGGCTTCCATAGGTAAATAAGTCTTTGGTCCCAACTCTTGTGGGTCAGCTTTATGAACTTTGTCCCAAGCCTTGATGAACCTACGACGCAGCTCGTCACTATCCACCTGAAACTCAAAACTGATGTGAGGCACCAACATTTCATGAGGCCCTGCTCTTCTTGCTCTTCCAAACTGACGGAGTGCTAGACATGGATTGTAAGAGATTCCTCCTTGGGTACCAATCAGAGGAACATTAGGGTATTCCCCGCATCGATCAATAATAGCTATCTCATCCAAACCTCTGCAAGTCCAAATGATGTCTTTATCGGCGAGAGACATTAACCTATGAGCCCAACCTCTTCCTTCTTGGTTCTTCAGTACGAACTTAGGGAGGTGCGAAATAAACCACCTCACCAACAAAGGGATACAACACCATAGGGTTCCTCATCTTCGGGTAGTACGAGCATGAAGTTGTTGCAAGATGTCACCCAAGAGAGTGGGTACGGGATTCTGAGACATAAAGATCCTTATGGCAGTGACATTGATGAAGTTGTCAGGATTGGGAAACAAGACTAACCCATAGATTAGGAGAGCCAAGATGTCTTCATATGCCCTAAAGTCCAGGTCATTCCAGAAACTGTTAGCTTTACCAATCAGAAATTTGGTCAAGAAACCCTTAACTCCGCTTCTAGTTACCCAGTTGTCCATTACCTCTTGATGTGTCAAGGGAAGAGCTGCAGCAACATCCTCAAGCCTGAGGGTCTTTTCCCAACCAGTAAAGGGAGTCTGATCCAAGATAGGGATACCAAGCAGATCAGAGAACTCTTCCAAGGTAGGGACCAGCTGGAAGTCTTGAAAGGTGAAGCACTGGTACAGAGGGTCATAGAACTGGGTCAGAACACTCATCAACTGTTGATCCCGCTTTGCAGTGACTAAACTGAGAAGAGAACCATGCCTCTGAATGAAGGAAGTGGTATTTGGAATCCTGCTAACCAACTCTTCAAGCAACTCAGGTGAGTGAACAAAGTTGAACCGGATAGTATTCCTTCGCACAGGCATCATGGTGTCCTACAAAATAGAGCAAAGGTGAAACCCTCTTGTCTTTGAAATGGTCAGTCCTTATGCAGGATGCGTGCAATGCTCATGATGTTATGATGTTATGATAAAGCACACCACAAATAGATACAAAGGCAAACATGGTAAGGCACACAAGTCACACAAGGCAAGCCCTTAAAGTTTAGGCCAGCATGAGGTCTAGGTACTACCCTCTTTCAGTTTGTTGGTTCATACCTGTCCTATCAAAGTAACCGGGTTCTTGGAGGATCCCAATATCATTGACTACCCTCAATCGGTCATAACTCCAGCATCGCAATCTTTTCTTGCGGCCAGAACCATCACGAGAGTTTAGCCTCAACGGGCGTAGCATACTGCTACTGTTCTAATGGCCAAGTTGTGTCAATTAAGGTTCTAAGGTTGTTGGTGCTTAATGACTCCTCAGAAGACCCATATTCTCCTCGTTGCAACACAAGGGATATCGGTACAGACCAAGGTGCCACACCAACGTAGCCACTGCTTCACCCATGTCGGTCTACGCCGGACAGGTCCCTCACAGCTTATACTACCTAAACAGGGTATCCCCAGATCCGGGTTAGGATCTATGTAACTCCCATGCAACCCACAAATTTAAAGCAGACAAGTCAATACAATTGAAAACACAGTTATGAACTATCCCTAAGGTACACCTCACTTTAAGTTTATAGTCCCCAGCAGAGTCGCCAGTTCTGTGATCGGTGGATCTGGAACTGACTGTTTAACGCTGGTTCGCGAAATGTCGCGGTAAGAAAGAGTCGCCACCGTCTTTTATTTTCTCCAAATGGAAAGGACAAAAGCACAGAAAAATTCCTTATAGAGATTGCTCTCGGTTCGGGAGGTAGATTTATAGAAAGGGAAGGTGTTAGCACCCTTTCTATCCATGGTTATCCATGGGCTCTTAGATACTTGCTCATTGTGTTTTCAAAATGTTTGTTTGCTTTGCAAGTGTGAGTGGGTTTTGAAAAATTTTCGTTTGAAAAATTTCTAAGTAACTCTTGTATCTGTCCTCAAGAGTGTATGAAAAATTTGTTTGAAAACTTTTAGAAAGTGTAGGTGTGAAAAGTATTTTGTTTGTTTTTGAAAAGAGCAAGTATCTATGAGTCATCTACCTACCCTAAGGAATTAAGCTGTGTGAGTGTCCTTTAGGTAGTGCCATCCCACCATTGAGAGGTAGGTAGCACCACCGTTGGAGGTGTTCGGGTCAATTCGAAGGTTCGGGACATGGTGATCACCGGAGCAATAGGAAGACACCTTAGAAGCTACCCTCATGCCAGGTTCCCGGATCATGAGGACTTACTAAGACATCCTCTACTCGACGATCACCTTTCGAGGTAAGGCAACAGTGAGGCGTACCCTAGGGGTGGTGTGTGAATTGTGTGTCATTTTCAGATATTTTTGTCTTGTCATGTATTGATGATCTACGCTTTGATTTTATTTTGGGGCATTCATTCTTTCATGTTATTGTTTAACAGTTAAAGGTGCGGGAATTTAAAGTGCGGAAAAGATAAAGGTCCTACGCTATTACAAAGGCGCGGGTCTACATCGCCAAATTAATACAAAACCCGATTTAAAATAAAATGCAGAAAGTAAATGCCTAATTTAACTATTACAGGGCTTCGGGGAAAATACATCATATTCACAAAAAGAAATAAATAAAACGCGCGAAACAAAAATGTAATCGAATGCGAGGGCGTTGAACCCTTTGAAGGAATTAAAATAAAATTATTAAGATAATTAAGTTAAATAAAAGAAAGAACTTGTTTTTTCATGTTTTTGGGATTTATGGCACTAAAGAAAATTAAGTTGGAATTAAAAGTCAAATAATCCTAGTTCTAATTGTTTTTTAATTTATAAAAATCTAAGTTAAACCTAATTTAAACCTAATTTATTAATTATAAGTTTTTTACAAAATTAATTAATGGTTAATAATAATTATAATAAGAAAATACAAATATTTAAAAAAAGATAAAAAATGCTAAAGACCTATTTATTATTTTTTGGTTATTGAGAAAAAGAATTAAAATTAACAACTTAAAATAAAAAAAAAAACTAAATTTATTATGGGATTTATTTACAAAAATACTAAAATAAAATATTTATTATTTTTTTATCTTTTCTGATTTTTTTGTGTTTTTATGGAAAAAAAAATAATTAAATTACAAGAACTAATAAAAGAATAACAATTGAAAATAAAAAAAGAATGAAAAAAAAAGAAAAAATATTGCAAACCTCAGGGGGGTGTTGTCCCCAGTTGTGAGGTAAATGGTTAGCAATTTAAGCCCAATAGCTTTGGCCTCTTTGACCTTTTCCACTAAAATGCCCAGGCGTTGACTAGAATGCATCATGTTCCCCAGATCCTGGCCTTTGATTGAATACCCTGGGACGCGTGGACAGCTTGATTCTGAGGGTGTATGATACCCCTTAACGTTGAAACTGCACAAGAGTATTATATGAAAAATAATATGAAAGGGGGTGGGGACCTGGGGCTCGAACCCAGGTCCTGAACATTACCAATGCTTAAGCCTGCCAGTTGATCCAAGCGCGTTTTCTGTATATCACCTAACAAACAAGTATTATAAAATAAAACAAACGCGTTAGTGCTCTTTGCGCGCGAAAGTTTAAACGAGCCAATCGTTGATGGCCACCTCATCTTCTTCTCCTACATTCCCTGAAACGCAGAACCATAAGCAACGGTTTTTGAACCGTTCCAGAATATAGCATTCTAGAAAATAGCGATTAGGAATCCTGGCATTAGAAATTAGGCGCGAGGGTCATTTTGTGTTCGTCTAAGAGCGCTGAGTTGGATAGTCTAGGTCTCATATGCCAATTGTTCCTTAAACGAAAACCCCCAATTCACAGCTTGAAAAACCCTAAAAGATGACAATGGTGGAATCGTGTACAATGCTCAAAAACACAATTAATTTACATGGTTAGCATTAGAATCTTATAGGGAATACAAATCAAGCATCGAAAGCTATGAAAAATGTATGAATCGAAATGCAAGAGTATCAAATATTTCCTGTACAGGGCATATTCTTTTTACCAATTCTTGATGTTAGGATGAATGATTTTGATTGGAAATCCTTCTTTGAAGCTTCAGGAAGGTGATGGCACTAGTCTCTTTGCTTGAATCGTCCCCTAACCTTGTTTTCAGTTTTGAAGTTTTTAGGCCAAAAGTGCAAGTTTGCTCTGAGTGTTTTTGCGTAGCTTAGCTCTCAATTTTGTTTTGTATCACTTGTATATATATTAGGCAATGTGTATGAAGAGGAATTATGGCCTCATAATGCAAAACATTCAATTTCAAGATCCTCCATAAACCTCCATAACCAAACTTCCTTTTTTGAATCATTTTTGAATTCTTGCTCTATTTGGCCCCTTGCACGAATTTGGCATATGCTTAAAGGTGATTCAAGATCCATCAAAGTTAGATATCTTCCTTAATTGGCCTTTTTAATTTTCTTTTGATTTTAAAAGATTTAAAATTAATTAAATCCAATAAAATCAATAAAAAATAAAAAATCAATTTAAAAAAAGGAAATAAAAGGTGGGACACGTGGGAAGCATGGCTAAGCTAATTCAAGTGGAAAAAATGGGGCCCCTTTGTCAAAAAATGAAATTTCAAGGATAAATGATTTTGGCCATTTCACAAAAATTTCCCAACTTCTCCAATGCATATCTTGCTCAATTTTTAAGCTTTGCTCATGTTCTTGGACATTTTGGAAAGGTATTTGAGTCCTCTAACCAATGCCTTTGGTCCCATGTCATTTTGATTTACCAATCTCAAGTTATGGCCTTTGACTTAAAGTCCCTTTTTGTTGACTTTTGAAAATGACCTATAATGTTGAAACTGATAACTTTTTGTGAGAGAATTTCTTGGACTTGGAGTGTGAAGATGAGTTGTAGGAAATGTCTTCCCCTTCAAAATGAGCATTGGATGGGATTTTTCTGATGAACCATGAAAAAGTTATGCCTTGGTCAAGTTACAGTTGACTTTTCAGCTGTCCAAAAATAGAAACTTTTGCATCTTGATGATTTTTGAGCCAAGCTTTGAGAATCATGATCAAGCATTGATCAAATGATGTTTGTGGCTTCAAAATAATATGTTGACCAAAAATTTTGACTTTTGACTGCCAAATGACCATTTTGCCCCTACAGTTGACTGTTGAGCAATTAGGGTTTTTGACTGTGCAACTTGACCTTGTGAGCCTTGAAACTGGACATGTAGGTGCTTGACAATGTGTATGAGCATGGGAGACTTGATTGAGCTCTTGAAAACTTCAGCTTCCTTGTGAGAACCAAAACCCTAGTTTGACTGGCTTAGGAGGATGGTTTGACTGTGTGGCCCTTGAGTAAATTTGAACCAATTGTGGATGATTCTTGTCAAAACTTTGAAGATTATGGGAGGGAAAATTTTGGGGTACAACACCGGGTATTTCAGCATTTGATGTAGTGTGGAGGTGATAACACTAACATTATGAACCTAGGGGCGTCCTAATAGACATGAGTAAGAGGGACGGATGTCCATCACATAGAAGGTTGAGTTGAAAATCTGAATTCCCACCTTTATCGGGATGTCCACCTCCCCGTGGACCATCCTCTTCGAACCATCAAATGCTCTCACAACTATGTTACTGGGTTTTAATGTTAGCCATTCGCAATCCAATCTGTCGTTCAAAGATGATCCTGTGTCCACCAAGACATGGGCCAGAGTCGTCCCTCTACACTCCACGGAGACATGTAATGCCTCGTTGTGCTTTCTCCCTCTGGGTGTTAAATCAGCATCAGAGAAGCCTAAGCCATTATCAACTGTCAAACTGGCCACACAATCTTGGAACTGGTCAGCAGACGTCTCTTGTGGCACACGGGCTGTCTCTAAAAATTTTACCAGAGCTTTTGCATGTACCTCAGAGCACAGCAACAATGCTAGCATGGAGATCTTGGAGGGCGTTTGCTCAAACTGTTCAACCTCGTCATATTCGCTTTTCTTTATTATCTTCAGGATTTCTTCCATTTCCTTCTTGGATGTTTCGGGGATAGCTAGTGATTGAGCCTTCGTTCGGACAGGCTCTTCTTGAATGTTTTTCCCTCGATCTTCGGCAATAGAAGTGTTGGTATGGACAACAGCGGGGATCGTGTCATTTTTGTCGGTGGGTACACTTGCAGGTATAATCACTGGTACAAAGGTAATCTTCGGAACAGTCACGGGTCCACAAACTTCCTTTGGAGAGGCAATCTCTGGAGAGAAGATTCTACCACTACGGGTAATTTTACTAGTTCCGGCAATATTTCTAATGTTGTAACTTTCTTCTTCGGAGCTTTCTTCTTCGGTGGTCGACCCATCTTGTTTAATACCATGGTATTAGATTTCTCCACCGTAGTTCCACGATACTGTTTTGTCAGATTTGTATGGGACCGGCCCGGGCATTGTAATTATGAGCGGTGTAGTCTTCGGAGCTGATGTAATCCTAACGGGTCTTTTGGGGACCCTGGAAGGATTGGTATAGATGGTTATGATTGAAACTTCTTCGATAGGAATGGGTGAAACAGGAACATTTTCAAATAGAATTTCTTGGTTGTCAATCAGGCGTTGGATACCTGTCTTCAACAGAGGGCAATCAATTGGGGAGGATAAGCAAATATGGCAATCTTTGTTACAACCTGGGAAAATACCAGCTTTCAATAAGTTTATCTTAATGATCGGGAGCGGAGTCAAAAGTTCATCTACTGTAGCAACAAACAAATCTTCCTCGATAGCATTGGTGTTGTGACCATGCCTAGGCATAGGAGCAGAAATGACATTTGGTTTCTCGGGCGCCTCAAATTCAATTTCCTTGGCATCTATGAGGTCTTGGATCTTGTTTTTCAAAGCCCAACAGTTATTGGTGTCGTGGCCCGGACTCTCGGAATGGTATGCGCATCTGGCATTCGGGTGATAATGGGGGGACGCCATGTTGGGATTCTTTGGAGCCTCCTTCAAAGTTTCCAAGTTAGATTTCAGTAGATGTGGTAAAATCTGGGCTAGAGTCATATTAAGTCTGGTGAATTGCCGAACTGGCCTTTCCACTCTTGGTTGGTTACTCCTTGGTTGATCAGATGTCAGCTTTGGGATCATAATGACCCCTACCATTGGTCGGCGCTCAGATCTCCCTAGGTTTCTTTGTGGATACACAACAGATACCTCCTTCTTCCCAGTGAAGGGTTTTTTCACGGCTGTAGAGGCAGACGAGTCTTTCTGAATCTTCCCACTTCTTATACCAGCTTCCACCCTTTCACCGGTTAATAACAATTCAGTAAACCCTGTAGAGGAACTCCCAATCAGATGGTTGAAGAAAGGGCCCGACAGAGTTCCCAAGAACATATCCACCAACTCCCTTTCAGATAGATGGGGTTGCACTCTTCCGGCTAGATCTCTCCACTTTTGCGCGTAATCTTTGAAGCCCTCATTTGAAGCCATAGCCATACTCTGAAGTTGAGTACGGGTACACGCCAAATCGGCATTGTACTGGTATTATTTATAGAAAGATGCGGCCAGGTCTTCCCAATTATGGACGTCAACCCTTTCTAATCGGTAAAACCAATCGAGTTGCGTTCCTGATAAACTGTCTTGGAAAAAGTGGACCCACAAATCTTTATCGATAGAGTGCGGCTGAATCTTCCTGACATATGATCGGAGGTGCATTTTAGGACATGACACCCCATCATATTTGGCAAATAATGTCACTTTAAACTTTGGCGGGATTACAATTCCTGACACCAGCCCCAACTCTTCAAAATCTAAACCCGATACTCTCTAGATTTCCATAACGCTTAAACGCTCTTTAAGATGTTTGTACTTGTCATCAGCCGGCGGATACTGCTCCTCAGAGTAGTCTTCTTCTTCCCCCTCTTCTTCATATTCTGATGGTACTGCTGTTTCTTTTCCTTTTCCTTCTCCTTCCCTGAAAGTGGTTGCAAAATTCATAGTCCTTCTAGTTTGTCCCTGAAATCTTCTCCCCATATTCAGAACCCCAGTGGCTTTCTTTGGTTTCTTCCTTCTCTCTTCAGCTAACAGAGTCTTCAATTCATCTTGCCCCTTGGCTAGGGTCATGAGTAACTGTTGAAACTGCATATTTTGAGCTTGAAGATCTTTGACCGTCTGTTCGAGATCCATCTTACTGAAATAAACAGTAGAGAGATGAGGAAACTTGTTGCAAAAGACCTGTTATGTTATGATGAATGATATGTATACATGCAATGCTTTCAAGGATTTAAAAATTCAAATTTGTTTTAAACAAAAAAGAAGCACACGTTATATTAATAAGATATAATCTGAGTACATCAATACCCCTTAGGCAAAATAATACAAAATTCTAAGATAAAAAAATGTTGCGCATCCTCTTTGGTGCTATGTAGGCATTTATATTCTGCTCCTCATGAAGTAGCCTAGTGAGTTCCAAAACCTTATTCTCGCTTGCGTAGAATCGGGCTTCGAAAGTATCTCACTCTCCTTTGAGTTGTATCCAATCCCTTTGTAGATCTTCAAGTGATGTAGGCATGTCAGGATGTAGGATAGTGTATGGAACTTCTCCTTCCTTAACAGGCTCAATAATCACTGGGAGAATGGAAGGATAAGGCATCATAAGACTTTGAGCGCGGGTTCGTACCCACTTGAGGTAAGGCTCAAGAGGGATAGAATTCTTGTGTCCCAAAGTCTTTCTATCCACCTTGTTTAGAATCCTCCAAGCTCGGATGAATCTCTGGCGAAGACCTTGATCATCGTTGTCATAGTAAAAAACCAAGCCTTGAATCAACATATCACGTGGGCCATCCCTTCGCGCATAACCAAACTGTCTTAGATCTAAGCATGAGTTGTAGGTGATGCCTCCCCTAATTCCAAGTAGAGGGACATTAGGGAATTCCCCACAACGGTCAACAATGATAACATTCTCTTTGGATCGAGAGCACCAATGAATATCTGAATGTTTGAGCGTTATTAACCTTTGTGACCACTTTAATACTTGCTCATTCTTTAAGATTGATTGGGGAATATGAGAAATAAACCATCTTGCCAGGAGGGGAGTGCAACACATCAGGACCCCTCTTTTCCTCATTGTACGAGTGTAAAAAGAGTGTAGGATATCCCCTAGTAATGTAGGCACTGAATTGTGTGAAATAAAGATTTTGACGACACTCACATCTATGAGTTGGTCAGGATTAGGGAATAAGACCATCCCATAGATGAGAAGAGCCACAATCTCCTCAAAAGCTTGTAAGTCTAGGGAATTCCAACAGCTTTTGGCTTTCTCAAACAGAAACTTTGCTAAGAAGCCTTTGACACCACTTCTAGTTTCCCAATGAGTTGTGACATCAGATGAGTGCAAGTGCATGGCTTGATCAATCTCTTATGGCTTTGAATCTCTTTCCGTACCGTTGAAAGGTAGTTGATTAAGAATAGGAATCCTCAAGAGTTGAGAGAATTCTTCCAAAGTAGGCACAAGCTGATAGTCGGGAAATGTGAAGCAATGGTGCAAAGGGTCAAAGAACTGGAAGAGAACCTTCATCATATCTTCCTCTGTGTTGGAGGTGACCAAGTTGAGTAGAAGACCATGCCTCTCGGTGAACGGAGAGTTCTCAGGGATCCTTGAAGCTAGTTCCTTGAGTTGTGGAGGAATTCTTACAAGGTTAATTTGGATAGTTTTCCTGCGAAGTGAATCCATATCCTACAAAACAAGAACAAAGATGAATCTCTAAAATCCTTGAAATGAATGCATATGATGTTTATGATGTCCATGATGTTATGTATAAGTATGCATATACAAGCAAATCAAACAAGTTCTTAGTTTAGGCTTGCATGGGGTTTTATAGGTAAGTACCCTCTTGAAGTTTAATGGGCTCAACCTGTCCTAACAATAGTAACTGGATTCTAAGGAGCTCAATATCACTGGATTGTTTCCTTGGTCATTGTTTCAGCTCAAGCCTCTTTAATGGCGACCGAAATATCCCAAGAAACCAACCCTCAATGAGTGTAGTATCGAGTATCTACCAACTTCGGACTGCACCAAAGCCGGTCATCTCACTACATCCTAAAGGCCAAGTTGGTCAAGTAAAGGGTTCTAGAAGTTCATTAGTGCTTCATGACATCACTCAGCGGCCCGCATTCTCTTTGATTAACTCAAAGGCTACCTGTACCCACAAATATGTCACACTAACATAGCTATTGCTTAGACCATGTTGGTATACCCCGCACAGTTTCCACAATGTATTGCTATTTACCTATAATGTTTCCCAAATCCGGGTAGAGGATTCAAACCCAAACAAAGAACCATAATGTAAAGCAAACAAGTCAAACAATGTAAGCAAATTAATGTGATCTAAACCCTAAGGTAACCCCACTTTTATAATATCCCCAGCAGAGTCGCCAGTTCTGTGATGCGGTGGGAGAACTGACTTGAGGTTTTGCGTTTTATCGCAAATGTTGCGGTTAGAAAGAGTCACCACCGACTTTTCTTTTATCCAAAAGGAAAGGTGAAAAAGCACAGGAAAGACCTTTGAGATGTTTTCTTGAGTTCGGGGGGTAGATTATGAAAAGGGAAGGTATTATCACCCTTTTCATCCATGATTTTCCATGGGCTCTTAGTTACTTGCTTAGATCACTTGCTTTTGTTTGTTTGAAATTGTGCTTGGTGTGGTTTTGAAAGAATTTTGTAAAAGAGGCCATTGTTAGGCAACCTTTGTAATGATTCTCGTTCGTAAGAATGTATACAAAGATGTTTGTCTTTTTGAAAATATTTTCAATGTTTTGTAAGATGTTTTGAAATGTGTGTGTGTTTGTTTTGAAAAATAGCAAGGATTTGTTGTTTGAAAGGGGGCAAGTAACTAGAAGCTATCTACCTACTCAAATGTCTTTCCTATGTATTTTATATTCCTTTGGCATTGTTGTCTTACCATTAATTTGGTAAGCAACCCTATCTTTGGATGTAAACGGGACGGGCGTGAGTCATCGTATGACCATGATTAGCAATGTTTGCAAAGTATCTTAGCATTTTTGAGGGACCAAGATAATTTTGTAAGGCAACTTTTAAATAGCGTCATCGAGGGACTATGATCTTATATTTATTTTGTTTTGCCAAGATACTTCGCATGCGTAACATGGCCATTTTTGTTTTAGGCAACCAAGTGGGAAAACCCTAAGGGTGCTCGTGTGCAAGTGCATCATTTTTCATGCTTTTGATTTTGTCTTGTATTTATGGTGTTCTATTTGTTTTGTTTTGTTCTTGTCATACAAACCCTAATTACTAATCATGGAATATGAAAGCGATAAATTGCGTAATGTAAATATACTAAGCTATTACAACAATTTTACGGGAGGGGGGAATACAAGTTTGAATGGGGATTTGCACAAATATAAAGCTAAATACATTATTACAACCAAATCGAATTTGTGTGAATTAAGATAAATATAACACAATATTTAAAATGTAATGCAATGTACATGTAAAAAGTTTTTTTTTGTGTCTTATTTTCATGTAAAAGAATATTTAATCTAAACCTAAAAATATGAGGAAAAAGATTTAATTTTTTGAAAGGGGTTAAACCCTAATTTTTGTTTAAAAAGAAAATAATGTTTCTATATGTATTATTTTGTGTATTTTCTTGTGTAAAAATAATAAATAATATTATATATAAATATTAAAAATTAAATATATACAAGAATAAGTATTTATAAGTATGAAAATAAAAAATAAATTGAAATAAATATGTTTAATTATTTTTACAAGTTTATTAAGAAAATAAGTGATATCCTATTTTAAATAAAATATATTTTATGTGAGAAATATTAAAAAATATAATAAAAGTGCAATATTATTAATTTACATTTTTAATATTTTTTATGCATTAAAATAAATATTTAAAATATTAAATATATAAATAAAACAAATAAGAAATAAAAATGTAGAAAGAGTTGGCAGGGGGTAAGATAGCAAGTCAGTGGTGATGTTGAGCAAAAACACTGGCCCATAGCAAAAGCCCAAACCTGCAAAAAATGTCAAAAACTGAAAAGGAAAAAATGCAAAAATGCAAAAGTAGCGCGCAGGTTCGAACCCAGGACATGGGTCTCACCAGCGCGCTGCTTTACCACTGGGGTGGCCATACATCCATTGTCTTTACTGAAACAAAAATAATATATTACAAAGCGCGTCCTTTCCCTGTTTCATCTTCTTCCTCAAGCCTTGGCCGGATCCCCTGTAACTTCCTCATGCTTCCATAAAAATGAAAACTTATAACATGAAAAATGTAGCATTTGAACTCACGAATCCAACCATATAAGTTATGTAATCTAACTATCAAAGATCAAATAAAATTTTAAAAGCCCCAAATTCTAACCTAATATTTTTATAGATTTCAACTTCCAAATTCTCTCAGCACAAGTAAAATCAATGCAAGATAATGATATGTATAGCTTCGTTATGATGAGAAATACACTTTTTATTCACAGATCATGGACTAAGGTTGCATGTACAAGGAGATATAGTTTGAAAATTACCTCCTTCAGCTGGAATCGTGTATGGAAATGTAGTGACTTTAATGGAGGCCTGATGCTTGCTTGAGCTTCCTTGAGCTTCCCTGAATCTATTCCAACCCTTGCCTTGCTCTGAAAGTGGCTAGAACTCCCTGACCAAGTCCAACTGCAAGCTTCAAAGTCAACAATGGCAGATGGTGGAAAAGAGAATACAGAACATGGATGATGGTTTGGATGGGTTTGATATCAAGTATGTAAGGTATTGGAATGATCTAAACACAAAACGCACGAGCCAAATGGAAGGTGGGGATGCTTGTGCAGAATCTGCAGTTTTTGGACAGGTTTTGGTGTTTTTCCAGCTTTTTAAGTGTTTCAGGTCTTAGCTTGGTGTTTTATGTGTTGCATATTGTTTGTATATTAGTATAGAAATGGTTTGAGGCCAGCTCTCTATCAGCTGTGCAAATGCTAGCCTTTTTGCCAACTTTCTTGTACTTGAAGCAAAGTGACAAGACCAAAGCTTCGCATGCTTGTACCAGCTTGCTTAGGGTTGGTATGAGTTTGTACAAGCTTCTTGAGACCTGTGTGGTTTGTATGCATCAAGGGGACAGGTTCAAAGCTCAAAATTGTAAAGTTTGCAAAAGTGGTTCTTTATGAAAATGGCAATGGAACCTTTTTGCCATAAGTGGAATTATAAGTTGGATAAAGGTTCAAAAGCATGGATATAGGCTTTATCAACTGAGTAAGCATTTAATTAAGGAGTGTGGAACAAGTTTAGGACCTGTACAGGATGAATTAGCCAGCATAGCATTGATTTGCAACTTGGTTCTTCATGAAATGGCTTGAACAAAAAGTGAGAAAATGCCAACTTCCTCTCTTCGATTCTCCCTACTCAAAAATGATCTTGATGAGTTCTATGACATTTTGGAAAGCTTGAAATGTTCTCTATAATTAATATTTGAAATTCATTTTGAGATACCTCTTTGAACTAGGTGAAAAATTTCCATGAAGTTGGGTCCAAAACATGCCTAAATTAGGGCAAAATTTCACTAAGTTAAGAAGTTCATGACCATGTATTCAAAAATTTATATCTTGAGATCCAATCATATTTAGGGAAAAGTTTGTGAAGAAAAGTTGTATATTTCATGGATATCTACAACTTTCATGTTGGGAAGTTTCCTTGAATCATTAGGCATCATGGTGTAAAAGTGGTGTAAAGTTGAGAAAAAAATAAGAAAATTTTCATACTTAGAAAATTTCTAAGTTATGAAAAATTTCAAATTCAAACCCTAATTTTCAAATTTGGATTTCTTGATGAACAAGTTTCACATTTTGAATTTTTTTGATGAATTATGACCCTTGGTACTTGATTTTG
Source organism: Vicia faba (assembly GCA_948472305.1). Taxonomy (NCBI): domain Eukaryota; kingdom Viridiplantae; phylum Streptophyta; class Magnoliopsida; order Fabales; family Fabaceae; genus Vicia; species Vicia faba. Next base: position 71,680 of record CATIWC010000618.1, on the reverse strand, counting down.
ACCAAAAAGTCAAAGTTTGACTTTTCAGTGTACAATTGACTTTTGATCAATTGACTGTAAAATTCATTTGTCAATCCAATGTATTTGAGATGCTTTGAGCCATGTGATTAAGTCAAGATGATGCCATTGAATCCTTGAAATAATTCTTGAACTCAATTGGTCATTTGCTAGGTTAAAAATTAGAAATTGCCTTTCCTCAGTCAAAACCCTAATTTTGACCATTTTGCCCTTTTGATGATTTAATCAAATTTCTTGGGGAATTGTGATCCAAACTTGACCAAATGACACATGTGAGTTTAAAATGTTGATGTTGATAAAAAATTATGAAGTTTGATTGTAAATTAGCCATGGTTGACTTTTTCCCCAATACAGCTGAATTTTAGGTCAACTGTCACATTGACTGATCAAAAATGTGGTTCCAGGCTTGAAACTTGTCATGAGTGATCTTAGGGATCCATAATGATGTTTGAAAGTCACATGAAGCATTGATAGTCCCAAAATCCTTGTGCAACATCAAAACCTAATTTTGGGTTATTAGTGCAAGATGAGATGTTGAGTTGGCCAAACCCTAATTCAGTCTTGAGCCAAAGAGATCTTGTGAGAAAAGTCTTGGTAAATGAGAGGGAAAATTTTGGGGTACAACAACCACGATCGAAGAAGAAGAAAAAGGAGTTAGCCAAATCGGAACTCATAAATCGCGGAAAAGGGTTAGTTTTTTCTTTGTTTGGGGTTGTGGTTTTTGGTGTTTGATTTATGTTGGAGGTTGCGATGGTTGTGCCGCCGCAAATTTAGGATAAGGGTTTCGGAGAAGAGGGTGAAGGGAATAAAGAGAGAGTACGAAGCATACTGTAAGTGAAAATGAAAACAAAATGTAAAAACAAAATCTTATGATCCGTAGCAATCCAATGCACGTGCGCTCACTATAGTTAACATGCTCCCTCAATTGTCATCCATTTGATCATCATTGGACGGCTGATAGGCCAAGTCCCACTGTAACATCTATGCACCCTCGCTACACCTAATCCATCACACCTCTCTCAAATTGTGTATGGGCCAAGCCCAATTAATTTTAGCACCTCCCTTTACCACTTTCACTAAAACAATAAACAAACTACACCCCCTTGTCTGAACAATAATTGGGCCAGCCTGGGCTCAACTTCCAGCACCCCCTATTTTTACTTGGTAACATAATGATGCACCCCCCGATTAAAATTAAATTATTTAATTTTTTTACATTGTTTCTTTTATATTATTTTTTAATCTATTTTTTATTTCTATTGTTTTATAATAATAATTATTATCATTAATATTATTTTTTATTATTATATTATTATTATTTATTATGTCATATAAATAAATTATTTTTATTCAAAAAATGCATATTATTTTCGTATATTATTTGTATTAAATATTTTTTTACCATGCATTAATCAAGATTTCTTCGCCATTAACACAATAAAAATACTAACCAATCTCAAACTATTTTTCGCAATCAATTAAGCTAATAAACTGTTTTTGCAAAAGGGTTATAAACAAATTTTGACTTACCGCGCATTTAGGCCAAATCTCCGCAATCATTATTCCCGACCAAGTGCGAGGTGATTCAAAGTACGTTTGCGACCCCTAAAAAACACCAACCCATACGAACTACGAATTGGGACTCTGATTCCTCTTAAGAGGATACATAGGCATACGATCAAAAATTGTAGCGAGTTCCCTTATAAAAAATTAAACCCTTTCCCCTATAAAAAATTTAAACCCTTCCCCTAATAAAATTTAAAACCAGGTTCCCCAACTCAAACCTAAAACCTAGTATCCTTGTGAACAAGGTAGATGAAAGGAGGCTAACACCTTCCTTTCGTCTAAAGAAGTCTGAAACCTAGAATCTCTGGCTGTGAATTAGGGTTTTCTGTTAGATTTCCTTCCCTAGGATAAAACTAATAGTAGAGGCTCTGATTAAAAAGACCAGTCTCGACAACTGGCGACTCTGCTGGGGACTCTCCTTAACCTTAGGTTTTAGGTCTCTTTTGGGTTTTTATTTTTATTTATTTATTTGCATTAATTTATTTATTTCTTGTCTATTTTTTATTATTATTATTATTATATATTTGCTATGTGGCGGGTTTTTATTTCAAAAAAATATTTTCAATAACCCTTAGAAAAAAGGTTCGTCTATTAGCTTAGGGGGTACATCATCCCTGCGAGTTTATATGACGACTTCGCCTAGAGTCAGTCAACTTCCGAAAAAGGAATACTTATCGAGAGATATCCTCTTGACGAGTAAGACTTTGGAAGGTGACCCATGACTCTTTGTAATGGCCTTAACCTAAAATCTCATGATGAGACCTTTCACGACTTTGAGACGGAAGTCTCGGTCCGTAAAGAGGCTCCACCTAAGGGAGACCCTTGTGCTTTTTCCCTCTGGTGTTATTCATGATACCCTTAATGAAACCACCTTCTTGGAGGGTAGATCAACCGTAGTTCAAAATTAAGGAACCTACCTGCTAAGGATACTTATCACAAAACCCTATCACTCAACCCTGCGTCTATACATCTATGCATTCATACATCTCATATATTCGTCATACATTTCATATATTCGTCACCCATTTCTTTCTATTTGTCTTATTCACAGGGGGTATAAAAGATAATAATAAACTCAAGATCTCGGTGACTGTCTTTAAAAATGGATACCGAAGGAAACAACTTGTCCGCATCAATGCGCCAAACATGTCTGAAATCAAAGCCACAAAAGGGAAATAATATGCTGAAGACTTTATCAAGCTTTATCAAGCAAAGGTGGATGGTTTCAAGAGCAGACATCTGCAGGCGCACCTAGAATACTTATTTTCCTTTGCTTGATTTCATGAAAAACAAGTTTTAGTTTAAGATTGTAATATTTTTCAATATCTGAATTATGTTACCTTCAATAAAGGCATTTTGTTTCCACATCTCATCTGCGTGTCTATTTTTAAGTTGATCACCAAATAACAATGATAAGCAAAAGACAAGTGTGATACGATGGGAGAGAACTGACTGTTTTTGGAATGCTGGTTCGCGTTTTGCGTTTGTTTTCGCAAAATGTCGCGGTAAGCAAGAGTCGCCATCGTCTTTTATTTTATCCAACAAGGAAAGGAAAAAAGCACAGAAAAATTCCTTTTTCGAGATGTTTCTTGGGTCCGGGGGGTATATTATAGAAAGGGAAGATGTTAGCAGCCTTTCTATCTGTGGTTATCCACGGGCTCTTAGGTACTTGATCAAAGTGTTTTCAAAAATTTGCTTTCTTTGTGTTTGTGGGTTTGAAAAGAGTTTTTATTTTGAAAAGGAGTGTAAGTGTGAAAATTTGTTTTGTTTTGAAAGAGCAAGTACTTAAGAACCATCTACCTACTCGAAAAAAGAATCATTCTATGCTATCTTCTTTTAGACAATGCTATCCTACTATTGATGAGTAAGTAGCATCGTCGTTGGAGTTTAAGGGTCAATTCGATTAAGGGACGTGCAGTCACTAAAGCAATGTTAGGACGCCTTAGCGGTAACCCTAATGTCTTAGATCATTTTTCCGAGGCAACCATTTCGAGGCAACTATGGTCTTTGGACAAGAGGGCGACCTCTAAAACTTCCTATACTCAATGACCACGTTCGAAGGCAACCAAGTGAGGTGTACCCTAAGAGTGCACATGTGCAAGTGTGTTGTTTTCAGTTAATTTTATCTTTGTACATGTCAATGGTTATCTATGTTGATTTTAGGTTAAACATTCGATCTTGTCATGCATTCCCTATTATCAAACATCTAAAAGTTTATAAGTTGCGGAAATTAAATTGCGGAAATTAAAACTAACTATTACAAGGCGTCGAGTATTTACATCGCCAAAAGCAACCCTTGAAATTAAAATGCGGAAAATAAATAAAGCGGTAAAAATAGTAAAGGTCCTATTAAACTATTACATTCCGGGAAACAAATACAATATTGAAATAAATATGGATCGCGTGTGGGAAATTAAATCGGGCGAGTTCTAGGGTTTTGACCCTTTAATTATTAAAGAAAAGATTTTTTGGTTATTTTTCGAATTAAGAAAGAAATTAAATTAGGTTAAGCATTAAATTAACAAATTAATTAATTAATAAATAAAAATGATATTTTTGGATTTTTGATATTTAAAGAAATAAAAATAATTTGATCAATGTTAATAAAACCTAATTATCTAAGTTGATTTTAATTATTGCAAAAAGATATCAAAGTTATTCCTAATTAAACTAAATTAATTAAATTAATAAAATACTGAAAATTAATTTAAATATGAAAATATTTTTTTGGTTTTTAATTTTATTAAGAAAAAAGTTTGGTTGGTTAGTTAAATAATAATAAAAATAATAACAATAAAATTAAAAGAAATAATAAAAGAAAAGAGAAAAAAGTGAGGGTTTTGGGCCTGTATTAGGGAGGCTTGCTTAACAATTTCCAAGGCCCAATTGAATTGGCCTGTATTGACTTTCTGATTCTAGCGTGGCACTTTAACTAGGGCATATGGTGGACATCACATCTGGACCACCAGATCTGGCCTGGGGCCATCTGGCGCTTTGAGATTTGAGGGAGTATGATGCATCACATGCTTGGGTTCACACTGAATAACCTATAGAAAAATAAGAACAAATGCATGGGGGACCTGGGATTCGAACCCAGGTCCTATTGGATTTTGAACACACGCCTTTGCCACTGCACCACTATGTCTCAATTGTTAATTAAATGGACAATGAATATTATAAGGGAAATCACATTAATATGCCAGAAAATAAAAAACCACGCGCCAAGTATTTGAATGGGCCAACCAGGGAGAGACGCGTCATCGTCTTCTTCCTTCAACCCTGTAAATTTAACTGCGGACTTATATCCGCAGCTAAATTCGTATGTCCATCCTAAAATCTATTCTAGGCCATGGAAATTCTTCCCAAGACCATGGTCATGCTCGTCGCTCTCCTCTGGTTACATCCATGTCCATCAATGGCTCCAATTTTGCCTGTAGAAGAAATGCCCAAAAACACAACTACACAACCCTAGGTTCGGTTACAGGGCTATAGCTCATATAAATGCAATCAAACAATGCCAAAAGTTCAGAAATTGAATAAGCATCATGAATATACCAAAGATTTGCCAAGAAAATGCAAGAAGATGGAGTTACGATTTGGAATGCTGGGCGGTAAAACGTGAGGCTTACAGTGCGTTTGAGAGCGTGTGATAGATTGCTTTTGATTACAGGAGGTTCAGTGATCGTCCAACAATGGATTAGTGTTGAGATTTGCCCTTGAAAACGCCTCCAAGCTTGATTTCAGTTTCACACTTTTTCACCTTTTTTCAAGTTTGGTTCTTGATGATTATGCAGCCTCTAGCCCTTGAATTCATGTGCTTTGGCTTGTATAAGTAATAAGCAATGCATTAGGTCAACAAATGTGGGCTGAATCCTTGTACATCAATACTTTGAGATTGGATTTGATCCTCCATTGAAAGCTTGCCTATTTTGTCAAAAATCCAATCTTTTTGCACATGGAATGCTTGATACGAGTTTGATCATGTCATTGATGATGATTAGGTCCTGAAAATAGAAAAAGATCTCATGTAATCAAGTTTTGTGATTTTATTTGATTTAAAATGGAATAATTCAATAAATAATCAAATAAAATAGAAAAATTGATAAATGGGCTCAAGGCTGAAGCTAGGACACGTGTGTAATGTGGAAAGTCCAAATCAAGTGAAAAAGAATGGGCCCATTTGACAAAATTTGAAGTTTTGGGGATAGTTGACTTTTGGCAATTTTGCAAAAATGCCCAACTTCAACAATGCATAAATTCTTCAATTTTGAACTTTTGGAAGTGTTATTGGACCTTTTAGAAAGCTTGAGATGTCCTCTAACCAAAAATTTTGGTCTCATCTTATTTTGATATTCCATGCTCAAGTTATAAGCTTTGGAAAAAAAGGTGTTTTTGTTGACTTTCAAAAATGACCTATAATGTCCAAATTTGTAACTTTTTGTGAGTGCATTTCTTGATCTTGGGGTATGAATATGAATTGTAGGAAATTTCATCCTATTAAAAATGAGATTTGGATGGGTCATTTCTCATAAAGTATGAGAAAGTTATGCTTGGTCAAAGTTGAGTTGACTTTTCCTGCAAAACCCTAATTTAGCAACTTTTGAGTCTTGATGAATTTTGAGAAATCCTTGATGAATCATGATCAACCCTTGATAAAATGATGAAATATCCTTAAAAATGAGAATGTTGACAAAAAATCTTGAAGTTTGACTGTATTTGGGTCACAGTTGACTTTTGCCCTAGCACAGTCGATTTTTGGACCCCTTGAGCAATTGACCGAGCAAACTTCCTATGATAGGCTTGAAATTTGACATGGATGACCTTGAGAACATTTTAGGACATTGGGGAGCACTTGAGATCATTTGGATGCAAGGACCTTGATGCAACACAAACCCTAATTTGAGGTTGACTGCCTTAGGAGATAACTTGACTGTCCAACTCTTGAGCAATCTTGAGCCACTTGGAGATTTTTCTTGCAATGTATTGGGAAATATGAGAGGGAAAATTTTGGGGTACAACAGTTGCCCCTGTTAAATTTTCTTAAACCTGAGGATATAGATTGGCTTTCGGGCCTTTCGTGATCCGAAGGTGGAAGATGATTGAACACTAGAGTGCCCAGAAATTTGCACTCGCATGAAGTGGTGTCAGCATTGTGATGTCGGGAATGAGATTACATATGCCATTTGGAGACTGTTGATAGGTGGTCTGGACTTCGGCTGAAATATGAATCAGGGAGATCTTATCATCAATCTGACTGAACCAGGGAAGGTCTTGGATTAACTTTGACTGGATAAGAATCAGGAAAATCTTCGAATCGATTTAACTGAACCAGACGAAAGTCTTGGAATAACTTCAACTGGAATACGAATCAGGGAGATCTTCGCATCAATCTGACTGAACCAGAGGAGGTCTTGGATTAACTTTGACTGGATCGACATCAGAAAAATCTTCGAATCGATTTAACTGGACCAGACAAAAGTCTTGGAATAACTTCAACTGGAATACGAATCAGGGAGATCTTCGCGGAGATCTGACTGAACTAGAGGAGGTCTTGGATTAACTTTGACCGGATCGGCATCAGAAAAATCTTCGGGTCGATTTAACTGGACCAGACAAAACTCTTGGAATAACTTCAACTGGAATACGAATCAGGGAGATCTTCGCGTCGATTTGACTGAACCAGAGGAGGTCTTGGATTAACTTTGACTGGATCGGCATCAGAAGAATCTTCGAATCGATTTAACTGGACCAGACGAAAGTCTTGGAATAACTTCAACTGGAATACGAATCAGGGAGATCTTCGCGGCGATCTGACTGAACCAGAGGAGGTCTTGGATTAACTTTAACTGGATCGGCATCAGAAAAATCTTCGAATCGATTTAACTGGACCAGACGAAAGTCTTGGAATTACTTCAACTGGAATACGAATCAGGGAGATCTTTGCGTCGATCTGACTGAACCAGAGGAGGTATTGGATTAACTTTGACTAGATCGGCATCAGAAAAATCTTCGAATCGATTTAACTGGACTAGACGAAAGTCTTGGAATAACTTCAACTGGAATACGAATTAGGGAGATCTTCGCGGCGATTTGACTGAACCAGAGGAGGTCTTGGATTAACTTTGACTGGATCGGCATCAGAAAAATCTTCGAATCAATTTAACTGGACCAGACAAAAGTCTTGGAATAACTTCAACTAGAATACAAATCAGAGAGATCTTCGCATCGATCTAACTGAACCAGAGGAGGTTTTGGATTAACTTTGATTGGATTGGCATCAGAAAAATCCTCGAATCGATTTAACTGGACCAGACAAAAGATCTTGGAATGACTTCAACTGGAATACGAATCAGGGAGATCTTCGCATCGATCTGACTGAACCAGAGGAGGTCTTGGATTAACTTTGACTGGATCGGCATCAGAAAAATATTCAAATCGATTTAACTGGACCAGACAAGAAGTCTTGGAATAACTTCAACTGGAATACGAATCAGGGAGATCTTCGTGTCGATCTAACTGAACCAGAGAAGGTCTTGATATAGCTGAGAATTTAACTACATCTTTCCTGAAAGGTAAAGGTCAGTCATATGCAATGCATGACATGGATCAAGCAATGATGCTCTCAACAATGAGATTGTATGGTATGATGTGTATATGCATGTATCATGATGTATGGAAATGTAATGCTTTAGCTGGGGAAAATAAATCCCGGATAGCTTGCTGGAGAATAGAGTTGAATTCTTCGTTTCCGCTGGGGATGACGAACGAAAATGAATGTGAGAATAGACCTGCAGGAGAGGATAACTCCGTTGGGGAATAAACTGATGAGGAGATTACTCTGTAGGGAAGAGATGCTCTACTGAGGATTCCATTGATAAATTCCGTCGGGATGAATTATCGTTGCTGGTGATATTGAGCCCGTTGAGGATTGAATTCCTGTTTGTGAAAGGAAAGAACTTCGTTGGGGGCGGTCTTTCAGTGGCGACTTCACTGTGGATAACTTGTTAGAATCTTATGGGGACAATCCTTTGAACCTGGCTGGGAGTGATCCTTTGAACTCAGCTGGGGAGATTTATTTTTGTACTCCGCTAGGGATAAACTTCCAGAGTCTACTGGGGATGATTCTCCCGACTCTGTTGGGGTAGCTTTTTCAGACTGCGCTAGGAAAATTTTAACTCCACTGGGGTATCTTGTATTCTTCTGGGGAACATTCTTATAATCTGCCAGGGAATATTAAGATTGTCGGGGATATCAAGCCTTTTTAGTGCTGATGGTAGATCAACTCTGCTTGGGGAGAGCATTGTTGATTCGTTTATAGTTGCAAGTCTCAGCTGGGAGAGCTATCATTACTGTCTTACTCTGCGGGGATGAAGGTATCTTAGTCATATTCCTCAATTGAATTTACCCTTGTACCTGGTGGACAGAGCAACTATACAGTTTGGACAATTTTTATTGCCTGTGTTTCTGATATTACCCGTAATCGTCTTTTGTTTCGCATGTAAATATTCATGAGCAGCAATTAATGTCGAATGCATATATCAGAAATGAACATTGGACCTTCTTTGCAAAACAAAACAGATAAAGAAAAACAATTTGAAATTTCTTTGAAAATGAATTGTATTGATTTTGAAGTTTGGCCTGTAAATAGGCGTTTTTGTACAAGAGGCTGACATCATAGTAAGAGAATACCGCCGAATAATAGAATTTACACAATTTGTGAAAAACTAAAAAGCTATGTGAACAATCCCACTGGGTTCTAATTCTGCTATTACCTTTATGTCCTCGAGCATCTCATCACTTTGCCGCTGGTTAAAGGTGAATCAGATTGATTAGTGTCGTCCGAGCTTGATAGTCGATACCGAAGTCTGGATGCAAGGTGATCCAATGAGACATAGTGTTACGCTGATCGCTAATTTTTGCCTGGACCGCTCTTTCGGGTTTTCAGTCCACCGGGATACCCTTTTTTTCCCAAGCTGCCTTTTCAGGTTTTCGACTTGCCGGGTGTACAGATTTTTCATTCTCATCCCTTATTTTTGCCCGAACCCTTTTGGTTCGGCGAGAAGTCCTTATTTTTGCCTAGGCCAGTCAACCTAGCGGGTTTTTGATTATGCGTAGTATCTTTTCACTATGTCTGCATTGACGGGGTGAGGAAGGTCATCACCATCCATGTTGGTTAGAATCACAGCTCCTCCTGAGAAAATGTTCTTAACCACAAATGGCCCTTCGCAAGTAGGGGTCCATTTGCCCCTAGAATCACCTTGAGGTAAGATAATGCGCTTGATTACCAGATCCCCAACTTGATATACCCGTCGTCTAACTTTCTTGTTAAATGCCTTAATCATCCGTTTTTGGTACGTCTGACCATGACAAATAGCAGTAAGTCTCTTTTTGTCGATTAGGTTCAGCTGATCAAGCCGGGTCTGAATCCAGTCATCTTCACTCAAACCTGCATCCTTCATGATTCAGAGAGAGGGTATCTGAACTTCGATGGGCAAGACATCCTCCATACCATATACCAAGGAATATGGTGTTGCCCCTGCTGACGTTCGAGCTGAGGTACGATACCCATGAAGAGCAAATGGTAACATCTCATGCCAATCTTTGTATGTCACTATCATCTTCTGCACAATCTTCTTAATGTTCTTATTAGCCGCTTCAACAACCCCATTCATCTTCGGTCGGTAAGGAGAAGAGTTGTGATGCTGTATCTTGAACTGCTTGCAGAGCTCAGTGATCATCTTGTTGTTGAGATTGGTACCATTGTCCGTAATGATCCTCTCTGGTACACTGTATCGACAAATCAGATTGTGCCGAATGAACCGTGCCATGACGTTCTTGGTTACGGTAGCAAAGGAAGCTGCTTCAACCCACTTTGTAAAATAATCAATAGCTACCAGGATGAAACGATGTCTGTTGGATGTTGTAGGTCTGATCTCGCCGATCATATCAATGCCCCACATTGCAAAAGGCCAAGGTGCCGTCAAGACGTTCAGAGGAACTGGAGGTATGTGCACTTTATCAGCATAGACCTGGCATTTGTGACATGTTCGAGAATGCTGATAACAGTCAGCTTCCATCGTGGACCAATAATATCCTGCTCGAAGTATTTTCTTTGCCATGGTGTGTCCACTGGAATGAGTTATGAAAGTACCTTCATGTAACTCCGCCATGATCCTTTTTGCTTCATTCTTATCCACACATCGCAGTAAGGTTGAATCATGGTTGCGTTTGTAAAGAATGCCATTACTGATGAAGAACTTCATCGTGAACCTCCTCAAAAATTTCTTGTCATTAACAGATGCACCCTCGGGGTATTCCTGAGCCTCAAGATACCTTTTTACTTCGTGAAACCAGGGCTTTTCTGTTACCTCTTCAGTCTCAATGTCACAGCAATGTGCCGGTTCATCCAGTTTTTCAATGATGATCCGGGGAGCTTCGTTGTCCCAATTGACTTTGAACATAGAAGACATCGTAGCTAGCACGTCCGCCAACTGATTCTCCTCTCTAGGGAAGTGTTCAAAGGTTATCTCCTCGAAATGGGGAAGCAACGTCAATACATACTCCTTATAAGGAATAAGGTTCGGGTGTTTCGTATCCCACTCGCCTTTGATCTGACTGATCATGAGAGCGGAATCTACGAAGACACTTAAAAACTTAATCCTTAGGTCAATTGCTGCTCGAAGACCTATGATGCATGCTTCATACTCCGCCATATTGTTAGTGCAGTTGAAACATAGTCGGGCGGTAAACGGAGTATGAGAGCCTTTAGGAGATATGATTACGGCACCAATGCTATTGCCCAGAGCGTTTGAAGCTCCATCAAAGTACATAGACCATAGGGATCCTTCCTCAGGTCCTTCATCCGGTCCAGGTGTCTCACAATCAGTTACCAACATGATATTCTCATCCGGGAATTCAAAGTTCATAGACTGGTAATCATCCACTGCCTGATGTGCCAAATGGTCTGCCAACACACTTCTCTTGATTGCCTTTTGGGTCGTATATTGGATGTCATACTCAAACAAGATCATCTGCCATCTTGCTATTCTTCCGGACAAAGCAGGCTTTTCGAAGATATACTTGATTGGATCCATCTTTGATATCAACAGAGTAGTGTGAGTCAGCATATACTGTCTCAGCCGACGAGCAGCCCATGCCAAAGCGCAACAAGTTTTCTCGAGCAACGAGTATCGGGTCTCGCAGTCGGTAAACTTTTTGCTAAGGTAATAAATAACATTCTCTTTTCGACCAGACTCGTCATGCTGACCCAGCACACACCCCATTGAGTTGTCGAGTACTGTCAAGTATAAGATCATAGGTCTCCCTTCAACTGGAGGCATCAGAATGGGTGGCTCTTGGAGATACTCTTTGATCCTTTCGAAAGCGGCCTGGCATTCATCGTTCCAACGTACTACTTGATCTTTCTTCAGCAGCTTGAAGATTGGCTCATAAGTAGTAGTTAGGTGCGAGATGAATCGAGCAATGTAGTTTAGTCGTCCCAGAAATCCTATGACTTCTTTCTCTGTTCTGGGAGCTGGCATTTCCTGTATAGCTTTCACCTTTGCAGGATCCACTTGAATACCTTTATCGCTCACGAAAAAACCCAGTAGCTTACCAGATCTCACCCCGAAGGTGCACTTGTTCGGGGTTTAACCTTAGCTTGTACAACTTCAGCCTGTCAAACAGCTTCTGCAGATGGTCAAGGTGTTCCTCCTCAGTCTGGGACCTTGCAATCATATCGTCGACGTATACCTCAATCTCATGATGGATCATGTCATGAAACAAAGCAACCATGGCACGCTGATACGTTGCCCCAGCGTTCTTCAATCCAAAAGGCATGACCTTGTAGCAAAAGGTACCCCATTGAGTAACAAAAGTTGTCTTTTCCATGTCTTCGGGAGCCATTTTAATCTGATTATAACCAGAGAAACCATCCATAAAGGAGAAGACTTTATGCTGAGCGGTGTTGTCAACCAGAACATCGATATGAGGTAGAGGAAAATCATCCTTGGGACTCGCCCTGTTCAGATCCCTATAACACATTTGAACATTACTGTTGTACCCCAAAATTTGCCCTCTCATATTTCTCAAAACATTGCAAGAATAATCTCCAAGTTGCTCAAGATTGCTCAAGAGTTGGACAATCAAGTCATCTCCTAAGGCAGTCAATCTCAAATTAGGGTTTTGTCTTGCATCAAGGTACTTGCATCCAAATGGCCTCAAGTGCTCCCCAATGTCCTAATATGTTCTCAAGTTCATCCATGTCAAATTTCAATCCTTGCAAAGGAAGTTTGCTCAGTCAATTGCTCAAAGGGTCCAAAAATCGGCTATGCTAGGGCAAAAGTCAACTGTGACCTACAAATAGTCAAACTTCAAGATTTTTGTCAACATTCTCATTTTTAAGGATATTTCATCATTTGATCAAGGGTTGATCATGATTCATCAAGGATTGCTCAAAATTCATCAAGACTCAAAAGTTGCTAAATTAGGGTTTTGTAGGAAAAGTCAACTCAACTTTGACCAAGCATAACTTTATCATACTTTATGATAAATGACCCATCCAAAGCTCATTTTGAAGAGGATGAAATTTACTATAATACATCTTCATACCCCAAGATCAATAAATTCACTCACAAAAAGTTACAAATTTGGATATTATAGGTCATTTTTGAAAGTCAACAAAAACACCTTTTTTTTCCAAAGCTTATAACTTGAGCATGGAATATCAAATTGAGATTAGACCAAAAGGGTTGGTTATAGGACATCTCAAGATTTCTAAAAAATCCAAGAACACTTCCAAAAGTTCAAAATTGAAGAAGTTATGCATTGTTGAAGTTGGGCATTTTTGCAAAATTGCCAAAAGTCAACTATCCCCAAAACTTCAAATTTTGTCAAATGGGCCCATTATTTTCCACTTGATTTGATCTTGTCACACTCCACACGTGTCCTAGCTTCATCCTCATGACCATTTATCAATTTTATTATTTAATTTGATTTTTTAATGAATTATTGCATTTTAAATCAATTTAAATCATATAAAATCCAAACATTGATTATTGGATCTATTTTTGGCTATTTCAGGACCTAATAATCATCATCAATGGAATCAAATTAGAATCAAATTAGAATCATCCATTCCATGTGCAAAGAGATTGTTTTTTGGACAAAATAAGCAAGTTATCAATGGTGAATCAAATCATATCTCCAAGCATTGATTTACAAAGATTCAAGTCCAAAAACTTGACCTAATCCAATGCTCATTACATATACAATACAAAGGCACACGAATCAGAGGTTAGAGGCTGCAAAATCACAAGAACAAAATTTGAGAAAACTTGGAAAAAGTGTGAATCTGAAATCGTGTTTAGAGACAGTTTCAATACAAAATCTCAACACCACTCCATTGCTGGTCAATCACTGAGTGAGAAGCAATCAAAAGCAAGCTCTCTCCCCCCCTCAATCGCGTTGTAAGTATCTCTAAAAATCGCTCTGCACTTGAAATCGTAACTCCATATTTCTGCATCTTTTGAATAAATCTTTGGTATAATCATGCTTATCATTCAATTTCTAAGATTTCTGCATCATTTGATTGCGTTTTCATGAGCCATAGCCCTGTAACCGAACCTAGGGTTTTGGAAGTTTGTTTTTTGGCGTTTTCTCTACAGGTAAAATCAGCGCCATTAATGGATATAGGCATGCTCAGGATGCTCAGACGAATCGAACCATGGTCTTAGAATTAATTTTAGTGGCCTAGAATAGATTTTGGAATGCACATGCACATTTAGCCGCAGATGTAAATCCGCAGGTAAAAAACCAGGGGCAAACGGAGAAGACGAAGACGTGGCCCTTTCCAATTCGCTCATTCAAATTTCGCGCTTTATTTTTTTGTTTTCTGGCATTTATTTGTTTTTTCCATATTATGTTTATTATCCATTACACTAACAATTAAAAGGCGCTGGTTGAGTGGTAGTGGAGCATATGCATTGGCTAACAGGACTTGGGTTCGAATCCCAGGTCCCCCACATATTTGTTATTATTTTCTTCCAGGTATTCCAATGCAAGCTTCAACGCGTGGTTCACCATACACCCTCATGAGATCAGTGGACAGATGGCCCCCAGGCCAGATCTGGTGGCCCAGAATGAAAGTCCATCATACGCCCTAGTCAACCAATGCACACTGAATCCAAAAGTCAACCAGGTTTTCAACGAAATTGGGCCTTGAAAGTTGCTATTCTCCCATCCAAATCAGGCCCAAAACCCCCCTTGGTTATTTCTTTTTCTTTCTTTCTTTTATTTAATTAATTAATTATTATTATTTTTATTATTTAACTAACCAATTAATCTTTTTCTAAATAAAATCAAAAACCAAAAAATATATTTTAATTAAATTCAGCACTTTATTTTTGTAAATAAATATTAATTCAATTAATTTAGTTTAATTAGGAAATAACTTTTAATATTTTTGCAATAATTAAAATTAATTTAGAGAATTAGGTTTTACTAACATTGATTGATTTATTTTTATTTCTTTAAATACTCAAAAATCCAAAAATATCATTTTAATTAATTAATTAATTTGTTTATTAATTTAATTATTAACTTAATTTAATTTCTTTTAATCCAAAAATAACCAAAAAAAAATCACTTTCTTTCAAAAAAGGGTCAAAACCCTAAAAAACTCGCATTCGATTTAGTTCTTCGCACGCGATCCATTTGATTTCAATATTGTATCTGTTTCCCGGAATGTAATAGTTTAATTAGGACATTAATTATTTTATCGCTTTATTTACTTTCCGCATTTTAATTTCAAGGGTTGCTTTTGGTGATGTAAATACCCGACGCCTTATAATAGTTAGATTTAATTTCCGCAATTTAATTTCCGCAACTTATAAACTGTTAGATGTTTGATAAATAGGGAATGCATGACAAGATCAAATGTTAAACCTAAAATCGACATAGATAACCATTGACCTGTACAAAGATAAAATTAACCGAAACAACACACTCACACATGCGCACTCTTAGGGTACACCTCACTTGGCTGCCTTCGAACGTGGTCATTGAGTATAGGAAGTTTTAGAGGTCTCCCTCTTGTCCAAAGATCATAGTTGCCTCGAAACGGTTGCCTCAAAAAAATGATCTAAGACATTAGGGTTACCACTAAGGTGTCCTAACATTGCTTTAGTGACCACCCGTCCCTTAATCGAATTGACCCTTAAAACTCCAACGACGACGCTACCTACTCATCAATAGTGAGATAGCATTGTCCAAAAGACATTATTACAGATTGATTCCTTTTTTAAGTAGGTAGATGGTTCTTAAGTACTTGCTCCTTTCAAAACAAAATAAAACTTTCTGCACTTACACCTTTCAAACAAAAACTTCTTTCAAACCCACAAACACAAAGAAAAGCAAATTTTGAAAACACTTTGAGCAAGTACCTAAGAGCCCGTGGATAACCACAGATAGAAAGAGTGCTAACACCTTCCCTTTCTATAATCTTCCCCCCGGACCCGAGAAACATCTCGAAAAAGGAATTTTTCTATGCTTTTTTCCTTTCCTTGTTGGATAAAATAAAAGTCGGTGGCGACTCTTGCTTACCGCGACATTTTGCGAAAACAAACGTAAAACACGAACCAGCATTCCAAAAATAGTCAGATCTCTCCCACCGTATCACAGAACTGGCGACTCTGCTGGGGACGCTTATAAGTGGGGTGTACCTTAGGATTAGATCATTGTGTTTTTAATTGCTTGCTTTGTATGCTTTATATTTGTGGGCTTGTATCGGAGTTACTATAGATCCTAACCCGGATCTGGGGACACCCTTTAGGTAAGTAGCAATAAACAGTGAGGGAACTGTACGGCATAGACCAATACGGTTGAAAGCATAATCTCCAAGTTGCTCAAGATTGCTCAAGAGTTGGACAGTCAAATCATTTCCTAAGGCAGTCAACCTCAAATTAGGGTTTGGTTTTGCATCAAGTTCCATGCATCCAAATGACCTCAAGTGCTCCCCAATGTCCTAATATGTTCTCAAGCTCATCCATGTCAAATTTCAAGCCTTGCAGAAGAAGTTTGCTCAGTCAATTGCTCAAAGGGTCCAAAAATCGATTGTGTTAGGGCAAAAGTCAACGGTGACCTATAAATTGTCAAACCTCAAGATTTTTTGTCAACATTCTCATTTGGAAGGATACTTCATCATTTGATCAAGGGTTGATCATGATTCATCAAGGATTGCTCAAAATTCATCAAGACTCAAAAGTTGCTAAATTAGGGTTTTGTAGGAAAAGTCAACTCAACTTTGACCAAGCCTAACTTTCTCATACTTTATGAGAAATGACCCATCCAAAGCTCATTTTTAAGAGGATTAAATTTCCTACAATCCATCTTCGTACCCCAAGATCAGAAAATGCACTCACAAAAAGTTACAAATTTGGACATTATAGGTCATTTTTGAAAGTCAACAAAAACACCTTTTTTTCCAAAGCTTATAACTTGAACATGGAATATCAAAATGAGATGAGACCAAAAGGGTTGGTTATAGGACATCTCAAGCTTTCTAAAAAGTCCAAGAACACTTCTAAAAGTTCAAAATTGAAGAAATTATGCATTGTTGAAGTTGGACATTTTTGCAAAATTGCCAAAAGTCAACTATCCCCAAAACTTCAAATTTTGTCAAATGGGCCCATTATTTTCCACTTGATTTGATCTTGTCACACTACACACGTGTCCTAGCTTCAGCCTTGTGTCCATTTATTAATTTTTCTATTTTATTTGATTTTTTTATTGAATTAATTCATTTTAAATCAATTTAAATCAAATAAAATCCAAATATTGATGACTTAGGATCTTTTTGGTTGTTATAGGTCTTAATTATCATCATGATCATGATCAAATCCGTATCAAGCTTTTCATGTACGAAAATATTGGATTTTGGACCAAATTGGAAGGTTATCAATGGTGAATCAAATCATATCTCCAAGCATTGATTTACAAAGATTCAAGACCCAAAACTTGACCTAATCCAATGCAGCATACATATACAAGCTAAAGGCACACGAATTAGAGGTTAGAAGCTGCAAAATCACAAGAACAAAACTTGAGAAAACTTGAAAAAAGCTTGAAACTGAAATCACTCCTAGAGGCCAATTCAGAACCAAAACTCAACGTGAATCAATTGCTGGACATCCATTGAGTCAGAAGCAATCAAAAGCAAGCCATCGCACCCTCTCAATCGCGCTGTAAGTCCTTCGAAACACCGCCCTGCATTTGAAATTGCAACCTCTCATTCTGGCATATTCTTGACAAATCATTGACATATTCATGATCCTTGAGTGATTTCTAAACTTTCTGCATTATTTAATTGTGTTTCTATGACCTGTAGTGCCATACCCGAATCTAGGGTTCTTGGTCTTTGTTTTTGGGCGTTTTATTTGCAGGAAAAATTGGGGCCATTAATGGACATAGACATGTTCAAGAGGCCTGGACGATCATGACTATGGTCTTGGAATTGATTTTCATGGCCTATGATAGATTTTAGGATGACCATGCGCATTTAGCCGCGGATATAAATCCCCAGGTAAATATCCAGGTTCCAGCGAGGAAGATGAAGACGTGCCCCCCTCCCATTGGACAATTCATACTTCGCGCGTTTTTTGTTTTAATTCTGGCATATTATTTGTTTTTTCCATATTATAATTCTTGTCCAATAGATATACAAGCGAAATGCGCTGGCTGAGTGGAGGAGACGTTGGCCAATGACTCACAGGACCTGGGTTCGAATCCCAGGTCCCCATATGCTTTGTATTATTTTTCCATAGATCTTCCAGTGCGTTTCAAGAATTGTGGACCACCATACACCATCAAATCTCAAAGCGCCAGATGGCCCCAGGCCAGATCTGGTGGTCCAAATGTGATAATCATCATATGCCCAAGTCAACGTGCATGCGTGGAATCCAAAAAAGTCAGCCAGGCCAAGTGATTGTTGGGCCACAAACTTGCTATCAAGACCCCCTAATCAGGCCCATAACCTCCTAACCTTCTCTATTTTCATTTTATTTAGTTTATTTATTTATTTATTGTTATTATTTCTAATTAACCAATTAAAGACTTTTTCCTCATAAAATCAAAAACCAAAAAATATATTTTATTTATTAAAATTAAATTCAGCACTTTATTTTTGTAAATAAATATTAATTTAATTAATTTAGTCTAATTAGGAATTAACTTTAATATCTTTTGCAATAATTAAAATTAATGTAGATAATTAGGTTTTTATTAACTTTGATTAATTTATTTTTATTTCTTTAAATATCAAAAAAACCAAAAATATTTATTTTCATTTATTAATTAATTAATTTATTAATTTAATAATTAACTTAGGTCTAATTTCTTTTTAATTCAAAAATAAACCAAAAAATCTTTTTCTTTAATAAACAAAAGGGTCAAAACCCTAAAAAACTCGCATCCGATTTAATTTCCCGCACGCGATCCATTTTATCATATTGTTGTATCTGTTTCCTAGAATGTAATAGTTTAATAGGACTTTAAATACTTTTATTGCTTTTTTTATTTTCCGCATTTTAATTTCAAGGGTTGCTTTTGGCGATGTAAATACCCGATGCCTTGTAATAGTTAGTTTTAATTTCCGCAACTTATAAACTGTTAGATGTTTGATAATAGGGAATGCATGACAAGATCAAATGTTTAAACCTAAAATCAACGTAGATAACCATTGTCATGTACAAAGATAAAATAATCGAAAACAACACACTCGCACATGTGCACTCTTAGGGTACACCTCACTTGGTTGCCTTCGAACGTGGTCATTGAGTATAGGAAGTTTTAGAGGTCACCCTCTTGTCCAAAGATCATAGTTGCCTCGAAACGGTTGCCTCGGAAAAATGATCTAAGACATTAGGGTTACCGCTAAGGCGTCCTAACATTGATTTAGTGACCACACGTCCCTTAATCGAATTGACCCTTAAAACTCCAACGACGGTGCTACCTACTCATCCATAGTGGGATAGCATTGTCTAAAGGACATTAGCACAGATTGATTCCTTTTTCGAGTAGGTAGATGGTTCTTAAAGTACTTGCTCTTTCCAAAACAAAAAAAAACTTTTCGCACTTACACCTTTCAAACAAAAACTTCTTTCAAACCCACAAACACAAAGAAAAGCAAACTTTTGAAAACACTTTGAGCAAGTACCTAAGAGCCCGTGGATAACCACAAATAGAAAGGGTGCTAACACCTTCCCTTTCTATAATCTACCCCCCGGACCCGAGAAACATCTCGAAAAAGGAATTTTTCTGTGCTTTTTTCCTTTCCTTGTTGGATAAAATAAAAGACAGTGGCGACTCTTGCTTACCGCGACATTTTGTGAAAACAAATGCAAAACGTGAACCAACATTCCAAAAAACAGTCAGTTCTCTCCCACCGTATCACAGAACTGACGACTCTGCTGGGGACGCTTATAAGTGGGGTGTACCTTAGGATTAGATCATTGTGTTTTCAATTGCTTGCTTTGTATGATTTATATTTGTGGGCTTGTATCGGAGTTACTATAGATCCTAACCTTGATCTGGGGATACCCTTTAGGTAAGTAGCAATAAACTGTGAGGGAACTGTACGGTATAGACCGATACGGTTGAAGCAGTAGCTTTGTTGGTGTGACACTTTAGATTGTACCAATATCCCTTGTGTTGGAACGAGGAGAATATGGGTCATCTAAGGGGTCATTAAGCACCAACTGACCTTAGAACCTTTAAATTGACCAACTTGGCCATAGAACAGTAGCAGTATGCTACACTCATTGAGACTAAACTCTCGTGATGATTCCGACCACAAGAAAAGGTTGCTAAACTGGAATTATGACCGATCGAGGGTAGTCAGTTATATTGAGATCCTCTAGAATCCGGTTACTATTTTTAGGACATATTTGAACCAACTAAACTAAAAGAGGGTAGTACCTAAGCTCCTTGCCAGCCTGAAATCTAAGGGCTCTCTGTGTGACTTGTGTACCTTTACCATGTTTGCTATTTGTGGATACTTGTGGTGTGCTTACTATCATGACATCATGACATCATAACATTGCATACATCTTGCATTGGACTAACCTATTTCAAAGAAAGGAGGGATTCATCTTTGTTCTGTTTTGTAGGTCATGATGCCCATGCGTAGGAATACCATCCGGATCAACTTTGTCCAGGTTCCCACCATGCTTAAAGAATTGATTGCAAAGATGCCTGATACTACTTCCTTCCTTAGAAGACATGGTTATCTTCTCAGTTTGGTCACCTCCAAATTGGACGAGCAGATGATGAGTGTCCTGGTCCAATTCTATGATCCGATGTACCATTGCTTTACTTTTCAGGACTACCAGTTGGTTCCCACCTTAGAAGAGTTCTCTGAGCTACTCGGTATCTCTATTCTGGAGCAGACCCCGTTTACTGGTTGGGAGAAGATTCTTAGGCCGGAAGAAATTGCTTCAGCCCTTCATTTGACCAAGGATGAGGTAATGGCTAATTGGGAGACTAGAAGTGGAGGAAAGGGCTTTCTGACTAAGTTCTTGGTTGTTAAGGCTAACTATTTCTGGGATAGTCTAGACTTCAAGGCATTCGAGGATATTCTGGCTCTTCTGATATACGACTTAGTATTGTTTCTGAGCTCGGACTCCTTTGTTGATGTGAATGCGGTGAAAATCTTCATCTCTCGTAATCCTGTACCCACTCTCTTGGGTGACATCCTTCATCAGCTTTACGCTCGTACTGCCCGAAAGCAGGGAACCTTGATGTGCTGTGCTCCATTATTGGCGTGGTTGTTTATTTTGCACCTCCCCAAATCAGTGCTGAAGAACAAAGAAGGCATGGGATGGTTCTATAGGGTTATGTCTCTCTCTCATAATGATATCATTTGGACTCTTAAGGGTATGGACGAGGTGGCTATTATTGATCGATGTGGGGAGTACCCCAATGTTCCACTGATAGGAACCCATGGAGGAATTTCTTATAATCCATGCTTGGCCTTGCGTCAGTTTGGGCGAGCCAGAAGAGAAGGACCTCATGAGCTGCTGATGCCTAGTATCATCTTTGATTTTCAAGGAGACAGCGACGAGCAACGCCGCAGGTTCATCAGGGCTTGGGATAGAGTTCACAGATCTGATCCACATGAGTTGGGTCCAAATACTTCTCTTTTGATGGAGCCATATCTCAGATGGGTCCGTATCCGTACCCAAAAGCTGGGTATGTCGTATGAAGTCGTCCTGCCTATCATTGTTGAAGTTGCTAATAAAGAAGGGGTTCTTCCTACCATCCTTCATCCTTACATGCCCACTGACATTGGGGCACTGAAAAGGTCTTGGATGCAGCTGAGAGAAGAACGAGATGCTTACCGAGAAAAGTTTAACGAGCAAGAGCAGAAGATCCAGAAGTTGACTAGGCAGATGGAGAACGAGCGGATTCTCAATGACTATGTCCGCATCGACAAGAAGAGACCATGGGAGCACTGATTGTACTTTGATTATTTCCTTTCCAGTTTTTATTTACTTTTCAGTATTTCATTTCTTGTAACGCCTTAAAGGCAATTCGTTGAACAATTGGGATTTCAAAGTTTATCTAATAAAGTGTGTTTCATTTCTTGTTTACAAATTTGAATCTCCCGATTGTCTTTGAAATCATGTCATACGCATTTCATCCCATGCACTTCATAACAGGTACCCATTACAGGTCTCTTATCTTCTTCGCTGTTTATTTCAGCACTCATCATGTCTACTGAACCTTCAACTGAGCAAGCCATCAAGGCCCTCCAGGCCCAGAATTCCCAATTCCAAGAGCTGTTCATGAATCTAGCTAGGGGTCAGCAAGATCTGAAGACCTTGATTCTGAAAGAGAAGAGGAAGAAAAAGAAGAGGACAGTCCTGTTTAACACAGGACACAGGTTTAGAAACCGGCTACGGGATGAAGTTGATTTGACCACCTCATCTGGAGGGAAAGATAGTCAAGAGGAAAGGAGGGCTCCTAGCCCTGTGGTCTCCGACAATGAGATGGACTTCGATGAAGACCAGTATCCTCCTACTGAGGATAAATACAAACAACTGGAAGACCGGTTGAGTGCGATGGAAGTTCAGAAAGTGCCTGGTCTGGACTTTGGTGATCTAGGTCTATCACCTGGGGTGGTAATTCCCCACAAGTTCAAGGCACCAACCTTTGCTAAGTATGACGGAGTTTCTTGTCCGAAGCTGCACCTCTGGTCATATGTAAGGAAGATTCAGCCATACACCGCTAATAAGAACCTATGGATCCACTTCTTTCAAGACAGTCTCTCAGGGACTCAGCTTGAATGGTTCTACCAGTTGGACGGAGCCAGTATCCGCAATTGGGAAGATTTGGCTACTGCTTTCTACAGGCAGTACCAATACAACTCCGACCTCGCTCCTACGCGTACCCAACTCCAGGGTATGTCAATGGGAATGGGTGAAGGATTCAAAGATTATGCTCAGAAGTGGAGGGACCTCGCCGGAAGAGTGCAACCACCCTTGGCTGATCGGGAGCTTGTGGACATGTTTCTGGGGACCTTGTCTGGTCCATTTTTCAACCACCTGATTGGAAGCTCTTCATCTGGGTTTACAGAGCTGATTATGACCGGTGAAAGGATTGAGGCTGGCATTAAGGCTGGTAAGATACAGAAGGGTGCCTCATCAAGCACCGAGAAGAAACCTTTTAAGAAGGAGTCCAGTGCTATCTACAGTTCGAAAATACATAATAGACCTGAACACTGCCAAGCTGTTAATGTGGTTATTATTTCAAGACCTGCTGGTGCTCCTCAGCATAATAATCAGTCAAAGGACGAGAGACCTCGAAGGCAATTCACCCGTCTCAGCATGACTTTGTCTCAGATTCTGCCACAGTTACTGAAAACCAACCTAGTGATTCCAAGGGAAGCCCCAAAGAATCCAAATACAACATCACCAAAGTATAACCCTAATGCTCGCTGTGCTTATCACTCTGATAGCCCAGGGCATAATACAGATGATTGTTGGTCTTTGAAGAATAAGATACAAGACTTAATTGATGCTAAGGAGATTCAGTTCGAGGCGCCCGAAAGACCTAATGTTGTGACTGCTCCTATACCCAAGCATGGAGTAAATGCTATAGATAAAGACTCGTTTGTGGTTTCTGTGAATGATATTGTCACCCTTTTGATGACTGTGAAGAAGAACCTTTTGCTAGCCGGTTTATTTCCGAGCTGTGACGAAGGTTGCCGTATGTGTTCTGCTCTACCTACCGGTTGCCCACTTCTGAAATCAGGTGTCCAACGCCTGATGGATAGTAAAGAGATTCTGTTTGAGAAGACTGTTGTTCCTGTAGTCCATACTGAAGAAGTTTCCATTATTACAATTTTCGACAATTCTTCCAAGGCTCCCTCGAGGAAGCCTGCTAGAATTACATTCGTTCCAAGAATCGCACCTGTGATCATCACTGTTCCTGGGCCTATCCCCTACACCTCTGATAAAGCTGTCTGTTGTACCCCAAAATTTTCCCTCCCATATTCTTCAAGATTTGTTAAGAATCATCTTCAAATGGTTCAGGATTTCTCAAGGATTGCACAGTCTAACTGCCTCCTAAGCCAGTCAAAATTAGGGTTTTGTTTATTTCAAGGAATTTGAGGTTTTCAATGGTCAAATCAAGTCCCATAGGCCTATAAATATCCTCAAGCATCTACATGTCAAGTTTCAAGACTCATAATGCCAGTTTGCACAGTCAAAAGCTCCATTTGCTTCACAGTCAACTGCAGGGGCAAAATGGTCATTTTGCAATCAAAAGTCAAAATTTTTGGTCAACATCTTATTTTGAGTCCACAATCATCATTTGATCAAGTCTTGATCATGATTCCACAAGCATGGCTCAAAAATCATCAAGATGCAAAAGTTACTATTTTTGGACAGTAGAAAAGTCAACTGTATCTTGACCAAGGCATAACTTTTTCATGGTTCATCAGAAAAATGCCATCCAAAGCTCATTTTGAAGGGGATGACATTTCCTACAACTCATCTTCACATTCCAAGTCCAAGAAATGCTCTCACAAAAAGTTATCAATTTCTACATTATAGGTCAATTTCAAAAGTCAACAAAAATGCACTTTAAGTCAAAGACCATAACTTGAGATTGGTAAATCCAAATGACATGGGACCAAAGGCATTGGTTAGAGGACTTCAAGAAATTTCCAAGATGTCCAAGAACATGTTCATATGATCAAAATTGAGCAAGATATGCATTGGAGAAGTTGGGAAAATTTTGTGAATTTGCAAAAGTCAACTTTGCTCAAAACACTTTGTTTTTGCTAATGGGCCTCAAATTTCTTCTTGAAACTTTATCCATGGTCTATGCACGACCCATCAAGCCTATTTGAATTTATTTTCTTATTTTTTATTAATTAATTGGATTTTTAATCAATTTTAATTCATTTAATTAATTTAAATTGTAGGAAATATCAAGATATGGTTTTTCAATCTTTTCATGAAGCAAATATGACCTAAAAGAGCTGGCAAACTCGTGTTTACATCAAGGGGACAAGAATCTCCAAGTTTGGAAATATTTTCCAATCAAAAAATTCAAAAAGATGTGATTGCAAATCAAATATTCAAACCATTATTCCATGGATTTCTTGGCAAAGATTTAACCTAATTCCATTCTACTATAAGTACACAAGTCAAACCTAATGCCATGGACGTGAAAATTGCTGCAGAAAAGCCATAAGCATATTGAAAAAAATCAAAGAAAACTCAAAACTGTTTTCTGTGTTCTAGGGCGAATTAAGGACCTTTATTGATTTCAATACATTGCTGGAGGTTCCCAGGACGATTTGGAATCAGTTTCCAGCTTCATAGCTCCAAGAATCGCTAGTTTCAGAACCACGGTTTGCATATTTCTTTCATAATCGTAATTCATTATTCATGCATAATTAACATGTTCTAATCATCGTTTTGCATTGCTTGAACCTTTACAAAGCTAATGGCATTGGTTAATTGCATTATAGTGTACAGAATCGCAAGTTGCCATTGAAGGATTCTAGGGTTCATGAGTTCTTAAATTAGGGCTTTCCAGGTCCGGTAAAATTGGAACCTCTAATGCATATGGTTGAATTCAGGAGATTCAGACGAATCTAACAGGACCATCGCGCCATATTTATATAGCCTAGGGAGCTAATCGCTATTATTTCTCATTCTATATTGTGGGGGTTAAAAACCCCCGCTATCTGTTTGTCTTTTACAGGGAAAAAGGAAGACGATGATGAGTTGTAAGCGTGTGACTGGATAATTCAAATGGCCCGCGTTTTTGTTTGTTTTACAGTACATGCACTAATGTTTTAATATTATAATTGCTTGTTGTTATATTGTCAAATGCAAGCGAATGGCTCAGTGGTGGATGCGTTGTCCAAGAATCATTGGGACCTGGGTTCGATTCCCAGGTCCCCCAAATCCCTTGTTTCTATTTTTTCCAATGTATTCACATGCAGGCTGCTGAATGTTGTCCACCATATACCCCACTCATCCAAGCGCCAGGTGGCTGGCAAGGCAGATCCAAAGGCCAAAAGATGATGAACACCATGTTTCCCAGTCAAAGCATGCGTAGACAATTTCCAGAAAGTCAAACGTGGCTTGCAACTTGATGGGCCAGAATTGCTTCTTCACCTCCATCTAGGCCCAACACCCCCTGGGTTTTGTTTTCTTATTTTCCTCTTTTATATTTTATCTTTAATTCTTTTAATTATTATTATTAGTAGTATTTAATTAACAAACTTTTATTTTCATAATAAATTCAGACAATTAAAAATGTAAATATTATTTATTTTATTATTTATTATTTTCACTATTAATTATTATTTTGTAAATAAATGTAATTAATTAATTTAGTTGTTTTAAATTAGGTTAACTTTAATCTTTTTTTTCACAATAATTTAAAATCAATATAGAATTAGGTTTTACTAACTTTTGACTTTATTTCATTTTATTTTTATTTTCATTAAAACATAAAAAACATAAAAAATACTTTTTTTTCTTTTAATTAATTAATTAGTAAATTAGGTTTAATATTTAATTAATTGCAAAAAGGACCAAGATCCATTCTTTTCTCAAAAAAGGGTCAAAACCCTAAGACTTTTC
Organism: Vicia faba; assembly: GCA_948472305.1. Classification (NCBI taxonomy): domain Eukaryota; kingdom Viridiplantae; phylum Streptophyta; class Magnoliopsida; order Fabales; family Fabaceae; genus Vicia; species Vicia faba. Next base: position 44,933 of record CATIWC010000618.1, on the reverse strand, counting down.
CCGATTCAATTTTTCTCGCGCATGTTTATTCTTGATTCCTATTTTGATCATATTTATGTAACTATTCCGAGGATGTAATAGATAATTAGGACTTTTATCGCTTTCTTTATTTTCTCGCAATTTTATTTTCAAGGGGTATGTTTTTGGCGATGTAAATACCCGACGCCTCGTAATAGCGTAGATTTACTTTCCGCAATTTATTTTCCGCACAATTATTAACTATTAATTATGCATGACAAGACTTGTATGAAAAATAAAATCAACCCGTAGCTCACAATGATGCATGTTCAAAGATAATTTAAACATTGAAACCTGACACACGTGCACATGCCACTCCTAGGGTACGCCTCACTTGGTTGCCTCGACGTGGTCATTAAGTATAGGGTGTTTTAGAGGTCGCCCTCCTGTCTAAAAGATCCAGTTGCCTCGAAACGGTTGCCTCGGATAAAAAGGATCTAGGACATTAGGGTTACCGCTAAGGCGTCCTACTATTGCTTTGGTGACCGCACATGTCCCTATAATCGAATTGACCCGAATAACTCCAACAACGGTGCTACCTACTTCTCAATAGTGGGATAGTACTGTCTAAAGGACTCTTACATAACTTAATTCCTTAGAGTAGGTAGATTTCTCCTGGGTACTTGCTCTTTTCAAAAACAAAACAAACTTTTCGCACTCACACTTTCAAAAAGTTTTCAAACAAACACTTCATACACTCTTGAGGACTGATACAAGAGTTACCTAGAAGTTTTCAAACTAAACTTTTTCAAAACCCACGAACACAAGAAAAGTAAACAATTTTTGAAAACATAGTGAGCAAGTACCTAAGAGCCCGTGGATAACCACAGATAGAAAGGGTGCTAACACCTTCCCTTTCTATAATCTACCTCCCGAACCGAGAAACATCTCGAAAAGGAATTTTGTTGTGCTTTTGTCCTTTCCTTGTTGGAGAAAATAAAAGACGGTGGCGACTCTTGCTTACCGCGACATTTCACGAACCAGCATTTCAAAACAGTCAGTTCTATTTCCACCGATCACACTGTCCCTTGGCATTACGGGTTCGATGTTTATTTTCATGGAGTTAAGCAAGAGTTGGATGCTGATACTGACATCAACAATATTGTTGGACCTACTAAAGTCACCCGCAACGGAAGACTTTTCTCACCTGATATCTCACCACCAACTGCCCGAAAACCTGTTGTTATTACACCTGCCAATGTACCTGCTGCTATTCCTGTTCAAGTTCCTATTCTTACCCCTGTTGTCGAGTCATCTAACGCTCGGGGCAAATGGATCACCAATGAGCCTGCCCAGACGGAGGCACCGAAGACGATTACTGTTGAAGCTTCTAAACAAGAGATGGAAGAAATTCTGAAAATCATCAAAAAGAGTGACTACAATGTAGTTAAACAGCTGGGGCAAACCCCGTCCAAGATTTCTATGTTGTCACTATTGCTATGCTCAGAGGCCCATGCCAAGGCTCTGATTACATTTCTGAAGACTGCACACGTACCACAAGAGACATCAGCTGATCTGTTTAAAGATTGCATGGCCAACTTGACTGCTGATAATGGGTTGGGTTTCTCTGACGCCGACTTGACTGCTAAGGGGAAGAATCACAATGATGCCCTGCATGTCTCCATTGAATGCAGGGGTACTACTCTTGCTCATGTATTAGTGGATACTAGTTCTTCATTGAACGTCTTGCCTAAGAAAGCTCTAGACCGGTTGGACTGTGAAGGGTTGGAGCTGAAACCAAGCAACATCGTTGTCAGGGCCTTTGATGGGTCTAAGAGAATGGTGCATGGAGAAGTTGATATTCCAATTAAGGTTGGTTCTCAAGTTTTCAATTCTACATTCTATGTGATGGACATTTGGCCATCTTATTCTTGTTTACTGGGTCGTCCATGGATCCACAAAGCTGGGGCCGTAACCTCAACACTCCACCAGAAGCTGAAGTACCCGACAAAGGGAAGATTGTGACAGTACAAGGAAAGGAAGAGTACATGGTGAGCCACCTCAACTCTTTCCGATATGTAGAGATGGATGGGGAGTTCATTGAGACCATGTTCCAGCATTTTGAAGAGTTTCCCCAGACACTGGCGTCAGCTGAGACTGTTGTTGAAGATTCTCCTATGAAGATGGCTTCCTTTAAGGATGCCCGGGCTGTTGTCGAGAAAGGTGGGTGTGCAAATTGGGGCTGACTCCCTGGTTTTACACAGAAGACTAACAAGTTTGGTTTGGGTTTCACTGCAGAAGCTCAAAGGGCTGTTCAGAATGCACGGATCGGAAGACCTCCCGTGTTCATCAGCAACTCGGGAGTGAATGCCATTGAAGACGATGTGGAAGAGTCTGAGTTCGACATCTGGATTTATCCTACGACCGACGGTGGACAATGCAACTGGACAGCAAAGGACTTCATCCCTATTTCTTTTGTTACTCAGTAATGAAACTTTTTGTTTTGAATATGTAACAGACAATGTTTTAAACTTTACGGCCCAGTGTCTTACCCGGGGCACCGTGGCTTCATTTGTGAGGGCTTTATGTGTGTCATTTTCATATATCATTAATAAAAGCATTGGACGTTCTTGCATTTCAAATTTTACGCTCCTTGTTTTTCTTTATTATATATTGCAAAAAAACTATTTTACACACACTCACATATACAGGTCCACATCCACTCTGGATCTTACTGGTAACGACTCTGCTACTGCCAGTTATGACTTCGAAAATCCAATCAACTTAGTTGAAGACGAAGGTGAAGATGATTGCGAAGTTCCTGGTAAACTTGCAAGGTTGTTACTTCAGGAAGAGAGGGCTATTCAGCCGCACGAAGATCTGGTGGAATCAGTGAATTTGGGTACAGAGACAGATAAGAAAGAGGTCAAGATTGGTGCAAATTTGGAGCTTAGTGTGAAGCAACGGTTAATTCAGATGCTGCGTGACTATGTTGAGATCTTTGCCTGGTCTTACGAAGATATGCCTGGGTTGGATACCGACATTGTGGTTCACCGCCTTCCTACCAAGGAAGACTGTCCTCCAGTGAAACAGAAGGTCCGCCGAATGCGCCCAGAGATGTTTGAGAAAATCAAGGCTGAAGTTATGAAACAGTTCGACGCCGGTTTTCTAGCAGTTAATTCTTACCCTCAGTGGGTGGCCAATGTGCTTCCTGTACCGAAGAAAGATGGCAAAGTCCGAATGTGTGTCGACTATAGGGATCTAAACAAGGCAAGCCCCAAGGATGACTTCCCTCTACCTCATATTGACGTTCTGGTTGACAACACCGCTCAGTACAAGGTATTCTCCTTTATGGATGGTTTCTCCGGTTATAATCAGATTAAAATGGCTCTCTAAGACATGGAGAAGACAACTTTTGTTACACAATGGGGTACCTTTTTCTACAAGGTCATGCCTTTTGGACTGAAGAATGCTGGGGCAACGTATCAGCATACCATGGTTGCTTTGTTTCATGACATGATCCATCATGAGATTGAAGTATACGTCGATGATATGATTGAGAGATCTCAAATTGAAGAAGAACACCTTGACCATCTGCAGAAGCTGTTTGACAGGCTGGAATTGTACAAACTGAGGTTAAACCCGAACAAGTTCACCTTCGGGGTGAGATCTGGTAAGCTGATGGGTTTCGTCATAAGCGACAAAGGTATTCAAGTGGATCCGAAAAAAGTGAAGGCCATACAGGAGATGCCAGCTCCCAGAATAGAGAAAGAAGTCAGAGGCTTTCTGGGACGTCTAAACTACATTGCCCGATTTATCTCGCACCTGACTGCTACTTGTGAGCCAATCTTCAAGCTACTGAAGAAAGATCAAGTAGTACGTTGGAACGATGAATGCCAGGCCGCTTTCGAAAGGATTAAAGAGTATCTCTAAGAGCCACCTATTCTGATGCCTCCAGTAGAAGGGAGACCTCTGATCTTATACTTGACAGTACTCGACAACTCAATAGGGTGTGTGCTGGGTCAACATGACGAGTCTGGCCGAAAAGAGCATGCTATTTATTACCTTAGCAAAAAGTTTACCAACTGTGAGACCCGATACTCACTGCTCGAGAAAACTTGATGCGCTTTGGCATGGGCTGCTCACCGGCTGAGACAGTATATGTTGACTCACACTACTCTGTTGATATCAGAGATGGATCCAATCAAGTATATCTTCGAAAAGCCTACCTTGTCCGGAAGAATAGCGAGATGGCAGATGATCTTGATTGAGTATGACATCCAGTACACGACCCAAAAAGCAATCAAAGGATGTATGTTGGCAGACCATTTGGCACATCAGGCAGTGGATGATTACCAATCTATGAACTTTGAATTCCCGAACGAGAACATCATGTTGGTAACTAATTGCGAGACACCTGGACCAGATGAAGGACCCGAGGAAGGATCCCGATGGTCTATGTACTTTGATGGAGCTTCGAACGCTTTAGGTAATGGCATTGGCGCCGTGATCATATCTCCTAAAGGCTCTTATACTCTGTTTACCGCCCGACTATGTTTCAACTGCACCAACAATATGGCGGAGTATGAAGCATGCATTATGGGTCTTCGAGCAGCAATTGACCTAAGGATTAAGTTTCTAAGTGTCTTTGGAGATTCCGCTCTCGTGATCAGTCAGATCAAAGGCGAGTGGGATATGAAACACCCGAATCGTATTCCTTACAAGGAGTATGTATTGACGTTGCTTCCCCATTTCGAGGAGATAACCTTTGAACACTTCCCTAGAGAGGAGAATCAGTTGGCGGACGCGCTGGCTACGATGTCTTTTATGTTCAAGGTCAATTGGGACAACAAAGCTCCCCGGATTATCATTGAAAGATTGGACGAACCCGCACATTGCTGTGACATTGAGACTGAAGAGGTAGCAGATAAACCCTGGTTTCACGAAGTAAAAAGGTATCTTGAAGCTCAGGAGTACCCCGAGGGTGCATCTGTTAATGACAAGAAGTTTCTGAGGAGGTTCGCAGCGAAGTTCTTCATCAGCAATGACATTCTTTACAAGCGTAACCATGATTCGACCTTACTGCATTGTGTGGATAAGAATGAAGCAGAAAGGATCATGGAAGAGTTACATGAAGGTACTTTCGGAACTCATTCCAGTGGACACACCATGGCAAAGAAAATCCTACGGGCAGGATATTATTGGTCCACTATGGAAGCTGATTGTTATCAGCATTCTCAGACATGTCACAAGTGTCAAGTCTATGCTGATAAGGTGCACATACCTCCAGTTCCTCTGAACGTCTTGACGACACCTTGGCCTTTTGCAATATGGGGCATTGATATGATCGGCGAGATCAGACCTACGACATCCAACGGGCATCGTTTCATCCTGGTAGCAATTGATTATTTTACAAAGTGGGTTGAAGCAGCTTCCTTTGCTACCGTAACCAAGAACGTCCTGGCACGGTTCATTCGACACAATCTGATCTATCGATACGGTGTACCATAAAGGATCATTACGGACAATGGTACCAATCTCAACAACAAGATGATCACTGAGCTCTGCGAGCAATTCAAGATACAACATCATAACTCTTCTCCCTACCGGCCGAAGATGAATGGGCCTGTCGAAGCGGCTAATAAGAACATTAAGAAGATTGTGCAGAAGATGATAGTGACATACAAAGACTGGAACGAGATGTTACCATTTGCTCTTCATGGGTACCGTACCTCAACGCGGACGTCAACAGAGGCAACACCCTATTCTTTAGTATATGGTATGGAGGCAGTCTTGCCCATTGAAGTTCAGATACCCTCTCTTCGGATCATGAAGGATGCAGGTTTGAGTGAAGATGATTGGATTTAGACCCGGCTTGATCAGCTGAACCTAATCGACGAAAAAAGACTTACTGCTATTTGTCATGGTCAAGCGTACCAAAAACGGATGATCAAGGCATTTAACTAGAAAGTCAGACGACAAGAGTATCAGGTCGGGGACCTGGTAATCAAGCGCATTATCTTATCTCAAGGTGATCCCAGGGGCAAATGGACCCCTACTTATGAAGGGCCATTTGTGGTTAAGAATATTTTCTCAAGAGGAGCTATGATTCTAACCACCATGGATGGCGACGACCTTCCTCACCCCGTCAATGCAGACATAGTAAAAAGATACTACGCATAATCAAAGACCCGCTAGGTTGACTGGCCTAGGCAAAAATAAGGGCTTCCCGGCGAACCAAAAGGGTTCGGGCAAAATAAGGGATGAAAATGAGAAATATGTACACCCGGCAAGTTGAAAACCTGAAAAGGCGGCTTGGGCAAAAAAGGGTATCCCGGTGGACTGAAAACCCGAAAGGGCGGTCCAGGCAAAAGTTATGGATCAAAGCATAACACTATGTCTCATTGGATCACCTTGCATCCAGACTTCGGTATCGACTATCAAGCTCGGACGACACTAATCAATCTGATCTACCTTCAACCAAGTAGAAAAGTGATGAGATGCTCGAGGACGTAAAGGCAATAGCAGAGTTGGAACCCAGTGGGATTATTCACATAACTGTTTTGTTTTCTTTTCACAAATTGTATAAATTCTACTTGTTCGACGGTGTTCTCTTACTAGGACGTCAACCTCTTGTACAAAAACGCCTATTTACAGGCTAAACTTCAAAATCAATACAATTCATTTTCAAAGAAATTTCAAACTGTTTTTCCTTTATCTGTTTTGATTTGCAAAGAACGTCCATTGTTCATTTTTTATATATGCATTTGACATTAATTGCTGCTCATAAATATTTACATGCGAAACAAAAGACGATTACGGGTAATATCAGAAACAGGGGCAAATAAGAATTGTTCGAACTGTACAATTGCTCTGTCCACCAGGTACCAAGGTATATTCAGCTGAAAAATATGGCTAAGATACTTTCACTCCCCGCAGAGTAAGACAATAATGGTAGCTCTCCCTCAGCTGAGACTTGCAACTATGAACGAATCAGTAATGCTCTCCCCAAGCAAAGTTGATCTACCATCAACACTGAAAAGGCTTGATATCCCCGACAGTCTTAATATTCCCTGGCAGAGTATAAGAATGTTCCCTGGCAGAATACAAGATACCCCCAGTGGAGTTAAAATTTTCCCAGCGCAGTCTGAAAAAGCTTCCCCAGTGGAGTTGAAGAATCATCCCCAGTAGACTCTAGAAGTTTATCCCTAGCGGAGTACAAAATAAATCTCCCCAGCCGAGTTCAAAGGATCATTCCCAATAGAATTCAAAGGATTATCCCCACAAAAGCCTAACAGGGTCATCCCCAGCAAATCGCAACTGAAAGATCATCCCCAGGGAAGTTCTTTCCTTTCATAAATAGGAATTCAATCCTCAATAGATTCAGTATCACCAGCAACGGTAATCCATCCCCAGTAGAGTTCATCAGTGGAATCCTCAGCAGAGCATCTCTTCCCCACAGAGTAATCTCTTCATCAGTTTATTCCCCAACGGTGTTATTTTCTCCTGCGGGTTTATTCTCGCGATCACCTTCGTTCACCATCCCCAGCGGAAACGAAGAATTCAACTCTATTCTCCAGTAGCTATCCGAGATTTATTTTCCCCAGCTAAAACATTACATTTCCATACATCATGATACATGCATATACGCATCATATAATACAATCTCATTTATTTTGAGAACATCATTGCTTGATCCGTATCATGCATTGCATATGACTGACCTTTACCTTTCAGGAAAGATGCATTTAAGTTCTCAGTTATTCCAAGACCTTGTCTGGTCGAGTTAAATTGATTCCTAAAGATTTTTATGATGCCAATTCAGTCAAAGTTAATCCAAGACCTCCTCTGGTTCAGTCAGATCGCCGATAAGATCTCCCTGATTCTTATTCCAGTTGAAGTTATTCCAAGACCCTGTCTGGTCCAGTTAAATTGATTCCTAAAGATTTTTCTGATGCCGATCCAGTCAAAGTTAATCCAAGACCTCCTCTGGTTCAGTCAGATCACCGATAAGATCTTCCTGATTCGTATTCCAGTTGAAGTTATTCCAAGACCTTGTCTGGTCCAGTTAAATCGATTCCTAAAGATTTTTCTGATGTCGATCCAGTCAAAGTTAATCCAAGACCTCCTTTGGTCAGTCAGATCGCCGATAAGATCTCCCTGATTCATATTCCAGTTGAAGTTATTCCAAGACTCTTGTCTAGTCCAGTTAAATCCATTCCTAAAGATTTTCCTGATGCCGATCCAGTCAAAGTTAATCCAAGACCTCCTCTGGTTCAGTCAGATCGCTGATAAGATCTTCCTGATTCGTATTCCAGTTGAAGTTATTCCAAGACCTTGTCTGGTCCAGTTAAATCGATTCCTAAAGATTTTTCTGATGCCGATCCAGTTAAAGTTATTCCAAGACCTTGTATGGTCCAGTTAAATTGATTCCTAAAGATTTTTCTGATGCCGATCCAGTCAAATTTATTCCAAGACCTTGTATGGTCCAGTTAAATCGATTCCTAAAGATTTTTCTGATGCCGATCCAGTCAAAGCTAATCCAAGACACTTGTCTGGTCCAGTTAAATCGATTCCTAAAGATTTTCCCGATGCCGATCCAGTCAAAGTTAATCCAAGACCTCCTCTGGTTCAGTTAGATAACCGATAAGATCTCCCTAATTCGTATTCCAGTTGAAGTTATTCCAAGACTCTTGTTTGGTCCAGTTAAATCGATTCCTAAAGATTTTTCTGATGCCGATCCAGTCAAAGTTAATCCAAGACCTCCTCTGTTTCACTTAGATCGCTGATAATATCTGCCTGATTCGTACTCCAGTCGAAGTTCAGACCACCTATCAACAGTCTCCAAATGGCATCTGTAAGCCCATTGCCGACATCACCAGGCTGATACCATTTCATGCGAGTGCAAATTTATGGGCACTCTAGTGTTCAATCATCTTCCACCTTCGGATCACGAAAGGCCCTAAAGCCAATCTATATCCTCAGGTTTAAGAAAATTGAACAGGGGCAGCTGTTGTACCCCAAAATTTTCCCTCTCATATTTCTCAAAACATTGCAAGCATAATCTCCAAGTTGCTCAAGATTGCTCAAGAGTTAGACAGTCAAATCATATCCTAAGGCAGTCAACCTCAAATTAGGGTTTTGTGTTGCATCAAGGTCCTTGCATAAAAATGACCTAAAGTGCTCCCCAATGTCCTAAAATATTCTCAAGGTCATCCATGTCAAATTTCAAGCCTTGTAGAGGAAGTTTGCTCAGTCAATTGCTCAAGGGGTCCAAAAATCGAATATGCTAGGGCAAAAGTCAACTGTGACCCAAATACAGTCAAACTTCAAGATTTTTTGTCAACATTCTCATTTTGAAGGATATTTCATCATTTTATCAAGGGTTGATCATGATTCATTGAGGATTGCTCAAAATTCATCAAGAATCAAAAGTTGCTAAATTAGGGTTTTATAGGAAAAGTCAACTCAGCTTTGACCAAGCATAACTTTCTCATACTTTATGAGAAATGACCCATCCAAAGCTCAATTTTAAGAGAATTAAATTTCCTACAATCCATCTTCATACCCCAAGATCAATAAATACACTCACAAAAAGTTACAAATTTGGACATTATAGGTCATTTTTGAAAGTCAACAAAAACACCTTTTTTTACCAAAGCTTATAACTTGAGCATGGAATATCAAAATAAGATGAGACCAAAAGGGTTGGTTATAGGACATCTTAAGATTTCTAAAAAGTCCAAGAACACTTCCAAAAGTTCAAAATTGAAGAAGTTATGCATTGTTGAAGTTGGGCATTTTTGCAAAATTGCCAAAAGTCAACTATCCCCAAAACTTCAAATTTTGTCAAATGGGCGCATTCTTTTTCACTTGATTTGGACTTGCCACATTACACACGTGTCCTAGCTTCAACCTTGAGCCCATTTATCAATTTTTCTATTTTATTTTATTTTTTATTGAATTATTCTATTTTAAATCAATTTAAATCAAATAAAATCACAAAACTTGATTACATGAGATCTTTTTCTATTTTCAGGACCTAATCATCATCAATGACATGATAAAACTCATATCAAGCATTCCATGTGCAAAAAGATTGGATTTTGGACAAAATAGGCAAGCTTTCAATGGAGGATCAAATCCAATCTCAAAGCATTGATGTACAAGGATTCATCCCACATTTGTTGACCTAATGCATTGCTTATTACTTATACAAGCCAAAGCACACGAATTCAAGGGCTAGAGGCTGCAGAATCATCAAGAACCAAACTTGAAAAAAGGTGAAAAAGTGTGAAACTGAAATCAAGCTTGGAGGCGTTTTCAAGGGAAAATCTGAACACCAATCCATTGCTGGACAATCACTGAACCTCCTGCAACCAAAAGAAATCTCTCACACGCTCTCAAACGCACTGTAAGCCTCACGTTTTACTGCCCTGCATTCCAAATTATAACTCCATGTTCTTGCATTTTCTTGGCAAATCTTTGGTATATTAATGATGCTTATTCAATTTCTGAACTTTTGGCATTGTTTGATTGCATTTATATGAGCTATAGCCCTGTAACCGGACCTAGGGTTTTGTAGTTGTGTTTTTGGGCATTTCTTCTACAGGCAAAATTGGAGCCATTGATGGACATGGATGTAACCAGAGGAGAGAGGCGAGCATGACCATGGTCTTGGGAAGAATTTCCATGGGCTAGAATAGATTTTAGGATGGACATACGAATTTAGCTGCGGATTTAAATCCGCAGGTAAATTTACAGGGTTGAAGGAAGAAGATGATGACGCGTCTCTCCCTGGTTGGCCCATTCAAATACTTGGCGCGTGTTTTTTTATTTTCTGGCATATTAATGTGGTTTCCCTTATAATATTCATTGTCCATTTAATTAATAATTGAGACATAGTGGTGCAGTGGCAAAGGCGTGCGTTCAAAATCTAATAGGACCTGGGTTCGAATCCCAGGTCCCCCATGCATTTGTTCTTATTTTTCTACAGGTTATTCAGTGTGAACCCAAGCATGTGATGCATCATACTCCCTCAAATCTCAAAGCGCCAGATGGCCCCAGGCCATATCTGGTGGTCCAGATGTGATGTCCACCATATGCCCTAGTCAAAGTGCCACGTTGGAATCAGAAAGTCAATACAGGCCAATTCAATTGGGCCTTGGAAATTGCTAAGCAAGCCTCCCTAATACAGGCCCAAAACCCTCACTTTTTTCTCTTTTCTTTTATTATTTCTTTTAATTTTATTGTTATTATTTTTATTATTATTTAACTAACCAACCAAACTTTTTTCTTAATAAAATTAAAAACCAATAAAATATTTTCCTATTTAAATTAATTTTCAGTATTTTATTAATATAATTAATTTAGTTTAATTAGGAATAACTTTGATATCTTTTTGCAATAATTAAAATCAACTTAGATAATTAGGTTTTATTAACATTGATCAAATTATTTTTATTTCTTTAAATATCAAAAATCCAAAAATATCATTTTTATTAATTAATTAATTTGTTAATTTAATGCTTAACCTAATTTAATTTCTTTCTTAATTCGAAAAATAACCAAAAAATCTTTTCTTTAATAATTAAAGGGTCAAAACCCTAGAACTCGCCCGATATAATTTCCCGCACACGATCCATATTTATTTCAATATTGTATCTGTTTCCCATAATGTAATAGTTTAATAGGACCTTTACTATTTTTACCGCTTTATTTATTTTCCGCATTTTAATTTCAAGGGTTGCTTTTGGCGATGTAAATACCCGACGCCTTGTAATAGTTAGTTTTAATTTCCACAATTTAATTTCCGCAACTTATAAACTGTTAGATGTTTGATAATAGGGAATGCATGACAAGATCGAATGTTTAACCTAAAATCAACATAGATAACCATTGACATGTACAAAGATAAAATTAACTGAAAACAACACACTCGCACATGTGCACTCTTAGGGTACACCTCACTTGGTTGCGTTCGAACGTGGTCATTGAGTATAGGAAGTTTTAGAGGTCGCCCTCTTGTCCAAAGATCATAGTTGCCTCGAAACGGTTGCCTCAGAAAAATGATCTAAGACATTAGGGTTACCGCTAAGGCGTCCTAACATTGCTTTAGTGACCGCACGTCCCTTAATCGAATTGACCCTTAAACTCCAACGACGATGCTACTTACTCATCAGTAGTAGGATATCATTGTATAAAGGACATTAGCACAGATTGATTCCTTTTTCGAGTAGGTAGATGGTTCTTAAAGTACTTGCTCTTTCCAAAACAAAACAAAACATTTCGCACTTACACCCTTGATTACATGAGATCTTTTTCTATTTTCAGGACCTAATCATCATCAATGACATGATCAAACTCGTATCAAGCATTCCATGTGCAAAAAGATTGGATTTTGGACAAAATAGGCAAGCTTTCAATGGAGGATCAAATCCAATCTCAAAGCATTGATGTACAAGGATTCTACCCATATTTGTTGACCTAATGCATTGCTTATTACTTATACAAGCCAAAGCACACGAATTCAAGGGCTAGAGGCTGCAGAATCATCAAGAACCAAACTTGAAAAAAGGTGAAAAGTGTGAAACTGAAATCAAGCTTGGAGGCGTTTTCATGGGAAAATCTCAACACCAATCCATTGCTGGACGATCACTGAACCTCCTGCAATCAAAAGAAATCTCTCACACGCTCTTAAACGCACTGTAAGCCTCACGTTTTACTGCCCTACATTCCAAATCGTAACTCCATGTTCTTGCATTTTCTTGGAAAATCTTTGGTATATTAATGATGCTTATTCAATTTCTGAACTTTTGGCATTGTTTGATTGCATTTATATGAGCTATAGCCCTGTAACCGAACCTTGGGTTTTGTAGTTATGTTTTTGGGCATTTCTTCTACAGGCAAAATTGGAGCCATTGATGGACATGGATGTAACCAGAGGAGAGAGACGAGCATGACCATGGTCTTGGGAAGAATTTCCATGGCCTAGAATAGATTTTAGAATGGACATACGAATTTAGCTGCGGATATAAATCCGCAGGTAAATTTACAGGGTTGAAGGAAGAAGATGATGACGCGTCTCTCCCTGGTTGGCCCATTCAAATACTTGGCGCGTGTTTTTTTTATTTTCTGGCATATTAATGTGATTTCCCTTATAATATTCATTGTCCATTTAATTAACAATTAAGACATAGTGGTGCAGTGGCAAAGGCGTGCGTTCAAAATCCAATAGGACCTGGGTTCGAATCCCAGGTCCCCCATGCATTTGTTCTTATTTTTCTACAGGTTATTCAGTGTGAACCCAAGCATGTGATGCATCATACTCCCTCAAATCTCAAAGCGCCAGATGGCCCCAGGCCAGATCTGGTGGTCCAGATGTGATGTCCACCATATGCCCTAGTCAAAGTGCCACACTGGAATCAGAAAGTCAATATAGGCCAATTCAATTGGGCCTTGGAAATTGCTAAGCAAGCCTCCCTAATACAGGCCCAAAACCCTCACTTTTTTCTCTTTTCTTTTATTATTTCTTTTAATTTTATTGTTATTATTTTTATTATTATTTAACTAACCAACCAAACTTTTTTCTTAATAAAATTAAAAACCAATAAAATATTTTCCTATTTAAATTAATTTTCAGTATTTTATTAATTTAATTAATTTAGTTTAATTAGGAATAACTTTGATATCTTTTTGCAATAATTAAAATCAACTTAGATAATTAGGTTTTATTAACATTGATCAAATTATTTTTATTTCTTTAAATATCAAAAATCCAAAAATATCATTTTTATTAATTAATTAATTTGTTAATTTAATGCTTAACCTAATTTAATTTCTTTCTTAATTCGAAAAATAACCAAAAAATCTTTTCTTTAATAATTAAAGGGTCAAAACCCTAGAACTCGCCCGATTTAATTTCCCGCACACGATCCATATTTATTTCAATATTGTATCTGTTTCCCAGAATGTAATAGTTTAATAGGACCTTTACTATTTTTACCGCTTTATTTATTTTCCGCATTTTAATTTCAAGGGTTGCTTTTGGCGATGTAAATACCCGACGTCTTGTAATAGTTAGTTTTAATTTCTGCAATTTAATTTCCGCAACTTATAAACTGTTAGATGTTTGATAATAGGGAATGCATGACAAGATTAAATGTTTAACCTAAAATCAACATAGATAACCATTGACATGTACAAAGATAAAATTAACTGAAAACAACACACTCGCACATGTGCAATCTTAGGGTACACCTCACTTGGTTGCCTTCGAACGTGGTCATTGAGTATAGGAAGTTTTAGAGGTCGCCCTCTTGTCCAAAGATCATAGTTGCCTCGAAACGGTTGCCTCAGAAAAATGATCTAAGACATTAGGGTTACCGCTAAGGCGTCCTAACATTACTTTAGTGACCGCACGTCCCTTAATTGAATTGACCCTTAAACTCCAACGACGATGCTACTTACTCATCAATAGTAGGATAGCATCGTTGCTATCCCCTTGAAAATCAAAGATGATACTAGGCATTAGCAGCTCATGAGGTCCTTCTCTTCTGGCTCTCCCAAACTGACGTAAGGCCAAGCACGGGTTCAAGGGGAACCCGGTCTACACCGTACAATTCCCTCACAGTTTATTGCTACTTACCTAAAGGGTATCCCCCAGATCCGGGTTAAGATCTATAGTAACTCTGATACAAGCCCACAAATATAAATCATGCAAAACAAACAATTTAAAACACAATGATCTAATCCTAAGGTACACCCCATTTATAAGTTCCCCAACAGAGTCGCCAGTTCTGTGATACGGTGGGAGAGAACTGACTGTTTTTTGGAATGTTGGTTCGCGTTTTGCGTTTGTTTTTGCAAAATGTCGCAGTAAGCAAGAGTCTCCACCGTATTTTATTTTATCCAACAAGGAAAGGAAAAAAACACAGAAAAATTCCTTTTTCGAGATGTTTCTCGGGTCCGGGGGGTAGATTATAGAAAGGGAAGATGTTAGCACCCTTTCTATCCGTGGTTATCCACGGGCTCTTAGGTACTTGCTCAAAGTGTTTTCAAAAGTTTGCTTTTCTTTGTGTTTATGGGTTTGAAAGAAGTTTTTGTTTGAAAGGTGTAAGTGCGAAAAGTTTTGTTTTGTTTTGGAAAGAGCAAGTACTTTAAGAACCATCTACCTACTCGAAAAAGGAATCAATCTGTGCTAATGTCCTTTATACAATGCTATCCCACTATGGATGAGTAGGTAGCACCGTCGTTGGAGTGTTAAGGGTCAATTCGATTAAGGGACGTGTGGTCACTAAAGCAATGTTAGGACGCCTTAGCGGTAACCCTAATGTCTTAGATCATTTTTTCGAGGCAACCGTTTCGAGGCAACTATGATCTTTGGACAAGAGGGCGACCTCTAAAACTTCATATACTCAATGACCACGTTCGAAGGCAACCAAGTGAGGTGTACCCTAAGAGTGCACATGTGCGAGTGTGTTGTTTTCGGTTATTTTATCTTTGTACATGTCAATGGTTATCTACGTTGATTTTAGGTTTAAACATTTGATCTTGTCATGCATTCCCTATTATCAAACATCTAACAGCTTATAAGTTGCGGAAATTAAATTGCGGAAATTAAATTGCGGAAATTAAAACTAACTATTACAAGGCGTCGGGTATTTACATCGCCAAAAGCAACCCTTGAAATTAAAATGCGGAAAATAAATAAAGCAATAAAAGTATTTAAAGTGCTATTAAACTATTACATTCCAAGAAACAGATACAATAATATGATAAAATGGATCGCGTGCGGGAAATTAAATCGGATGCGAGTTTTTTAGGGTTTTGACCCTTTTGTTTATTAAAGAAAAAGATTTTTTGGTTTATTTTTGAATTAAAAATAAATTAGACCTAAGTTAATTATTAAATTAATAAATTAATAAATTAATTAATGAAAATAAATATTTTTGGTTTTTTTGATATTTAAAGAAATAAAAATAAATTAATGAAAGTTAATAAAAACCTAATTATCTACATTAACTTTAATTATTGCAAAAGATATTAAAGTTAATTCCTAATTAGACTAAATTAATTAAATTAATATTTATTTACAAAAATAAAGTGCTGAATTTAATTTTAATAAATAAAATATATTTTTTGGTTTTTGATTTTATGAGGAAAAAGTCTTTAATTGGTTAATTAGAAATAATAACAATAAATAAATAAATAAATAAATAAACTAAATAAAATGAAAATAGAGAAGGTTAGGAGGTTATGGGCCTGATTAGGGGGTCTTGATAGCAAGTTTGTGGCCCAACAATCACTTGGCCTGGCTGACTTTTTTGGATTCCACGCATGCACGTTGACTTGGGCATATGATGATCATCACATCTGGACCACCAGATCTGGCCTGGGGCCATCTGGCGCTTTGAGATTTGATGGTGTATGGTGGTCCACAATTCTTGAAACGCGCTGGAAGATCTGTGGAAAAATAAGACAAAGCATATGGGGACCTGAGATTCGAACTCAGGTCCTGTGAGTCATTGGCCAACGTCTCCTCCACTCAGCCAGCGCGTTTCGCTTGTATATCTATTGGGCAAGAATTATAATATGGAAAAAACAAATAATATGCCAGAATTAAAACAAAAAACGCACGAAGTATGAATTGTCCAATGGGAGGGGGGCACATCTTCATCTTCCTCGCTGGAACCTGGATATTTACCTACGGATTTATATCCGCAGCTAAATGCGCATGGTCATCCTAAAATCTATCATAGGCCATGAAAATCAATTCCAAGACCATAGTCATGATCGTCCAGGCCTCCTGAACATGTCTATGTCCATTAATGGCCCCAATTTTTCCTGCAAATAAAACGCCCAAAAACAAAGACCAAGAACCCTAGATTCGGGTATGGCACTACAGGTCATATAAACACAATTAAATAATGTAGAAAGTTTACAAATCACTCAAGGATCATGAATATGTCAATGATTTGTCAAGAAAATGCCAGAATGAGAGGTTGCAATTTCAAATGCAGGGCGGTGTTTCGAAGGACTTATAGCGCGATTGAGAGGGTGTGATGGCTTGCTTTTGATTGCTTCTGACTCAGTGGATGTCCAACAATTGATTCACGTTGAATTTTGGTTCTGAATTGGCCTCTAGGAGTGATTTCAGTTTCAAGCTTTTTTCAAGTTTTCTCAAGTTTTGTTCTTGTGATTTTGCAGCTTCTAACCTCTAATTCGCGTGCCTTTAGCTTGTATATGTATGCTGCATTGGGTTAGGTCAAGTTTTGGGTCTTGAATCTTTGTAAATCAATGCTTGGAGATATGATTTGATTCACCATTGATAACCTTCCAATTTGGTCCAAAATCCAATATTTTTGTACATGAAAAGCTTGATACGGATTTGATCATGATCATGATGATAATTAAGACCTATAACAACCAAAAAGATCCTAATTCATCAATATTTGGATTTTATTTGATTTAAATTGATTTAAAATGAATTAATTCAATAAAAAATCAAATAAAATAGAAAAATTAATAAATGGACACAAGGCTGAAGCTATGACACGTGTGTAGTGTGACAAGATCAAATCAAGTGGAAAAGAATGGGCCCATTCGACAAAATTTGAAGTTTTGGGGATAGTTGACTTTTGGCAATTTTGCAAAAATGCCCAACTTCAACAATGCATAACTTCTTCAATTTTGAACTTTTGGAAGTGTTCTTGGACTTTTTAGAAAGCTTGAGATGTCCTATAACCTACCCTTTTGGTCTCATCTCATTTTGATATTCCATTCGCGAGTTATAAGCTTTGGAAAAAAAGGTGTTTTTGTTGACTTTCAAAAATGACCTATAATGTCCAAATTTGTAACTTTTTGTGAGTGCATTTTCTGATCTTGGGGTATGATGATGGATTGTAGGAAATTGAATCCTCTTCAAAATGAGATTTTGATGGGTCATTTATAATAAAGTATGAGAAAGTTAGGCTTGGTCAAAGTTGAGTTGACTTTTCCTGCAAAACCCTAATTTAGCAACTTTTGAGTCTTGATGAATTTTGAGAAATCCTTGATGAATCATGATCAACCCTTGATCAAATGATGAAATATACTTCCAAATGAGAATGTTGACAAAAAATCTTGAGGTTTGACTGTTTATAGGTCACAGTTGACTTTTGCCCTAACACAGTCGATTTTTGGACCCTTTGAGCAATTGACTGAGCAAACTTCCTCTGCAAGGCTTGAAATTTGACATGGATGAGCTTGATAACATATTAGGACATTGGGGAGCACTTGAGATCATTTGGATTCAAGGACCTTGATGCAACACAAAACCCTAATTTGAGGTTGATTGTCTTAGGAGATAACTTGACTGTCCAACTCTTGAGCAATCTTGAGCCACTTGGAGATTTTTCTTGCAATGTCTTGGGAAATATGAGAGGGAAAATTTTGGGGTACAAAAACAAGCATGTACCCAAGGGAATAATACATTTAAGACAAGAAACTATTTCATGTTCATACACATCCGTTCGCATGCATGCATTCAAGAACACCTGCATATCATATCAAAACTCATTTTTCAAAAAAATCTCTCTAGTTGAACCATTGGTAGAAGAAGATCTCCACCTTATTATTCTCCATATCAAACTAGGGCCTACCAACAAAAAGCAATGGAGCAAATCGAGGAAACTCAGGTTGAATTCAAAGAGGATCTCGACCAAGTAAAGGGGGATGTAACTTCAATGAAAGGAGATCTGAGTCAAGTTCTCCTAGCTTTGAAGAACATTATTGACAGGAAAGACCAGATTCCCAGGGTAGCTTTCGAAGAAGTAGCCCAAACTATTGGTGCATTAAGCTGTCACCAACCAAGGAAAGAGCCATAAGTAGGACTCCAGAATTCCGTCATGGCCCAAAAAGAAGCTGAAACTGGAGGGTTTGTTCTACCGCCACCAAAAGCAGGGGCATCACATACCCTACAGATTCTAACCAATAATGCACACAACTACTTGGACCTATAATACGGAGACCACGACCCATAGGATGCCAACTGAGCACCCTTAAAGACGACAGGTACTCATTCTATTGATGAACCACGGGTGATGAATCAGCACAAAGCTCTGGAGAAAAGATTAAAACTTGTGGAGGGTTTTGATGCTTTCGAAGTAGACGCTCTCGAAATTGGCCTAGTTCCTGATGTGGTGATTATACAAAAATTCAAAGTACCTGACTTTGAAAAATACAAGGGGATCACTTGTCCAAGAAATCATCTTCGTATGTATTGCAGGAGGATGCATACCCATGCCCACGATCAAAAGATGATGATTCACTATTCTCAAGATAGCCTGAGTGGGGCATCTTCAGACTGGTATATGCAATTGAAGCGATCACATATTCGAACCAGGGAAAATATTGCTAATGCATTTCTAAAGCATTACAAATATAACCTGGACATGGCGCCTACCCGCATGCAACTCCAGAATTTGTCCCAGAAGAAAGAAGAGTCCTTTAAAGAGTATGCTCAGAGATGGAGGGAGATGGCATCCCGTGTACAACCACCACTGCTAGAGAAGGAATTAGTAGACACGTTCGTGGGGACTTTTCAAGGGTTGTATTATGAGAAGATGGTTGGAAGTATCTCTTCAAGGTTCTCAGACCTAGTGACTATCGGAGAAAGAATCGAGACTGGAATAAAAAGTGGGAAGATATTAGGGGGACCATCAAACGCTCCCTATAATTCAAGAAGGCCTGCTTCAAACGTCCCTAAAGGAAAAGAGGGAGAAATTAATGTTGTAGCTTCACAACCCAGGGTACAACAACCATTAGTGATCCCACAAGGGCAGCAACAAGGCAGAAGGCCACAAAGAAATTTCGATCCACTTTCGATGCCACCCAGTCAGTTATTACAACACCTGGTCAAGGCATCCTTAGTGGAACTCAAGCCTTTGGCTCCCCTAGTAGGGCCACTCCCGTGAAGGTACAATGCCAACGCCAGATGTGAGTATCATGCTAATTCTTCTGGATATACCATAGAGCAGTGTTGGCCATTCAAGCATAAGGTCCAAGATTTGTTAGAATCTCAAGACTTCACTTTCAAGAAGCCTAACATCAAATCAAACCATATGCCTTCGCACGATGGGCCGATAATAAATGCAATTGAAGTAGCCAATGACCGTGGGGAAATCAGACAAGCAAAAACTCTGATAAGCTTATTGAAGGAGCATCTGTTTGAATATGGATTCCTACTGGAGCATAGTGAAGCCTTCGAGAAAACTCCGCTAAAGCTAGTGGACCAGGGGATAGTCCGGTTTAGATAATACCCTGAAGAAAAATACGTAGCTACTCTAAGGGATAAAGCATGGGTCTCTCCAATCCAAGAAACCTTTGTCAACAAGGGAATAAAGCATGGCGGGCATGTGGCAAAGATATCCAACAAAATCAATAATAAAAGGGGCCAATGATTTCATTCGAGAATGTGCCCCAGGAGAAGAACTCAAAAGATGGACGGCCGTGGAGATTCCTGAGATCTTTTTTCTTTCCTAAGTAATTTTTTTTTGTTTTTTAAAAGAACCTATGTCAAGCCCGAGACATAGGGGTTGCTTGTAAGGGTTCCACCGTTTTGTTTCAGACAATATTCATGATCAATAAAAGTTATATTTTGTTTTCAATTAATATCCTTGTCTTTCTCTTGCATTTATTTCGTAAATTATAAAAATGGCAATACTTTCTCTGCATATGCATTTTCAAATTCTGTATACTAAATCTGCACCAAAATATGACAAGTGTGCAAATTCATTCCTAAAACCACCGATAATGTTACTACTGCGACCCGATATAATTTTGATGCTCCCATCAACCAAGCTGAAGAAGAAAGTGATGAAGATCATGAACTCTCTGAGAAAATGGCGAGGGAAATAGAGCAAAAGGATGACGACGTACAACCGTATCAAGAGGCTATTAAGACCATTAATCTAGGTACAAAGTAAGAAATCAAGCTAAGGGGAAATGTTAGAGCGGAGCCACAAAGAAGCTGATCAAATTATTGCACATATATTCTTATTCCTATAGAAACAAACCCAAGTTTAGATACAGACGTTACTGTAAAAATAAGCAACTCCGAAAATACCATGACTTGACAAAGGACCCGAGCCAGGGGCACGTTGGATACTCACGGTCAACGAGGCTTTAAATGCACTGGGGCACGATATAGGGCAGTTTTAACCTCTCCAAAAAACACTCTGCAAGCCATATACCAAGTCAACAGCGAATGGGATACAAAACACCCAAAACTGATTCCATATCGAGATCATGTATTGAAAATTGACTGCAAAATTCACAAGGATAACTTTCAGTCATACCTCACGAGAATAAAATAAAATGGAAGACACCCTAGAAACTCTCTCAGCTATGTTCAAAGTAACTTGGTCAAACCACGAACCACGTATCACAATCAAGAACCTGCACATTACCTTGCTATTAAAAATGACAAGATAACAAGCCTTGGTTTTACGACATCAAGAAAATCCTCGAAAAACAAGATGTTGTACCCCAAAATTTGCCCTCTCATTTCTCAAAGGATCACTCTGGATCCTCAGGTTTGCTCCCATCCAATTTCAAGCCTTGATTTACAAATTTTCCAAGAAAGTCATTCACGAGCGTAAAATGGTCATTTGCGCATTGAAAAGTCAAACTTTGACTTTTGATCAAAATCAAGTTTCAAGAGTCATATTTCATCAAGACATGTTGAGATATGAAGTTTGTTTCATCTAGAAATTCAAAAGTCAAAAGTTACTTTGGAAAAGTCAAATTTCTAAATACTTAGAATTTTTCTAAGTGTTTAAGAAATATGACAAGCTCAGAACTTCTGATCAGATTATCACCATGATGCAAGCTGATTATGGAATAATTTATAACTCAAGATTTTAGATTTTAATAAGATCTAAAACACTACAGAACAAAACTTCTCCTAGAAATGCTGGGATTTCAAGTTATGACTCCTCAAAGACACGTCCATGAAACTGAAGCATTCAGCAAATTCTGGACACTTTCAAGACAGAGTTTGGTCAGAACTTCTGGGCCAGTTTTCACAAAGGTTCAGTCAGAGTTTGCAAGGGTAATTCAAAGAAGGTTACAAAGTGTGCTGCAAGCTTCCTGGAAAGTCTGAGAACTCCTTCAGAACATGCTGGAGCAAGGAGATACAAAGATCAAAAGTTGGTTGTTCATTCTGAATCATGTTAAAACTGAACCTCTGATCCAAAATTAAGAAATGGTGCAGAATCTCATGTTGCAGGATTTCTGGTTTAATCAATCTCATCATCATTTAATGCTCACAACTACTTCTGGGTCTTTGTCCAAAGGATTTATCCACGTGTGGCATAGAAGTACCTTTATTGTCTTGGAAAAGAAAACCCTTGTACAAAAGTGTGTTAGGCCCATGCGTTGCTTTTGCTTTTGAAGTTACCTTTCCTTAATTCCTGCTTACAATTCCAGCTTAGGCGCTGCTAAAAGCTGCTAACCACCATGCTTGCTTCAAGAACAAGGCAGTACCTTAGCACATGAAGGTTATATTCAACGCTTCGGTCAGAACATGACCAAATCCCAAAACCTTATTTATACAACTTGCTGCACTGCTACAGCTTAGTACTATAACCAACAGCTAGTTCCAGCCTACGCCTTCTGATATTCAATCGCTGTTAAAACACATTGAATTTCTGATGTTCACTCACTGTCTTAGCACATACTGAACCTTTGAGTTCTCTTCACTATTTTAATATACAGAACTTCTAAGATTTTCTCATTGTTCTAACACTCGGAAGTTCAGCACATTGCAACCCAGAACTTCTGTGTTTTCCCTCTAACGTGTCTTGCAGGACCTCAGAGTGTACCAATCCAGAACTTCTGATTCCACTGACGGTTTATTTCTGAGTCATCACGCGCCTGACTTCAGAACTTCTGATCCTTGTTGTTTCGCTTGCAGCAGCACGCTGTTTTTATCTTTCATTTATTTTCCTTTTTATCATTTTTAATATTAATTCCCTTTTCATTAACATAAAAAGACATACAAATATTTTCTTTTATTAATTAATTTATTTCTTTTTTCTTAATTCATTAAGACAAAAAACCATTTTTTAATAAATCCTTTTTCTCTCTTGCACTGTACATTTCAATATGGTTGTAATAGTAACTTAAGATTTAATTTTATTTGCAATCCCCATTTGTAAAATATGTACCCCCATCCCTAAAATATTGTAATAGCGTAGGACTTTATATTCCCTCAATTTATTGCTTTTCAAATGTAAATGCTAGTAATTAAGGCGTGTATGGCAAGACATGAAATCAACAAATAGATAACCCTAATCAAGACTAAATGCAGGTAATCAAACACACGTTGCACACTAGCACCTTTAGGGTAATTCCACTTTGTTGCCTATCGGAAAAATAGTCATGTCCCTCGAACACGGGTGTTTTAGCAAAAGACCCTTGATAAAAGATCACAGTCACTCGATGACCCTCGATGTTGCATTCGATAAACGATCTAGTCCCTCACACGACATTGCTAAAACGCTCCATGGGTTGCTTTCTATGACTATACAAAAACATCCCGCGTCGGTCCCTTCACATCCAACGATGAGGCTTCTTACCAAAACAATGGTAAGATAGAAACATCTAAAGGAGGAGGAAAAGAACACCTAAGACCTTTTGAGTAGGTAGATTCGCTCCTAGTTGCTTGCTTGCTCACAACAAAAACATTCTATACACCAACACTCTCACTTTAAAACATTTTCAAAAGACAACACTTTGTATGTGTTCTTATAGAGATGAGAATCATTACAAAGACACGTTTTCAAAATCACTTTCAAAAACACATCTTTCAAACTTGAAAACATTTTCAAAAGATCAACACTTTGTATACATTCTTACGAACGAGAATCATTACAAAGATTGCCTAAATGATGACCTCTTTACAAAATACTTTCAAAAACCACACAAAGCACAATTTCAAACAAAAGCAAGTGATCTAGCAAGTAACTAAGAGCCCATGAAAAACCATGGATGGAAAGGGTGCTAATACCTTCCCTTTTCACAATCTACCCCCCGAACTCAAGAAAACACCTCTAAAGGTCTTTCCTGTGCTTTTTCACCTTTCCTTATTGGATAAAATAAAAGTCGGTGGTGACTCTTGCTAACCGCAACATTTGCGATCAAGCGTAAAACAAAAAGTCAATTCTCTCACCGTATCACACAAGGACATCCAGAAAATGCCTCTAGCATCGACAAACAATCTCTATGAAAATTAGCCTCGAAATTCTTTCTGAGTAATAGTGTAGTGCATAAGATGAACCACAACATGGTTTAGTACTCAAAAAGATTCTTCTACCTTGTCTCGATTCACGTGGTAAATGGACACCCAACTACGAAGGTCCATACGTAGTCAAAACAGCATCCTCTGGTGGTAATCTTATCCTCACAACAATGGATGGGGAAGAACTACCACATCCGGCAAACTCAGATGCAGTCAAAAATACCATGTATAAGAAGCTCGCTAAGCTCGAACCTTAAATAGGCGACTTAGGCAAAAAGGAGCGTCCCGGTGGATCGAAAACCCTGAAGGGTGATCTAGGAAAAAATTAGGGGCATATAAACAAAAAATTATCCCAGTGGATTGAAAATCTGAAAGGGCAATCCAGACAAAAGTTAGGGAGTTCATACAAAGAACCAAAGAACCAAAAGGCTGCGATCTAAGAACTGCGACTATGAACCACGAAGGGAGAGACAAATCTGAATCATGCAACTCAGAAGAAAAGGAGATAATATCATTAAAAGGATATTAGGGAATAGCAGCAGCAATTATAATTTTTTATTGCCATTTACAGTTTTAAAACTTTCTGTAATGACCTCTTTCTAGGAATTGCATCTTGTATTCTCGCCTATTCAGAGGCATGTCAACATTTACTTTCTTTGCACCTTTCAAATTGCGTTTTTTCTTTTCTCAGACTTGTTTACAAAATACTACGATCATTACTTGTGAATATTGTCTTGGAATCATTTAGAGGGATTAACAAAATAAAAGCATTTGACAAAACATCGAAAATGCATTTTGGGTTAGAAAAACATCGAAAGAAAATCCACGTCTACGTCCACGCACATGGCTACTCCTACATCTTATAATACAAAGTCTATGCACATGTCCACGCTTACGCCTGCGCTTACAACATATAAATATACGCATATGTCATTTCCTACGTCTACGTCTACGTCTATGTCCACGTCTACACCTGCATTTACAATACAGAAAATCAATGTTCAAAATTTTCCTAACACTTTTCATCGTATTCAAATCAAATCCAACAATGCTACAATGACACAACATACAACGCCAAGGGATTGGTAACTCTAAGCCAATGGTTTAAAGGAGAGAATGCCAAAAATAGTCTTCATAACATTTCAAGGCATACGCACATCTTACACATATTTCATACATACGTTTTGCATATCCAAAGCATACATATGTTATACATTTCAACATTCAATACACATATACTCAGGGTTCCACACACCAAACATCATACATTTTGCATACATATAAACATTCAATACGCATCATACACCTATATCACACAACAAACAAACCGTCTCACCCTCGATTCAATCATTTAAGGGTCAATCAACAAAACACTTCTCCTGCGATTCAGTCTGTCACCTAAGTATCCATGCCATGACGCATTCAGCCCATCACCTAAGTCTCCATGCAGTGATGAGTTCCTAATAAAGTAGTCCATTACCTAAGCCTCCATGCAGTAATGAACGAAGCTCGATACATTGCCTCTAAGCCTCAATGTATTCTTCTATCTCGGTACACTGCCTTTAAGCCTAAGTGTATTCACAAAACTCGGTAAATTGCCTCTAAGCCTCAATGCACCCTTCAAACTCGATACATTTCCCCTAAGCCTCAATGTATCGTCTATCTCGGTACACCTCCTCTAAGCCCTAGTGTATTCACAAAACTCGGTACATTGCCTCTAAGCCTCAATGTACTCTCAAACTTGATACATTGCCTCTAAGCCTCAATGTATTCATAAAACTTGATACATTGCCTCTAAGCCTCAATGTATTCTCCTATCTTGGTACACTGCCGCTAAGCCTCAGCGTATTCTCCTAACTTGATCCATTGCCTCTAAGCCTCAATGTATTCTCCTAACTTGATACATTTCCCCCAAGCCTCAATGTATTCACAAAACTCGGTACATTGCCTATAAGCCTCAATGTACTCTCCTCATCCAACCCACTACATAAGACATCGTGCAGCAGTGCGGTTCCTCGCTATGTAACACAGACCATTGCCTAAGACTTCATGCAGCAATGTTCGAAAACAAAATTTAGCTTATCGCCTCAGACTTCACGCAGCGATTTGTGAACCTAACCCATTGCCTAAGTCTTCATGCAACATTGTGTTCCCTTATTCCGCGACACAGATCATCACCTCAAACTTCATGCAGTGATGGTCGAAAACCCAAAATCTAGCCTATTGCCTCATACTTCACGCAGTGATTTGCGAACCTAGACCATTGCCTCAGACTTCATGCAACAATGTGTTTCTTTATTCCAAGCTCCAGACCATCGCCTCGGACTTCATGCAATGATGCTCGAAAACAAAATCTATCCTATCGCCTTAGACTTCATGCATCGATTTGTGAACCTAACCCATTGCCTCGGACTTCATGCAGCAATGTGTTTATTTATTCCACGACACAGATCATCGCCTCAGACTTCATGCAGCGATGTCTAGAAACTAAATCTAGCTTACCGCCTCAGACTTCACGCAATGATTTGCGAACCTAACCCATTGCCCAAGTCTTCATGCAGCAATGTGTTTCTTTATTCCACGACACAGATCATCACCTCAGACTTCATGCAATGATTTCCGGAAACCAAATCTAGCTTACTGCCTTAGACTTCATACATCGATTTGCAAACCTAACCCATTGCCTCGACATTCATGCAACAATGTGTTTCTTTATTCCATAACACAGACCATCGCCTCAGCCTTCATGCAACGATGCTCGAGAACCAAATTTAGCTTATCGCCTCAGACTTCACGCAGTGATTTACGAACCTAAGCTCATTTCCTCAGACTTCATGCAGTGATGCTCGAAAGAAAACAAAAATCTAGCCCATCGCCTCAGACTTCACGCAGCGATTCACGAACATAACCCATGGCCTCAGTATTTAATCAGCCATGCGTCATCAATTATGGTTGTATTCATCCTCCAAATGGGTGAATAATCAATTGAAAACTAAAAAGAGAGAGAACTTTTTTACATACCGATCCAAAGAGAGACGTTTCTGTTGAAACGGATTCAGAAGAAACCCTGAGTTGATTAAAAACTGGAACAACATAGGAAGAAGGTGAAACGTCAACCTTGATGGAATTTTCTTGAGAAACGCAAAGGTGATACTTGACATCCAACACGGGAATGCTTTACTGATAAATGATTTCCGTTTCCAACATCATTTTCTTCTTCTTCTCGCTTGATTTTCTATTCCGACATAAAATTAAGGTTAGGTTACCCAATTTTACGAATTTCAATTTCGATTTGGGGTTTCAAAAACAATGGAAATTTTAGGGATTTTTGTTTCAGTGAGAGAACGAAACTTAGCGTGTGAGTTTTAGAGTCTTTTATTTTGGTCGAAAATGAAGTGGCGAGATTTACCGATAACGATGCGCTCGCATGAAATGGAGTATTTTTATTTCACTCAGCTATGAAAGTGAAAATACTATATTGCCCTTTTAGTTACGTAAATTGAAGAATTGAAGGGTTGATTTTAGAAAAAAGAAGCCGAGGATCGCCACGCTGGCGTATCTTAAATCATGACAACTGATGATATTTCTAGGGAATCTAACAAGTGTTGCACGCCCATTAATAATCGAACGAATTTTTTTAAATTAAATAATTAAAAGGAATAATATAAAAGTTGGGTTAAATAAAAATATTAAATATGTTTTGTTGTCACTCTAAATTACTAAATTTTATTTTTATTCTATAAAAAAAACTGCATGTTTTAATTCCTATAAAATTATTATATATATATAATTTTAGTCTATGTTGTTAAATTAATGTGTATTTTTAAATGATTATTTTACAGACATATTTAAAACATAATACTCCTTTGTATTTTTTTCAATTCCACTGAAAAACATGGGCGGCGATTGAGATGCTTCAAGTTGTCTCCAACCTTCTCCCTCTCTCTTCAGCATCATCCTTCATCCAAGGCACCTGAAGGAAAATCGCGATATAAGCGGAAATTAAAATTTTCCCTTAGCGATCCTTACAAATGGGCATGGTCAGTGATATAAACTATTATCTCTTATGGCGATTCCGACCTTTGATGTTGTGATCACGAGTGTTGATGAAGAATAATGCCTCTACTCAGTCCACGTGAACAAATCGCTTCTAGTCATAGTGCTAGCCGCTTACGAATGAAAACTTTGAGTGAGAAAGTGAGACAAAATAAGGCTAGGGTTTCAAGATCAGAATTTCATCAAGTGAAAATGCTTCAGCACAAGGGTTCTATTTATAGAACCACTCGTGTGGGTTGCAAGCTAAAAGCTCAAATAAGGCCGCAAGCTAAAGGCCCAATTAAGCATACGGGCATCATACCTTATGATGTATCGTATATCACTTAAGTGTGTGGTACCTTACCATATTCCATATTCCACTTAAGCGTATCATACCTTATGGTGTTCTATAATTCACTTAAGTGCACCGTACCTTACAGTGTTCCTTATTTACTCTATCTCTCATAAACATGTCCTTATGTGTGTGATCTTGTAGGTTTTCGTGACGTTGCCAATTATATTAAATCACACATTCAACACAATAAATAGTGAGTGGTAGCTAGCAACACATCACTGCTACCCAAGTCACGAAAATGTCATGTGATTTGACAAAACCTTTCCGTGATAATACTTGTGTGTACAATTACCCTTTTTCCTTTATGTTTATATTAAATATAAGGCATAGATCGTGTCATCCTTATCCAGTTCAATATTGGGCCCTTAGACATTTATCATGTTACGTAGGATGGGAAAGTTCCATCTAGGTCACGCATGTCCCTTAACATGCTTGTGAAGTACCCATCAACTGTCTTTATGGTCATCCAATTACGGACAATGTTTGATCCGTAATAAAGCACTTGACTCTACATCTAGGGTCCATAGTGGTTTTAGGTCGAAGGGTGGTATACACCACTTATCACCATGAGAATAACTTATGACACTTTGTATAACATTCTATGTAGTATTCTCATAGTGGGTCAATCCAATATAAATATTACTCCAAATATTCATACTTATGTCAAGACTTGATAACTCATTATTCATGATCCATGAGATGTGATCATCAGTCTATCTACATAATAATCTCAATGCATTAATGTTATCCCACTTCATAATAAAGCTCGACTAAGGATACTTTAAGAATAATATCCTTATGTTTAATGGGATCTCATGATTAAGTCACACTTAATATTTCATTAAACATGCGAACTATTCTAGAGACTTTATTATTTTGCAAAAGCAAACATAATAAAGAAATGCCTTTTATTATTAATAAATAATTTGATACAAGTACCAAAAGTATTGGCCTCTAGGGCTTACACCAACACACATGCGATTATACCTTGGAACTTTCTCATCGCATCAGAAGAACCTTTGAAGTAGACGATTTTGAAATCGGTCCAAACAAACCCTAAAGCACAAAAATCTTTTGCTAATGTTGTCAATAACATCCGCGACACTCCATTGTTCCAGCTACCAATACCTTATGTGGATGGAGATCGAATAGGAGTTTATATTCCTGAAGAGGAGTACCAGTTGGGATTAGAAGCTTGTAAACACAAACTCCATGGGCGTGTCATCTGGCCAAAGGGTTCTTCACCTCTAACGAAGGCTGCTCTGAAGGAAAACTCTCAACTTCCTGGAAATCTATAGGTAAATGAGGTGTCACAGCATTAGGGAAAGGTTACTATGAGTTTATCTTTTCCACTATTGAGGACGTTAGAAGGGTTCATATGGTTAACTCATGGAATTTGAATCCCGATTTTCTGAAGCTTTTTCCCTAGACAAGGGATTTCAATCCATCGACACTAAAATAGTCTTCAACACAAGTTTGGATTATATTTATGTGCTTTTACAGGAATATTGGAGGCTAAAAATTCTTTTTGCTATTGCTAGAAGGGTCGTTACTCCTTTATGCAGGCTGCAACCACAAACAAGCTAATTTTCGATAGACCTTTCAAACATTTTGTAAGGGTGCTAGTTAATCTAGAAATTACAGGGGAGCTAAGGGAAAAAGTTCTTGTGATGAGAAAGGGTTTTTCCTTTTTCATGGATATTGAATATGAGAATTTAATGGAATAGTGTGAACACTGCAAATGTATTGGGCACTATTTTAAGATATGCAAACGGAGGCCTATTAATAAGAGACATGGATAAAAGGAAAAGCGATAGGATGGTATGGTCAGTGACGGAACTAGACAAACTCATGTTATATTAGGTGATGGCAACAGGAGACACTACTACGGAAAACCCATTTAACAACGGTTGGGAAATATATATAACCATGCGGGACCAGGCGTTGTTATGTAGCGTGTGGTTGTATATACGGTACTTATAATCACAGTCATGGGACCGTTGTTGTATTCTAGAAAATGCGTTCCATATCACAATGGTCCTTTAACCCAACCATTATGATAGAACTAAAAGTCACACGTTCGATTCTCAGCATCAATATTTTGTAATTTATATTATTTTGGTTACCGTTCAATATACAATCACGGTTAGGTTTTATTATCGCTGTCAAAACTTCCTCTGTTTTAAATTTTCAATTCTCTGCTTCTCAAATTCTTCCCATTTTTTATCCTATAACTATTATAACCATATTAGAGAATTTACAACAACCCGTATTTTTGTTAACCTTATAGAAAGAGCATAAAAAACATCTAACATTATGCATCAAAAGCCAAAATTAATATTTACATCAAAGATAATGTGTTTAAGTCAAAATTAATATTCACATAATCATATACAAAAAATAATCATTAGCACATCTCAATAAATCAAATAGCAGGACCCTTAAGCATATTGTGAATATACGTTCAACGTTTATGAAGATCGACAAAGTCCTCAACGAGGAATGGGGTTATGTCGTTAAACATCTACATAAGAAAGAGAAAAAAAGTGTTTCAATTATATGTCAACTTATATATTAATATATGTAAACATATTATGACATATATACCCTACCCCATGAATCAACAATGACGACAATGACAATGTTTAACATGTGTTTCATGACATAATACCCACACCCGTATGTCCCAGGTTGTTTCCTCGTCTATAAATGAATGTAACCACGCATGAATTTAAACACACATGAATATAACCACACATGAATGTAAATGAAATAAATAGGTAATCAGGCCATTTACTTTAGGAGAGATCCATGAGGGCTTTCTTCTAACATTGTTCATCCTATTCACTTGCTCCACAATACTGCACATTGAATATTAATTAAACATATTACATGCTAAACTACTTACAATATCAAAGAAAATGAGTTAAACATACACTTACGAATTAACAATCTGTTTCATTTTCTTGTTGAGTAGACCATGCAAGGAACACAATACAGTTATCGTATTCGTCTTAAATGATATTATGATCAATTGATAATGACCACTGAATAAACATGAGCATATATATATATATATATATATATATATATATATATATATATATATATATATATATATATATATATATATATATATATATATATATTATTATTATTAGTATTTTCTAAAACAAAACTAAATATAAAATACATAAACATTAATTATAAAAATATGTACTAATCTTACCGGTTGATCAGAACCTGCAAATGGGTCTAAGGATGATATTTGGCTTGCTGGAAAGTTTGAGGAAAAGGGGGGGGGGTCGTACCTGCAAGGCACTTCGGAGATCAAGTAAGAATGGATGCAAAGATATATAAGCAGAATATTAGGATTTTAAAGTTTGAATATTGGATACCTGGCCCTCACATGTGTGAGGGTTTATATAATGCCCCTGGTGCTTGGCCATTGGTCCCTATTTTTGGGCCTAGATATGCGAATCCGCAAAAATAGATAACTTCCAGAACTTGGTCAAAACAAGCAGACATGCTCGCAACTAGCCGTTTGTTTTGAGGAGGAGGAAGATTACGGGCAGAGAGACGCTCTATACGTTTCCTAGTTGTCTGCTCGACTCGTGTCAGACAGACAGAGAGATAGCTGTTGGCTTAGACATATGTATGCATCGAGCATCATTGGTTACGCCTCTTAGGCCGTGGCTGACCAGGGATGCTGGGAGGTGTTATTGGGTCACGCCAAGGATAGAAGCATATTGGGCCAATTCTAGACATTAGGCAAGTCTAGAACATGAGCCCCTAAGTTGTTGCTTTTAGGAAGATGAGTGATGACTTTAAGATGTGCTCGCGAGATGGGGGTGCTCCTTAGGTCAATTTTTGCACGAAGAGTACAAGTGATGCTCGGCGAGTTCGCCTCACGGGGAGAGGAAAAGTTGAGCGGCTCTGAGGAGTTATTGTGTTTCAAGAGGAAATTTCATACGAGGAGTCTGAAAATTGCTAGGCGTGTTCGTCTCCCGGGGAAAGGAACAACTAGTTGGAATCTGGGGAGTTAGCGTGCCACGCTTGCATCGAGCCACATGTTGTCATAAAGGCGTGATAATGGCTAGCCTAATGGTTAAGGTGTAATGATGGTGCCTTTTAGAGTTCCTTAGGCGTGTGCTCGCTCACGTGCCACCAGGTTACTCTATAAAAAGGCGGAGAAGGAGATTCATTTACACTTTTTCGCTTGCTCTCCTTCTTCATGAAGATGCTTTATATCCGCTCGACACAATTGTTCTTTGAAGCATTTCTTTTGTTCTGTCGTTCGCCGCTGTTTGCTCCGCCGATAATTTGGTAAGTTTCTCCGCTCTCCTTGTAGAATTTTTTTTTGTTATAGGTTAGAATTTGCGCCTCTTTTCTTAGAAATGTGTGTGGTTTAGGACTCGAAGTAGCTTAGTGTGAGAGTTCTTGGCAGAGTGTTGGTTGTGGATGGCACTTCTGTTGCCTGAGGATGGTAGTTTCTCCGTGCGTTAGGTAGAGATGCTTTGAACATTGTGTAGCTGGTTGTGGTTTGTGATGAAATCTATGGAGATATTAGGGCCATTTCTAGGTTCATGCTATGATCTTCATGAGGGATGATGAATCTCCAGGATCGGCCTCAACCCAACAGTGTTGGGGAGATAGCTGCTCGGAGGATCCCCATTCTTGCTCAGCGCGGGTATGCCCTACAAGAGAGTGTTTTTGCTTTGTTGTTTGAGTGAGGGCTCTGGTCGGGGACATGATCCTCATTCCTTTGCACCCTTTCACTTGATTAACGGTGGAAGGGTGGATTTGATTCTAATGTCGAATTCACTTTTGTCCTCTGCTTTTTAAGTATAATAGCCACTGGTACGGATGACGAGTTTATGGCCAAACCTAATGACTCCTCACTAAGTCTTTATGAGTTCTCGTCGAAGGAAGGGGGCACTTCGGGGATGCTCGAACCCTATCTAGTCATGCTAGATCTGATCGAAGTGGAGGAGGATGTGCCTTCTGCTTAAGAAACGCCCGTGGTTCGAGCGGATACCTTAGCTTGGGTTGCGCCTGATCCTTTGAAGTGGGTTTCTCATTTTTGTGAGCATCCAGACAAAGTGTTTATCGGGGTGGACACGGGGATGGAAGTAGAGGGCACCGAGGAGGAGTGGTCCGCATATATTCCTAATCTGGATCACCGGACATGTTCGGGATTCGAGCAGGACAACATTCCTATGTATGAGATTCTCTTTTGGGAGATGGTTTTTAGACTTCCTTTTAGTGACCTTCAGGTGGCCGTTTTATGGCATCTCCGTCTTGCTTCTTTGCAATTGCATCCTCATTCAACTGCCTTATTTTGGGCTTTCGAGATTGTATGTAATCATCTAAAGATATGGGCTACTATTCATCTATTCTTCTACTGCTTCTACCTCTAATGGGGTGTTCATGGTGGTCGATTCACATGGGCCTCCTTCAAGCAGGCAAACGGGAAGCTGTTTAAAGCTTACCTGAAGTATGTCTGAGATTTTAAGTCGAGGTACATGTTAGTTCGGCATGTGTCTGGGAAGGAGTTGTTGAACGTCTTCAAGAATGTTCAATTGGTCGACGAGACTGGGCTACCTCAGTTGAACGAGGAAGGGAATCTGGTGGTGAAGCTAGTGCCAAAGTTTCGCTTTCATTGGTCGGGCAAACATTATGATGATGGAAATAACCATTATATATGGAAGAAAAGCCAAGTGGGCAAAGAGGACCGAGCTAGCTATGATCGTGTGGCGGCCTTTGTTGTGAAGATTCCCCCAGTCTAGCGTATGAGCAAAGGTGGAAGGCCGTTAACCGATGAGGATGGGAATTATCTTTACGAGCCTGGTTTTATACCTGTTAAGGAGCTCCTCGAGAGTGAGGACCATGTGACGTATCTAGGTAGTTTTCCCTTTATTTCAACCTGATTCGTATGCTTGCTTATTTATTTTTACTTGCTAACTCCATTTTTCTTATGCATGAAGGATGAATCCCGCTGTTGAGCGCATGGCTAAGAACACTCTCCCAAGCTCAAAGAAGGTGTAAAAGTCCGCCACACCCTATCCAGTTGATACAGGGATGGCCCCATAGCCCGTTTCAGGCACGTCGTCGACTGATCCAATGGTTAGGGCTATCTCTCCCCAGCAAGTGTCTTTGAGGTTTAAAAGACAACGCCGAGATGGCACAATAGATTTGATGGGCGAAAAGGAGAAGAGGAAGTTCAATTTGCCTCCTTGTTGGCATAATAGAGCCTTCTTTGAGGGAGATTCCCTGTATCTTCCTCGAGCCGAGTCTCTCCTACTTGAGGATCTGGATCGTCCGAGAAAGAGGGTGACGTTGGCTCAAGATGCTGGTGTCGTTGTGAGGGTTCTGGAGATGGAAGTCATGTATACCGAGGGAGGTACTTCCCAGGATGTTGTGATGAGGAAGTTACAAGCCTAGTTGGGGACTTTTGAGAAAGAATGTGCTACTGGGGAGGCTACCTGAAAGAAGGCAGATGAGAGTTTAGCGAAGATGACCGAGAAGCGCGATGCCCTTCTGCTCGAGAAGAAATCTTCTGAGGAGCTGGTGGCTTTTCTTAGGGCGGAGTTGGCTCCTGCCGAGGATGAGCCAGACGAGGTCAAAGGTCTGAAGACCCATGCCAATTGGTTGGTCGTCTCCAACTGGCCTTGGAGGATTGTATGGTCAATGCCACGGGGAGCTTTGACAATGCGGTGGCACAACTCCAGGTTCTAAATCCTGGCGTCAATTTTAACACAGATGAAATAGGGCTCCACTACTATGTGTCAGATGGCAAGATAGTTATCCCCGACTTCCTTTGGATTGACGGGGATGTTGAGGTCGGGGAGCCCTCTCATGCAGAGCCTGTTCCTGAGGTAGGTGTAAATACAGAGGGACTTCAACCTGATGTTTGATAAGCTTTTGTTTCGGCCCATGTGTCATTTTGTTGTAATTTGTTCGGAGGGATTTCCCCCTTTTATTGATGTAAGTTTTAAATAATTGTGGTCCTTGTGGCCACAAGTTCTTCTTTTTTATTGGGGGCCTTGGGCCTCCCTTTTGTAATACTTTGTACAATTACGACCTTGGTGGTCGTATTTTTAATTTTCCAACTGTGGTGGTCATTTTGTTTTAATCTTCATTGTTAAAGTGTTTTTCACTTTATTTTATGTTGGATCTGTTGATTATCTAGAATTTTTGCATGATTTTTTATGCTTGTCTGTTTAAGATGTTTTTGTATTTATTAATGATTTATGGGGGTCTGCTTGTTAGTTTTCAAGTTCGCTAGTGTGGGGAAACTGGTCAAGCGGCCAGGGCAATTACCGGACATGAGTCAGAACTCAGGTTTCGTTTTGAGGACCCGAGTTCGACAACGTGAACTTCCCATCGCAAGCTAGATGTTATTCCATCATGGTACGATGATGGTGGAGCTCATTTGAGTTATCCATGTCGGGCTAAGCATCTTCTTGTCAAAAGAATGGAAACTTGCCTCTTCTTTTAATTTTGAGTGCCATGCTTGTACCTAGGCATGCACATGTGGTCGGGAATAGGTGCGTTCATTGTGTTGATGAGATACGTCGATTGTTCAGTGATTTAGTTGTAATGTTGCCTTTGTTTTTTGGTGTTCCAAGATCGAGCAAGTTGTTCCCCTATAGGTTCCCCGTTTCTGCATGGACGTGGTAAGGGCCTTCCCAGTTTGCGGCGAGCTTGCCTTCGCGAGATTCTTTGTGATTTATTTTTAGGACTAGGTTGCCAACTTCGAATTCACGCCGTATGACTTTTACGTCATATCTTATGGCAAATTTTTTTTTGAGAGAGGCTTCTTGTACGACCGCTCCTGTTCAGATTTCCTCAACAAGGTCGAGCTTCTCCCTTAACGCCATTTCGTTCATCTCCTTGCCGAGAGGGGCTTCGATCCATCTGAAGGGCTCCCTAATTTCTATGGGGATTACGGCCTCGGTTCCGTATGCTAGTCGGAAATGGGTCTCTCCATTTGACAAGTGAGCTATTGTCCGGTAGGCCCAGAGCATGCTGTGTAGCTCCTCGACCCATCGTTTCTTGGTTTCGTCCAGTCTTCGTTTGAGGCCTCGTAGGATCACCTGTTTACGGACTCAGCTTGCCTGTTTGTCTGGGGGTGTTCGACGGAGGCGAAGTGTTGGGTGGTGCCAAACTTGGAAACAAATTCCTGGAAGTTTTTGCCCGTGAATCATGTCCCATTGTCAGTGACAATCTCTTGTGGAATGCCGAAATAAGCAAGGATGTTTCTTTTGTAGAAATTGAGAATGTTTTGCACGGTGATTCTGGCCAGCGCTTCTGCCTCTATCCACTTGGTCAAGTAGTCGACAACCACTATCAAGTATTTGTTCTGGTTTATTCCCACCATGAATGGTCCGAGGAGGTCCAAGCCCCACCAGGCGAAGGTCCATGGGGGAGAGAGAGAGATTTGAGCTTGCTTAGAGGTGCTAGGTGCATATCTCCGTGGCGTTAGCATTTGTCGGATTTCTTCATGTGTTCTTTGGTTTCATGCTGCATAGTAGGCCAGTAATATCCTGCCCGTAACATTTTTCTAGCAAGGGATCTCCCGCCCAAATGTTGGTCGTTGATTCCTTCGTGGATTTCACATAAGACGTGGGATACTTTGTGCTGATCTACACATTTGAGGAGAGGGATGGAAATCCTCTCCTGTACAACATGCCTTCGACCAGAACATAAGAGCAGGCTCTCTGCCTAACTATGCTAACTTCTTTCAGATTGGTTGGGAACTCCTCTTTTGTGAGGTAGTTGTACACTGGGGTCATCCAACAGTCACTGTCCCATATGGTGTATATGTCGAGAGTCGATGAGGGTTTTTCAATGCTCGGATGAGGAAGGATTTCATGTATAACCAATTTGTTCCCCCTTTCTTCTTCGTGCTCACCAGTTTTTACAGGATGTCTTCCTGGGTGTTATATTCGCGGGGAACGTGTTGTACATCTACAATCTTGAATTTCTCCATTCTTTCTTAGACCAAAGTCCAATACTCAACGAGATGTTCGTTTTTGACCTAATATTTTCCTCGTACCTGAGATGCCACGAGCTGGGAGTTTGTGAAGATTCTCACCTTCTCGGCTCCTAGGTCTCTGGTCAGGCGCAACCCTGCTAAAAATGATTTGTATTTGACTTGCTTGTATGAGGCCGAGAAGGATAACATGAAGGAGACTTCGATCAGAATTCCCTCTCCACTCTCCAAGTTGATACATGCGCCACTGCGTGTTGAACTGGAGGCTCCATCGACAAAGATGGTCCACCTGCGCATCCCGTCCAGGGGTATAGTGAAGTCATTTCAGCCACAAAGTTGTCTAGTACTTGAGCCTTGAGGGTTTTCATGCTTTCTTACTTTATGTCGAACTCAGAGAGTTCTAACGACCACTTGAGCATTCTTCCCGCCATGTCTGGTCTTCCGATCACTTGCCTTTCTGGATGATGATTGTGTGGGCCAAGAAATAGTGTCTCAACCTCCTCTCCGCATTGATAAGCGCTAAGGCTACTTTCTCGATCAATTGGTACCTCACTTTAGGGTATTGTAAGGCTTTTCTCGTGAAGTAGATAAGCTTTTGTCCTTCAGGGGTTTCTCCAATGAGGGAAACACTTACGGCTTTGGACGTAGCAACCAGATAGAGGTAGAAGACCTCTTACTTTTCTAGTCGAGAAAGGACCGGTGGCTGCTGTAGCGGTAGAAATGTTCAAGACAACCATTGGATTGACTAGACTTTATACAAATCAAAATAAAAATCGCCACCACGCTTTATTGTTTCCAAAGGAAGTGGAAAAGAGCTAATAACCCAAAAAGAGGGGGAAAGATTCAAGGTAAGGGGGTTGATTATGCAAAGGGAAGGTATTAGCACCCTAAACATCTACGGTACTCCGCAGGAACCTCTTTGTAAAATCTGTATATTTTGGCTATATAAAAAATGTATTATATATAAAATGAATGGTGGAGGTGAGAAAAGAAATATATATATATATATATATATATATATATATATATATATATATATATATATATATATATATATATATATATATATATATATATATATATATATATATATATATATATATATATATATATATATATATATATATATATATATATATATATATATATATATATACATACATATATATTTAATGATTTTTTCACCCGCCGCGGTTGCGAACCTTTAGTGCCTACGTACCACCTTTCGTGCAATAGGGGATCAGGGTACACATAGTTCCTCTTTTTTAAAAAAAAATTGAAACACAAATGCGTTGGTCAATTTTATGAAATAAAACATCATCGTCATTGTCCGTGTGGAAAACATACCTACTATCCACAATCATGAGAAAGGAGAATTTACATCGTCTCAAAGTGGAGGATATGGCTTGGATTTTTAAAATCAACAATGCCTCACTCAACACCCAAGTGGAAAATATCTCTCTTCACTACATATTGTAGAAGTATAGTTGTTTGCATCACTACAAGGATTGACAAGAGTTTAATCTTTTGAGAAAAGTTTAAAGTAAAAGCCAAAGTGGCAAAATGGTTTGAATGAGATTGATTGACTTTTAGTCTTCTCACAAAAATGTCAAGGTATTATTAAATTGAATGAAGTTTATTTATGAAAAGGTTTTTGTAAATGCATGGACCTAAGTCCAATTTTATTATGAAAGTAGTTTAAGTTTCAAAATAAGAAGAGTTTTCAAAAGGAGGAAGAAGATTTTTGAAATTAAAGAAGATGGAAGGAGAAGAAGGGACTATCCTAAAGCATAAAGTAAAAGCTAGGGATAAAAACCATCTAACCAACAAGAAGCCAATACTTGACATTATGAGCCAAGATAGAATTACCATTCCTTGGATTGAAACCAATCAAGCAAAAAAATACTAGACCTCTTGGGAGAACCAAACTTTAAGTGTATTAAGTCTTCATAAAAATTGGGCAGAGTAACGGCTTTATGCGGGTGAATTCCAGATTACAAACAAAGGGTGTAATCACAATAACCTGCACACAAAACAAACAAACAACCCAATGTCTTGAGGTAAACCTCAAGAGCTCCAGACAAAATAATCAGATAAGATCACAAGGTTTCCAAGATAGGCCAAGGTTTCTAATCCTAAGTCCAAGAAATAGTCCCCTGTTCCATAATGCCAAGGATAGTAACCAAATAGTCCAAGTACCATTAAGAGTTTTTTTAGGGTTTATGTTGATTATTAATTATCTTAAGAAAAGAAAAGAAAAGCTGAAGTGAGCAAAGTAAGAATGACAAGAAAATAAATGCTCAAATGAGCAAATATGAAAATGGCATGACATGAAAATGCTTAAAAAAATAAATAGTACATAAAGCATAAAAAGAATAAAAGCATAAGATAAATAAGTCAATAATTAGTGGTTAGTTGGATGACCATCTTGAAACTTGCATTTGGAACTCATTAGAGGATTGGTAGAACCAAAACCTCCACACAACAAGTTGCATTTTCTTTTTGTCAAGTATATCATCCATTTGGAATTCTCATAAGTACCATTTAATGATCAACGATATTTAAGTGATCCGTGTTGACCAAAAGTGTTGTAGATCCATTAGAGGATTGGTAGAACCAAAGCCTCCACATAATGAATCTCAAGGTTATTGGATCAAAGAGATCAAATTAACATACTTGGGCTTGCAATCATAAGTTTGGGCCACGAATGATCATTTATTCGAATCGGGACAAAATTTAGCGT
This sequence comes from Vicia faba, assembly GCA_948472305.1. Lineage (NCBI taxonomy): Eukaryota > Viridiplantae > Streptophyta > Magnoliopsida > Fabales > Fabaceae > Vicia > Vicia faba. Next base: position 4,561 of record CATIWC010000618.1, on the reverse strand, counting down.
TATGTTAAGCAATTGTAAGTGGACTTATATAAAAGTCGCACCTATTTTGAGGCTGATCAATAACAATCTATGCACCATTTGTTTTGAGACATGATATAGAGATCATGCTCCAACAACATTTAGTGCAATGGGAAGAGGATGAGATGAAGGGGGATTAGGGCAAAAGAGAAACCACATTTGAATTAATATTTAATCAAACTATTATTAAAATCATTCATCCATTTTTGGTGGAGTTGAACTCAACAGCATGGATCCAATGATGTTAATAAAGTCATGATAAAAAAATCAATCCAAGACAGCCAGAAAATAATCACAAAATAATATCATATTTAATATATATATATTAAAAGGTTAAAAAAATGTTTAAAAAAATGGAAAATAATAAAGAAAATATCAATTGTGTTCAAATTATTCAAGAAATGAAAAATTAGGCCATAGAAAAGTCAGAAATGGATCCAAATATTTTTGTAAAATTTGTAGTAATTTTTAAAAGTCAGAAACTATTTTTAAACTATTTAAAATTGCTAAAACAAACATAAAATAGATAAAAAATAGTAAACCTCAACATAAAATTCCATAAAATTTCCAGAAAGTCAAAAATATGCAAAATAATATTTATGAATTTTTTAAGAATTAAAAAATGTCAGAAAATATTTTTTAAGTAATTAAAAGAAAGTAAATAATATAAAAAATATAAAAAAAATACCAAATGTTAAAATAAAAATGTAAAAAAATAGTCATGAGATCAGAAATAATTCAAAGTATTTTTGTGAATTTTTTCAAAATTTTTGGATAAAAAATAAAAGTTATGAATTTTTGAAAATTTAATCAAATAAAATATAAAATCAGAAAATAAAATAAAACCAAAAAGATGTGGACCATCAGATCAAAGTCAAAACACTTTGGTAAGCTAATCCAATGGACCAGACACGCTGTGCTTGATATGAACCTTAGAGAAACACACATGTGATCAGAAAAGGGCAACCAATAAAATAAAAATGCTTGGAACGCTATCATTGGCTGAGACGAGACATGTCATCGTCTTCAACCTCCAGACACCCTGCAATAGGGATTTTGTGAGATCTTTCAAATGGAAAAATTAGGATCCCTGGCTAGCATCATTGAACTCGTCTCTTTAAGACGATTCTAACACAACCATTGCGCCAAATTTATATAAAGTGTGGAGAGAGATATGAATCAAAAACTCAGAAAATAGCGAGCACCTTCAATTTGGGATTTCTCTCTCAATTCTCAATGGATTTAAAAATTGTAAGCAACATTAGAATCAGACAAAGGAGTATAATAGATTAGTGCTTGATTTGGATCCAATTGGTGGAGAATTCTACCTTTTCGAAGTTCAAGTAAGAAGCTCTGAAACTGGACTTATGTAGCTTGAATTATGGGTCGTTTTAATTGGTTTAAGTGCTGGAGGGTTTGTATGAAGTTCAAGGATGATGAATGCGCAAAGAATTTTGGAAAAGGAAGCTTAAATATCAAAAAACTGAATTTAGAAAAAGTGGGTTCGTGTGAGGTTTTGGCAGGGTGTTCTTGGCTCTCTAAGCTTCAGAAAATGGATGGGGGATGACCCTCTATTTATAGGGAAGAAAATGGGATCAAAAGGGAGAGTGAATGATGCGTTTTGGAGGGAATTCGTGTGGGTCTGCATCATGAAGAAAGTGTGACTCAAACTTGATCAAAACTCAGCCAAATCGTGTGTTTCATGATGCTAATCACTTCTGGCAAGTTTCCAATCATGATTAGAAACAAAAACGCGTGGAAAACTTGTGATTAGAAGTGTTGAACCCCAAAATTTGCCCTCCCATTTCTCAATGATTTCTCATCACAAAACCTTTGAAGCCCAAGATCCAGTTAGGGTTTCATCTGCTCAAGACTTCTCCTTGCACTGTTGACCCAAATTAGGGTTTGTGTTTGCACCAAGATGTTTTGACCTAAAGTGCCTAAGATGACTTTCATGCTTCATATTGGACTCCCAAGTTTATCCACATCAAGTTTCAAGCCTTGGTTCCAAGTTTTGCCCAGTCAATTGGACAATTGACCTAGAAATCAGCTGTATTGGGAAAAAAAGTCAACTGTGGCCAATTCACAGTCAAACCTCATGGAAATTGACCCACATCAACATTATGAACTCATATGAACCATTTGATCAAGTTTGGATCACAATTCCACAAGAAATTTGATCAAATCACCAAAAGGGCAAAATGGTCATTTTTAGGGTTTTGACTGCACAAAGGCAATTTTTGACTGTTTGACCTAGCCAATGGCAAACCAAGCTCACATATGGACTCAAAGACCCCATGGAATTATCTTGATATGCTCAACAAACTCAAAAGATCCCAGGTACACAAGATTGACAGTTGAATTCCCCAGTCAATTGATCAATTTTGACTGTACACTGAAAAGTCAAACTTTGACTTTTTGGTCAAAATCAAGAGTCAAGATTCATTTTTCATCAAAACATGCCAAATCATGAAACTTGTTCACCAAGAAATCACAAAATGCAAATTAGGGTTAGAAATTAGAATTTTTCATAACTTAGAATTTTTCTAAGTTATAAAAAACCCTAATTTTTCCCCAACTTTGCCCCACTTTTTCACCAAGATCCATTTGGATTCAAACAAAAGTCAAAACATGAAAGTTGTAGCTTGTTGCATAATCTACAACTTTGATTCACAAAGTTTTCCCATTTGAGGCTTGTATCTCAAGTTACAAATTTTTGAATAAGGGCACTAAACCATTCTTAACTTAGTGAAATTTTAACCTATTTTGACAAGGTTTTCTACCCAACTTCAAGGCCATTTTTCATACACTTCAATTTGGAATTTCAATTTGCATTTCAAAGAAGGATTGTAGTACACATTCCAAGCTTTCCAAAATGTCCAAGAACTTCTCAAACAACCTCATAACTTGAGAGAATCGAATTTCACAATTTGACAAAAACTCACTTTTGAATTGATCATGAACATGTTCATAACTTAAGCCATTTTCAAGTCAGCATAGTTTGTGCTAAATTACAGGTCCTAAAACCCTTTGACACTCAATAATTCAATGCAAAACCTTTGTGCCAAGGCCTTGTTTCATGAGTTCAAGCATTACCTAAAGGATTAATCCATTTATAGATAAAGCATTTCTTCCATTTTTGCAAAAGGTAACTTTATGTCCAATTGAAAATCCAAGCAGTACAAATGAGATCTAATTGGCACAAGATTATGAGCAAAACACTCTGATCAAGGAGGGATTATGCAGCTCATTAGGGGGCCTCTACTGACCTAGAACACAACTTGGGCATTTGTTGCTTAAAGTGTAAGTAACTTGGCATATTGTAACACAACTCTCATATCAGCTTGCAAACACTTAAGTGAACTTGTGAAACACACTCAAGACATCCCAACCAAGCTAGTGCACGACCCAAACATCTCTCATACACTCCCAATCTCAGAATCACCTTCAAACTGCAAAAACAGGGCCAGGCCTGCAGTTTGAGTGCCATCTTCCATTTCCCTCAAGCTCTCTTGCCCAAACCAGTTCACACACATTCCCTAGCATCTATGCAAGCTAACCATGACTTGAAACACGACCTGTAATCCCTCTAACCAGTTCCACCATTTTCAGTTTCTTGTTTTGCAGGTGAAGTGCTCTAGCACGATTCAAAAGCTTTCAAGACAAAGTAAACATTGGAATAGCATCCCTGGACCTCAAGGAAGCTTTACAAATCATCACCTTGCACTGAAAGCTTCCCCATTGCCAGATAGAACTTCAACTGAACAGGTATTTTGGTGAACTTCTATCTCTCTTATTAGGCATCATTAGCTCTAAGTTTGTGAATAAACAATGTTCTACTCATGCCACTGAACATGTACATGTTTTTACTTTTCATTTCTTTTGCTTGAGCTGTGAGAATTTAAGGTTTGAAAATGGCAGAAAATCTAGGTTAGGATTTGGGGGAGAAGAAATTCTCCCTCATCTTAGAGAGTTAGATCAAGTTCTGCATATGGTTGGATTCGTCTCTTGATGCTGAACATTTTTTATGTTATGAGTTTTCATTAATAAGCCAGGAATCAGGAGTTAGAAGTTTGAGAATAAGGGCGCGCGTTTTGAATTGGTTTTGTCTGAAGGTTGAAGACAATGTCTTCTTGGGCTGGGCCTGAGTTATTTTCTTATTCACACCACCTTTTTGGTTTTACACCCCCTGAGCCCATTTGCTTTATTTTTAATGTTTTTTGACTTTTTCTTTTTTTAATTGACTCATTTATTTTTTCTCAGCATATTAAAAATATAAAAATATTTTTTCTTATCATTTTTGAATTTATTAGGTATTTATTTGATTTTTTCTTTTAGTTTGTACATAAATAAATAAATATATACTTTTTGTTTAAAATACTAAAATAGCACAAATATATTTTATACACTTTTATCTTATTTTTACTTCCTGAAAATATTTTATAGAAAAATACTTGTTTTATTTTAATATTAAATATTATTAATTAATATATATAATACATATCTTGTAAATAATATAAATATACATATATATATATATATA